>VDFB02000363.1:123063520-123109342 GCA_007258455.2 Sequoia sempervirens | reverse complement strand
TATATATATATATATATATATATACGATACACCTAAAAACAATGAGACTTTGGTAAATAATATATCTAGATAAAAAGAATACAAATCTAAAATAGAACTTGTAATAATTCATCTACTCATCAATAATATTTTCATACTATTAACTTGATTTAAAAAGAATTGGAAGACAACTACAATCTATAACATAGCATCCTTAAATGGTTCAAATTTTCAATGAAACGATGAAATAAAGAATAAGAATACAAAGATTAAAGTATAAAATCATTTGAAAATAATTGGGGAAAAAATATTTAATCTAATAGTTGTTAACATAAATGAACCTCAATTATATAGCCTTGAGAACATCAAAAAATTATAGATTGGAAAGCAAAATAAATATGGCATATTACTTGAATCAAATCTAATTAAGTTTGACTTCATTGCATACTTGTTATAAATATCTCACATGAACCAATGAAACTCAATGTGTCTCCAAATTACATAAGAAGAGAGAACCTATATGTGAAAAAGAAAAAGAAAAAGAAATCCATCTTTTTGTAATGAGTTTGTTAAAATTTAAAAACATTCAAGAACCCCAAAATGGTTTGAAATTGATGAGCATAATAGAAATTCTTGAAGGCAAGAGGTCATCACAAACCATTCGGTTGTGGGCTTCAAAAATTTTCAATGAATGGTTTTCCAATAAGATGTATTAACCAAAATATTCCAAATTTTTATACAATTACTAAAGATGTACAAAATGAGACCTTTACTAAATAAATTTCAAAATGCATCATTAAATGTATATTAACATCATCCGCACTCTAATTAAGAACATTAAAAACAACATGGAACACAAAGAGATAAAATTAAAAAGTTCCAACTAATGATGTTATAATAATCCTCCCCAAGTTGATCCTCTCATCCCAATCATCATACTTAATGTTTTGGTACTTGAATCATGTTTATTATATTATGTGCTCCTCAACACTATGTAAATTAGAACTCTTAATAAACATGTTTTTTAAGAGGAAGCATTTTCTCTTTCTATTACCATAACGATTATTCTTGTTTTTGTAACTTGGTATTTCTACTTGTAGATTTTCAACTTTTTATTATGTAAATCATTCTTTGATACCCAAGTAGTTTAAAGGTTTTCTTGAATCTTATTTAGTTTTTAGATTTAAGTGCTTTCTCATTGTCTAATTTCTTAATCAAATCTAAACATTGTTCGATCCTTATTTCCTTCTAATACCAAAATCATCCTCTTTTCCTAACTATAAGAAGTCATAGTTCAATCCCACCATGGTTGTGAATCAAGCTAAAATTGGTATGATTGGGAATATGCATGATACTAAATTTATCATAATGGAGAAGAATCATTTGACCATGAGGCCCTTGTTGAGAAAATGGTAATCAAGATATAGCTTTGATGCACACAACCTTTCTTTGGATCTTGCAAATTTGGCTAGTAATATTAATCCTAGTACAATGATTGATCTCCTTCATATACTATGTTGATTAATAAGCCATGTGGAAAGAAAGTAATTAAAGTTAAATAGGTAAAAGGATAAGCTCAACAATCCCTTTGAGTGATGTGCCATTTTCCCTCCATCCCAAGCTTCTTCTTCATGTATTCCTCCTTATTGTTTTACTCCTATCTATCTTATTCAATTTATTTCTCCTTCCACCAAATCTCCCCAAATTTATCCTCTCCTTTTTCCTAGATCTCATCTCATGCTTACTTATTATGATGCACATAGTTCTCTTGTCTCCACATTAGTTCTCATTATTTTTGTTTACACTTCCCATGTTCCCCTCACTGTGATATTCCTACGCAAGTCTTTGTCACTCCACACTCATTTATTATGTGACAAATTTATACACCACCTTCCATTTCTCATCTTGCCACTTTCATTCATGTCCTTAATCCTAGTGTGCCTCTATCTACCCTTGACATTAATGTTTAAAGGCTTGTTGAGATGAAAAGTAATGTTGATTCCTTACCTAATGGAAACAAATAAGACATACATAAAAATCAAACACAATTCAATTTCTATTAAAATTTTACATATCCATTTTTGTTGGATTTTTGGATCCTAGATTTGAGATGCACAATGTTAAAGGAGATCCCATGACACATTCAAGGTTCTTTAGTGTTACATATTTGGATTTTGTGTATGATGATAAGTTATTGGCTAAGTTCTTCCCATGAAATTTAATAGTATTATCTTCCATTTGGGTCTATTTTTTAATATTGAAATTGGTCAATGCAAATATTGGGAATGTTGGATTGAAGTTTATTATTTTAGATTTTTTGACTGTAAACAAGGATCTACAAAGTATATACATTCTTAACATTTGCATGTGAAAGTGAGATGAATGTTAAGAACTAAAGTTGTTAGAGGCTACCACACTTAATTATGGATCTTCTAATGCTTCATCTACATCATCCTACCCTTGTAAATTTGAAAAGAAAAATTATTTCCAAAAGGATAGTAAAAAATAATGGAAATGACCATTGTACAAACTATACATTATAAATGTTTCTAATATAATTATGACTCTAAAGCCTCCAACTTTTTCCTTTGTAAAATGTGCTTCAAAAGTTACTTAGTGCTTGCATGATTACACTTCCTCCTATTAGGCCATTAGATAAATCTAAAGTTATTCCCAAAAGATATAATGAGAAAGAATTTTGTTATTAAATTGTAGAGTTAATTGTAATTATACTCAACATTTTATGGGATTAAGGAATAATTGATTAAGGATTTGATTAATAAAAAAAAAATAGGTTGAGGGGGTTAATATTGGGGTCAATCCTTCAATTTTTTTTTATAAAAGGGGGATAAACGGGTTTTACAAGGACCCGAAACCACAAAGTAACATTACAGGAAGAGACCAAAACAGAGGTCCGAAAAATAGAAAAATTGCCAGAAAGATAAAAACCAGCATTAGCAGGCAGCAACAAAAAGCCTTAAAGAAACCAGAAAAAGGCCAGCAAACAGAAAAAGTTGGGCCCGACCACAGCTAATTCATAGAATTCAGGAGCTCGTCCGCAACCTCTTCCAAGTCTGCCATTTCTTGAACCCCCTCCATAAAAATCTGAGTCATGTTTGGGGTGGTCAGGTCTTTCCTTTTCGTGCTTGATCTGGTACGTTTAGAGATTCTAGCTTCCTCGTCCTGGTCTTTCTCCTGATCAAGATTGACAATAAAAGCTCTATTATGGGTTTTCTCCAGTCTTTCGGAAAATCCTTCAATTGTTCCTCCTAATGAAAATTTAAATATTTTACACTAAATAAATCTAATAAAATGGTTTTATCTAAGGGTCATGAGATTGAGGTACATATACATGTTGATGAGCTTGAAATCATTGATTCACCTATGTATGTGAGGAATGATTTGTTGGTATTAATAAAAATTATAAGGGTACTTATTCTTCTTCTTATGTACTAGTGATTGACTTTTATAGAAATTTCTATGGACTAACCAGTATTCAAACTTAGGACCTCCCATTTGGTGTTAGGATGCTCTACTATTGAGCTAATGGCTCACATTGTGATGAGTCCTTTTATGGCTTAGGTGTGT
The DNA here is from genome assembly GCA_007258455.2 of Sequoia sempervirens. Classification (NCBI taxonomy): domain Eukaryota; kingdom Viridiplantae; phylum Streptophyta; class Pinopsida; order Cupressales; family Cupressaceae; genus Sequoia; species Sequoia sempervirens. Next base: position 123,105,775 of record VDFB02000363.1, on the reverse strand, counting down.
ATCATTTCTCCAACACACTCCCTTGAGCCACAACATAGGTGTCAAATGCACCTAGCTTGGCTCTAATACCATGCTGAAATTTCCATGAACTAGTTAGGATGCAAATCTCCACCACTAAGCTACCCACCCACTTTATGACAAGTCAATTTACGATTTAGGTATGCTAATTTTTTTGACACCTTTTTCACATTGTGAGATATTACCAAATAATTATAATGGTCCTTTGGTTTTGTGTGGATCATGAACCATGTAAGGGTGTGTTTATTGATCTTACTCACCAATAAAATGTATGCATTGAATAATTTTTGTTTTATCACCATTTTATAAACAAGCATATGCATATTTGAGGGTTTATTTAAAATTGACTAATGATATGTTGATTGAAACTATAGGATACATTATTTTACCTTAATTTTTTGGTCTAAAAGATGAGGGAAGTTCTTATTCTATGTCATATTATTTCTTCTTTAGATGTATCTCATATTTTACTTGGGTATCCATGGATAAAGCAATATCAAGCAACATCATCTATGTCATGCCATCAAGGTATCAAATATGTTTGTACACTAGTAAAGAGGTTACAATTGCAAGAGATCCGTATATGCCTTTATTTTAGATTAAGTCATTTAACCTTAAATAATTTTAAGAACATACCTAAGGATCATCTATATAAGTGCAAGGATTCTTTGCCTAATTTTTAAAAATTTCAAAAGAAATAACAATGGTGGGAAAATCAAGACAAGATGCAACAATTTAGAATTCCTAAAGGGTTTACAATTATTAGAGCCAAAGTAGGTTATATGTAGGTTTTATATTATAAAATGATTCAAGAATCTGTAAGGCCAAAAGAACCATAAGCATTGCAAACTTTAGTTTAGAAGCATAAGGGATTGGATATTTTCATTCCTAAACATGGTTTTCATAAAAAAAATTACTCATGTAGCAAGCACACTATAGAATTGACAAAGAGGGTTAGGGTTTTTAGCTTCATTTATTATATGGAGATATTCTATTGTAATGTACATAATAAATGATATGATTCTTGATTTTTTATAAGATTTAATATTATGACACCTTAACAAACCAAGCTATGACTTTCATGGTTCACTCCTACATGTATGAAATTTACATTTTCATCTACAAGTTTGACCCTAAATTTGTAGTTTTCAAATTATTTTGTGACCTTGACCCCTACACTTCTAGTCTTTAGGAATTTATTTATCTCCATTTTTTAGACTATGTTGAGAGCCATTATAATGTTTTTTTGCACTAACTTTGGGAGGAAACTCATTTTTCCTTACTCAAACCCTTGGATTGATTTAAAAAAATTGAACAAGTTAAAATACATGCCAAATATAAATCAAAGTTCAATGGGTGTAGTTTTGAATTATAGACCTCTCATCCCCTAACAGATAGTTGATAGTTTTGATATTCATTTTTCTCTTCAAAGGTGTTTAACAAGACAAAAATATATGCAAAATGGGGAAGCAAAATACTATATTGAAAATGCTTTAAAAACTTTCAAACAAATGCAATTTGAATTCATTTTAACCTGTCAATAGTGCTCAATATGCAAATTGGAATGATGAATTTTGAACAAACGAACTCAAATTTGCTTTGGCCAGAAAGAAACACCTTCGTTTGGTCACCGTCATGCTCTTGGGTCGCCGCACACACCAGGGACAGTAGGGACAGTGACAGGTTAAAATGAACAATTTTTTTCTTTTTGTCATATTAAGGGGGTTCGGTCGAACCCATGTTTGACCGAACCTATTTAAATATGTTTTTTTTATTTAGGGTTTCTTTCGTTCGGTCGAAGCATGGGTTCGGTCGAACCATTGGGTTCGGCTGAACCCATGCAATATGGTGAAAAAAAAAATGCGAAATTTCCTTCCTCTAATAAAGTGTAAACCACTATTCTAAAGCCACCCGACTCTTAAGGGTATGTATCAAGAAGATGAAGATTTCAAGAAAGCTTTTGATGTTTGTTCTCAATTTTTAGATGCTTTTCATGGTGATTATGGTGATTATGTTTTGCAAGATGGTCTTTTGTTTAAAGGGGCTCAATTGTGCATTCCCAAGTGTTCTATGAGGGAGAATATAATCAAGGAAAAGCATAGTGGAAGCCTTGGAGGACACTTTGGGCTTGAAAAAACCTTGGAGCAAGTGAGAAGATTTTACTTTTGGCCCAAAATGCAAATGGATGTGAGAAGGTTTGTGGAATCTTGCACAATATGCCAAAGAGAAAAATGTACTATCTCCACTACTGGTCTTTACCAACCTTTACCAATCCCAAATAGACCTTGGGAGAGCATAAGCATGGATTTTGTCTTAAGAATGCCTAAGAAACAAAGAGGAGTGGATAGTGTCTTTGTAGTAGTTGATAGATTCAACAAAATGGCACATTTTATTCCTTGTAGATGCACTAGTGATGCCTCTAACATTGCAGGTCTATTTTTCAAAGAGATTGTAAGAATGCATGGCATTCCTATGAGTATTGTATCTAATAGGGACTCTAAGTTCATAGGTCATTTTTGGAGGACCTTGTGGAGAAAGTTGGGGACTAGTTTGTAGTATAGTTCATCCTACCATCCTCAAACGGATGGGAAAATAGAGGTGGTTAACAGGTCACTTGGTAATCTCTTGAGATGTTTGACAAAGGAACATGGTGTGCAATGGGATTTAGCGTTGCCTCAAGCAGAGTATGCATATAATGATTCTATCAATAGGAGTATAGGTAAAATTCACTTTGAGGTAGTGTATGGAATGAATCCTAGAGGTATCTTTGAGTTGAGAGATTTGAAAGGAATGGAGAAAAGAAGTGTTGAAGGTGAAGAGTTTGCTATGGCAATGAAGTCTATTCATGATCAAGTGAAGGAAAATCTCAAGAAGAGTGGAATTCAATACAAAGAAAAGGCAGATTTGAAGAAAAGGAATGTGCAATATAAGGTAGTAGATCTAGTTTTTTCCTACTTGAAGAAGGAGAGGTTTCCTAAAGGAAAATACACAAAGCTTCACATGAAGAAAATAGACCCATGCAAAATACTTCATAAGTTTGGAAAAAGTGCATATGAAATAGCACTCCCTCCTGGAGTGGCTATTTATCCTATCTTTAATGTGGCTGACTTGTACCCCTTTAAGGGATCTTTGGATGCAGGTACATGTGTGGAAGCTGATGAAGATTGGGTGCAGAACCTTCCACCATCTGAACCCTTGAAGCTTGAAGCCATCCTAGACACCAAAGAGGTAAAAAGGACAAGGAAAAAGGTATATAATGAATATCTTGTTAAGTGGCAGGGTCTTCCACCTGAAGATGCAACTTGGATGAGTGAAGAGGATATCAAAAAGCATGGTACTACTCTGCAACAACTGATCTCAGGTGGTACTTGAGATCTCTTCCACCTCAGGTGCATGGTGCAGGAGTACCTTGGGATCCTCATGCCTCTTGGAGTTATTGCTTGTTTTCTTTGGTTGTTGTCAAGAAGGTTGAGATATAATAAGGTTACAAGAACCATCTTTCATGTCTTGTAACAAGTTTTAGATTTGGATACAAGTCTTGTTGTAAGAACAAGGTCTCCTTACTCACCATGTAAGCTTGGTCCATCTAGGCAAACTAAAGAATTAAAGTGCCTTGATGTATCAAAGTCCTTGAGGGGAGTTTCCTTGACATTTTTAGTGTTTGTGGTGTCTTTTTGGTGTCTTTTATACATTTTAATACACCCTTTAAGCCTCATTTCAATTGGGCTTTTGAGAAGTAGTAGTCAATTGCCTTAACTAGGCAATTAGGGGTCTAATTCAAAAAAGGTTAGTTTCCAATGTCCACCTAATTCAAATTTCAGTTGAAGGACATTGGGAAGGGTTTTTGGAAGTGAAATAAGCCTCTCATGGTTGAGGCATGGTTTGTGAATCATTTTCTTTGAAGTTCTAATGAAGGAAGTGCCTATTTTCTAGAAATTTTGTGTGTAATTTGTTGATAAAACACGTGGTATGACCTCTATACGATCTGTACGGGATCAACCCTATTATGGTTGGAAAGAGGAGAGTTTCATATTTCATTTGAAGGTGGTTTGGTGAATTTTCATCTAGTATAAGAGAATATATCTTCATTTTAGCAGCAGTAGGTCAAGAAACCCTCAAAACTAGGGTTTGGCCAAAAAAATGCCTCTATCTTCCACTCCCACGTTGTAAAGTGGATAATTTCTTGTGGGATGGAAGGTATTTATTTCTATTTTCACCGTTTCAAGGTTTTGGAGTACAACCTAATATGTGGAGGAGGTTACAAACTGATCTAGCACTGGCATCTTCATGTGACAGGCCTATTTTTTAAAGAAAAAGTCTGAGTTTTGCTTGTTTTGAGAGATTTTGTTCAAGGTGGAACTTAGTAATGGTTGAAATGGTTTCAAGTAGCCTGTAGGAGTTTGGAACAAGGATTTGGGGAGAAGGGGTGAGCCTAGGTAACTAAAAAACCAATCAAGTACACTCAATTAGGTCTCTTGAGGACATCGATAGTTTGGTCCATGGTTGCTTTTCCATCCACTATCAAGAAGTAAGATTTTGTGGCCTTGTAGAGGCATATTATAATTTCCTAAAAATAGTAGTTTACACCAGATACATGTTTTTGGGTGAGAATTAATTGGACTGGCCTACCGAGCAGTGCTACAAGCAATTGGGGATAAAGAGGCCTACTAATTGAGAAAAGAACTCATGGGGTTTCCTAAGTGCTAATCATGGTTATGGTGTTCTGTTTGTGGTCTGTTAGAGCATGTTTCAAGTGTTTGTAAGTCCCTTAGTAGTCTAAGATCCAAAGACCCTTGGTGAGTTGATTTTTCCTTATAGAGGGGCAGTGATTTGGTGGGTATTGATAAGAGTATTTGAGAGAAGCACTCATAAAAGAACCTCTACCATTTGAGATTGGTGTACTTCCCTGCTCACTCTGCATCACTTATGCACTCACAATCTCAGACTTTGATACCATTTAATGAAGAGACTCTTTACTACACAACAAAAAAATACAAACATACACATTCATACATGAAAATTTCTTAAGATTAATTACATATATGGAGGATTCTACTATGAATAAATTTAAAAAAAAAAATGCAAGCTTTTTTAGACACATCTTGTTTGCAAGTCTTCAAATCCTCATGTCTCTAAACCTTTTTGGCTTCACTCATCTTCTGAAATATAATTTTTCTATTCATTATAGAACTCTCATGGCTACCTTGAACACCTATAACACACCTACAAAATCTCTTTTCTCTTCTATTCCTCTTCTCTTCACAAGTTGATTTTTTTGCACTCTTACTTGTGCAACTCTCATGAGCAACCTGCAAGTTCTTTCTCCAACCTTTCTTCTATTGATTGTTGTATTTTTTCACCATTGAAGGATGTAATTTATATGTTCATACACCCTTATAAAGCACCAAAAAATGGCACCCAAATATGCTCTAAATCATTTCCCTCAACTTGACCTCTAAAGTTCCTTCACAAAGAATGAAATAAAAACATAGTTTTGTTTCCCAAATGTGTTGTTAATATTTCTTCACCATATCAAACGCATTGTTGTTGTAGATTGCTTTGAAAAATAAAGAAAATACAAAACCAAGTCATGCTCTTTTGGTAATTGAAGAGTTATTCATTTTTCCCCAAAAATTCACTATCTCCCCTCCATTTTAAGTACCCAATAGGACAAGAATGGAATTTCAAAAATCACTTGCCTTACGAAACTTCTACAGGAATCCAAATTGATAGAACATATATTAATTCTTATTCTCATGTTCCATTTAATATTCCAATGGACCCCCCTTAAAACCTTCAAGCCTTGAAATAATACACTAATTTTAAAATCACATTAAACACACTGTTTTCCTATGATTTTTAAAATGAAAATCCAAGCATTGGTAAATGAAGATTTTATCCTTCAAACACAACACAAGATGCTCTTGAAGCTCCAACCCACACCAAAATGAAAAATTAAACATGAAAATAAAATACTTATTTTTTGGTTGATGTTGATTGCTAATCTGCCTGGATGCTCCTACATCATTTATGATGAATAAAAATATGTTTATTCATTTATTTTATTTAAATATTTCCATAAAATTAATTTATTTTTTAAAAAGGTTATGATATTTCATATGAATGTTTCACATATAACACTTTGTAATTTAAATAAGATAGATGTATAACATGAAAATATTTTTTTGATATTATTATAAATGATAAAACTGCATACCCTATAATGTTACACCTTTATTTTATGCACTAGTGTCGATGTTGTAAATGCATGTTCTTTGTTCTTAATTTCACTCATTTGAAACAGTAATTGAAACTTACCCTCAAAACCCCTAACCGACCATAAATAAAGGTGCTTCTAGTTCAAACTAGTCGCATTTTGCAACATCTCCCCTAGACCTTGGATCTCATCCCACCTCAGGAATTTCTTAATCTATTTCAAAATTCAAATATTCCTCTCTAGATGACCCATGTAGAAGTCAACTTCTATCTCATCAACCCACATGTCAAACTTTTTGTGTTGACCTTCAATAGAAAGACATATTTTAGGGCATGTCCTATGTTATTAGGAAAATCAAGTGTGCATACAAAGAGCACAATTCTTAAATACACTAAAAATACATTGTTAATTGTTGTGTCCTCCATATTTACACAAAAAAGAAGGGTCTTGACTTCTATTAAGGGAGTCAAATTTTTTCTTTCCATCCTAAAGTAGCTATAATATGATTTTCAACATAATTCCTTTTCAGTAATAGGTACATAAGAAATAAGTAGGCTGCACGAAACAAACCAATAATCCAATTTATCTCAACCACAAGTTATGAATCTTTGTTCTACATCCAAATACTCGATTCTATTTTTTTGTTGAATTCAATCAATCAATAACAATTTCATAATTTTCATTACACCAAAATCATTCTTATATATCTTAGACATTTCATTCGTAAATTCTTAATTATTCAATACTCTTAACACTTATTTTCAATATACAAGTGAAAGATGTTTTTTTATAATGTACTAAATTTCAATATTCTATTAAGATTCAACTTCATAGATTTTAAATCAACCTCATTAACTTATATGTCACCCATAATAATTCACACAAACTATTTCTCATAAACTTAAAAATGTGTTCAATCCCTTTTAAATATATAAAATTAATTTTTATTATTTAATTACTAAAAAATATACTCTCTACGGGCTTCATCCCGTACTGGGATGGTTATGTGGTGGCATTGTTGTTGTGGCCACCAGGATTCAAGTCTTCGCTAGGCCACTGTGATCGCAAGCACTATGCCCTTCACTGATCCAATATGCTCACAAACTTGACCCACAATCCCATATTTGTGACCTCTTTGATTCATAATTCTAGAATAAAAAAACACCTACGAATAAATGAGTGCTCTCCCCCTACTGCTGTCTATTTTTTTCTATCAATCAAACCTGGTCAGTGTTATAGTTGGTTGTATTATTCTTCAATCAATTACCATGAGTAGGTAGCATGAGCTCTGTGTCAGCTACAGAAACGCTACACATACCCGGCCGCTCTGAAATAAGGATGAATCATGCACTGAACATTAAATTACTAGTACACTATGCTTTATCCAGTGGATTCTTAGGGGAAAATCCAAATCACTATCATCAATATTCGAGCTCAGCTAGAGAAACACTACATATAGGTACCTGGCCGCTCTGAAATAAAGATGAATTTTGTACTCCATTAAATTAATAGTACACTATGCTTTATCTGCTGGATCCTTAGGCGAAAATCCAAATCAATGTCATCGATATTCCAGTTGTCTAATTCCAAATTTAAATCCCCTCATAAATAGCCTCTGAATACACAGTAAAAGATTTATGGTGTTGCAATAAAAACTGCCCGCCAACAACATAACAAAACACTGGAAATTTTAGTCGGATTGATTGACGATGGTACAATCCACTCGAGAGTCAAATTAAGAAAATGGGTGGTTGGTCTATCGACCCTAATTTCTTGGGCATGTGGGATATATTTGGTGATGCACCAACACACATATGTGACAATTTCAATGGTTTTTTGGTAAAAGTAATGGTAAGTTAATTAGTCGATAGGTTACATATAGTGTGAGATTTGAGTTAAATGGTAAATCAATTGTCATTTAATAGTAAAAACCTTCAAAATATCAGGTGAAAGCTTCCAAAATTTCATTTAGCATGTAAAAGTCAGATAAATATTGATTTTCTAATTGAATGGCAACATTCTATTTCCATTTGAAGTATTTTTTACTGATTTGATGGCAATTTTCCTTTTTCATTTGCATTGCCTTATGTTTTAAATTTTCATGCAAATATTTCAAAATCCAATAATACCTAAGGAAAAAAATTTAAATCTGTCTAAGTTTATTTCATTCCATTATTTAGCACTTATTATTAATTATTTAATCAAGCCACATCCAACTAGAACTTGCAACACATTCATCCATACACACCCATGCACAAACACATACTCTCTAACATATTATCATACATATAATTTTCTATCTACGTAATCTTTGAACCTCCTTTAGGTGCAAGTGCTAGTATGCAATTAGCCATAGGCTACATATAGTGTGAGATTTGAGCCTAAAACTAGGCTCATACTTGCAAACCATTATTGAGTCATTGGAAAATAAGTTTTAGTTGTCATTTAAACCAGCTGCCATTTAATGGTAAAAGCCTCCAAAAATCTCACTTATCACGTAAAAGTCAAATAAATATTGATTTTCCAACTAGATGGGAAGATTCTATTTCCATTTGCAATGTTTTTTTGTCAATTTGATGGCCACCTTCTTTTTTCCTTTGTATTGTTTTATGTTTTAAATCTGTAGGCAAATATTTCAAAATCAAATAATACTTATTTTCTTTAAGGAAAAATCTAGATTTGTGTAAGTTTATTTTATTCCATTATTTAGCACTTATTATTAATCGTTTAATCTACCCATGTAAAAATAGAATTTGCAGCACGCCATCCATACACACCCATGCACAAACACATACTCTCTAACATATTAACATACATATAGTTTTTATTGGTGTAATCCTTGAACATCCTTTAGGTGCAAGTGCTAGTAATATTGGTGGCAACATATTTTTTAAGGTATTATTTATTTGATAAAGGAGCATAAATCTTAGGTTGAAAGTTTATTTGTTGAGAATTAATGATTGAGGAGTATCTATTCCATCAAAGTTTGTTAGGGGCATGCTTTCAGCCTCATCCTTTGTGGTATGAAGGTCTACCACATAGCAAGACTTGTGGACTCATTTATAACCATTCAATTTAACCAATAGACTAAGAGCCCATTAATGCAAACAATATTTGACTTATAAATGTAATGATTCATAATAAGTTTTTTAATATATTATTATTTTGTAATTATTAATAATAAGCTTTTTTTCAATGTTAAGTTTTTATTTTAAAAAAACACTTTTAAATGTAAAAAAAATGTATGTGTAGAGCTCTTCAATCTATCATTAACTAACTAAACTTCATAATATTTAAAATAACATCTCTCTAAATAGAATTAGTTATGTAATTTATACTATGATATGGTACATGTGTCACCTCGTTAGCAAATAAATAACTAAAAAACCTAAATTCATGTAATAGTTCAAACAAGCTATTATATATCATTTTTTTTTGTATTTTATTAAACATTCAGCATAATAACCACATTTTAGATAGGATGATAATGATCATAACATTTATATTAGTCATACTTGAAACCTCTCTTGGAAATGATTTACTTAATCACATGATTTTAAAATACTAGTATTCATTTTCAAATGTCTCTAGGGATCCTATAGACCTATATACTCTAGCTTAGCATATTTTAGTTCCAAATCTACCTTATGATACACTCCTAGCTATATGACTCTTTCCTCTTAGTCAAACTCTAGCTTTCATCAGTGATAAATAATTATCAAAAATCCATATTTATTTAAGGTTCATCATGGGAAACTTGATCACACATCAATGTAACTTTGCTTCTTGAAGGTTTCTCTAGTGGTTCCATAATTTGGTCAACTCAAGGGAGAGATCTCTAGGAGCTTTAGTACTAAAATATCTAGGACCTACAAAGAGGACAAGTGGCACACTCTATTTGGTTTAGTCTCATGAATCTCAAACTATTCAAATACCTTTGACTTATTTTGTTTACTTCTACAAACATAAGAACTCTATCAATTCAATTCTACTCAATATTTTTGATCCAAAAAAGATATGACTTTTTGTTGGAAGCTTTGATAAATAGGAGATTCTATTAATATTTCTCATAAATCTAACTTATGTCAAGTTTTAATAATAACTACACCAAGATCAACCTTATGGGGACATGCATCAACTTAGAGTTAACTTTAGGGAATCAATGGCTTATAGTTACTCAAAAGATCTAGGATTCATGAATATTCTTGAAGGTAGGATATAAACTTGGATAAAATCACAAACTTGTGTCACACTTTTGATTCTAAAAATAATTTATACATAAAGGTTTTCAAGTGAAATATATTTTATCAAATAGGTTTCAACTAAAATCAAATGTCTCTAATGTGGAGTGTGTGTATCATAGAACATTCAATTGAGTATGTTTTGGGTGAAACATATTTGGTCAAGTACATTTTGGTGTTGAACACCTATAATACTGAGAGGGGGGTTTAATCATTATTCACTAAATTCATTAACTTCATCAACTTAAACATGGATTCAAATCATCTCATCAAAATTGCAAAAATGGAAAAGAGCAATTAAAGCATGCATCACATCAATAAACACAAGAGCACTAGATTTACATAGAAAACACTTGGAAGGGAAAATATCAAGTGAGGATTACCTCACAATATATTATAATTGGTTACAATAGATTACATATTGGATGACTCACTATCTAGAAGGAAAGGCTCACTACCAAGGGCTCACTACCCAAAGGACTCACTATGTAGAATAGAAGAATAGCTCACTACGAAATTTTGAACTGCTAACAATGCATCTGCAACAAGTTGAAGACACAGTTCCAATTATGCTAAAAAATCTAACTTTACACACTTCATACTTCACCAATCTTACCTTTTTCACATCACATACTCTCATCTACACACACACTCTACATATTTTTTCACATACTAAATCAACCTTCTATATATACTATAAACACCCATAACATCAATTAGGTCACCCTAATTGCATGAACAATGTAATACCATGACCTATTAGCTCAAAACTCCATAACATAAACCTTGTGGAAGAAACAAAAACTTGTTCTTCACTAAAATAGGTCAGCATGACCTATGATTACTTCCATGAATCCACTCCTTACACAATTCAACTTCGCATGACCCCAAAACCCTTAGGTCAGCACTACACAACAAAACTGGTGAAGCAATAATTGAATAAACCAATTGTTCATCTACAACTCGACAAGCAGACCATCAAATCACTTGCCACTTGGAGTGCAACCACATATAAAATCTTCAAAAGCTTCCTCAAATTCATAAAACATAATTATCATCTGTGGTAGAATGCAGAGCATTCCAACATAAACTCTGCACCTGTAACACTATCTCTATTAAAACTGATACACTGTCATCAATATCATTAGTTGCAAAATATTTAGAACCATGAAACTTTGGATATACACAACTTCAATACATACCATTATTACCTCAAAATTGCATTATAATATGATGCATTGCAGAGCAATGCAGATCACAAAACTGATGCTCTGTAACACTAAAAATATATATTGGGACTTAGCTAGTTTCCAAAAAGCTTGGTCTTCTTCAGACCAACACTTCCATGTATTTCTACAATGGGTTTCCATCAATGACAACACCATACACCATCATGCCACCATTATGCTCATGTTGCTAATAATCTCCCCATTTTTCATTGATGGCAACACACTTCTCCAAAAACACTCCCCCTTTGACATCAAGGGAAAATAGCTCTCTCATCACTCCCCATTTACATATTATCTCAATGAGAATATATCCCTCGTTCTACTTCACTCCCCCTTTTTATGTTATCCATTACAAAAAAGACAAAATTGTACTGCAACACGATCTACTAACTCCACATATGTATATTGAAAACACAATTGACTATATATCTCAAAAATGTACACCTTAGTTGGATGAGGGTAAAATACCTTGATATGATGCCTTCATTTTTGCAAGGTGTTCCTCCTAATCCTTGTTTGTAATCTCCTAATCATTATTGGAAAAGGAAAGCATATGGCACTGGCTTTCAAACTGAACATAGAGATCTTGTCCTTTTTCTGGAGAGCTAAACACTGTTTCCTTTTGCACAACCTTCTTTGCATTTGCCAAAATTTAGTCAAACATGTAAGCCTTACACTTACCATATCTCGAAGTTGACTACACTGCATTATGATCTCTTTTTTATCCTGCAGTAAGAAGAATTCATCATGTATATTTTCAATAATCACCTTGGTTGCTCCATTTCCATCATTCACTTGATCATATGCACTTGAGGCCTGATAAATTTGAGACTCAATTGAGTCCATCTGATCCTTAATGCTCCTTGTAGAAGCTGGCCACTTCAAATAGAATTGAAATAATTATTTGGATTCTTCCAAACAGTTTTGTACTTCCTTTAAGTTTCCTTGCAACTTGGCATGTTTAGTACCACACTTATCAAAAATATAAACTAACCTTTGATCATTGAATTTCTTTTCCATTTCCTTCTCTATCTTCTTTTCCAAACCAGTAGAATATTCCTTAAAATAATCAAGTAATAACCTCAATTGTTGCACACCGAATAAAGAATTGTCAATGGTTACTTTGAGAAGGCCTTCTTGCAACACTTTAACAACTTCATCAACCAACTCAGTACTCTTTTGGAGAGTTTGAAAAATTCCCTTCCTTGCGGAGGCATGAAATACACCACCAAGCTACAACTTTTGTAGAGGGGAAATCTTTTCCAAGTCTAATTGACCTTGTTGCATAGGAATTTGTAGTAGTTTTGTAGATTCCACCACTTGGAATTGTAATATCATATCCAAGAGATCTTTCAATGAATCTTTGGGGGGTCTAGTGTTAAAAGGTGCATGACAACTGAGAGGGGGGTGTATCAGTTGTCACCAAACATAAACTCAAAACTTCAACACTTATTAATTTCCAAAACTGAATATATAAGGCTCACTACCAAGGGCTCGCTACCCTGAATAGGACTTGTTGTCTGATACAAAATCTCACTGCTTACAAGGACGCTCATTTCCTACAAAAATATTTAGAAAAAAAGATTGGGCTTCACAACCAAAATGAATTGAAAATAGTGCACCTAACAAGTGTTGATGTAGTTCTGGTGATGATCAATAGAGAGCCTTAACACACTTCATCATTTTTGCTCTTCTTCACCTTCATATTCACAACTTCCTCATCAAAAATTTCACCATCTTCAAAAATTGTTCAACATATATATACATGATCTATCCACAAGCATCAATTAGGTCAGCCTAATTAGATGCATTTTCTATTCATCAAAAATATCAACCTATCGGCTTCAAGCACTCACAAAATATTTTCAAAAATAAATTCAAATGCTCAACACGCTACATCATGATAACATGAACCTATGATAGGTTGCACATATATCCGCATAACAAAAATCAATTCACCTTATCATAGTTATTCATGAAGTTAGTCTGAAATAGACTTCATTGTAAGTAACCAACAAAATAATTTTGATACACCATACGAGCATGGGAGCACAAGAGATTCTGAATATACATGATTTCAACATCCATAAACTGTTTCGCAAAACTACAGATAGTAACTATCAACTATGGAGGATTGCAGACTAAAATACCAGAGTGTGTAGCTTGAATACTGGTTCAGATACCAGACCAAAATATCAGATCAAGCACTGACTTAGACTTGCAATCACAACATGGTGACATCAATGACAACACAAAACTATAGAGATAGCCATTCTTCTTCATTCTTCCAACAATCTCCCCATTTGTCATTGATGGCAACATGTGCCAAAATTTTCAAAACACAATAGTCTCTCCTTCTATCACCTTACCATAACTCTCTCCCTACTCACATGACTCTCTCCCCCTTTGACATCAATAAAAAGGGTGACCAAAAGATAGGATGTAAACATATGCATATAATGACTTTATATATACACAAGAATTCTAGCTTCCCATTTCAAACATTCATACAAGAATGACACTTTTTACATGAAACATTTTATTGTACCTCTTTCTTATGATCAGAAGAATTATTTTCCATGCAAGCACAACCAAATTCATTCTTGCACTCATACATTCCAATAAAGATAACTATGTAGAGGATGTCTAATCAGAAGACAGACACATTCGTTCATAATTTTCTGCATCAGAGAGAATTTTGGAGAGATGATCTAACCAGACCTCGGTAACTTCCTTAACCAATTAGAAGGTTCTAACCATATCTTCTCTTTGCCTTTGAGTAGTTAGAAACTCTAGTTGTAATTCACCAACTCTTATTCTTTGTTTTCCATCCCTGTATTTGAAGTAATCAAAGTTCTTTCCAATAATATTCATCTTAGATTCAATTGCTTCAATTCTACTTCTGAAATTGTTAACAACTACCGACCATTGGAGACAATACATGTAGATGTCAGATATTTCTTTAATGCATTCTTTTGTCTCATTCATATGTTTAGATATCACTTTCTTTTCTTTGTTACACCTTCTTTCAATCATAGCTTTGAACTTATGACCTTTAGGTCATTCTAGCAATTTTCTCTCTTCAATAATCTCTACTAGATCACCCTACAAGGAATCTGTCACATTAGAAACTGAAATACCCTTATTCAGCAAATAATCAACCAGCAAATCATCAATTTTAAGTTTCTCATTCGGAGAGCACACACTCCACATTTCACAAATCTTCTTCATCTTAACATTTTCCAGCAACATATGTATATCCTTTGGATGAAAGGAGTCAGATCTAGACATAAATTCTTCTTCATTCTTCTTTTCTTCTAACACATCTATTACAATAGTTTTCCTCTTTTTCGGTTCCGGAGGAGACTCACCAATGATAACTTCCAACTCTCTCTTACCAAGGGATGAACCCACTTCAAACTAACTGGGTACAGACATACTAGAGCACAAATTTGTTTTTAAGGATGTGAAATATGATTTGCAATCACTTACATTATCCGACAATGATTCTAAGTATCTGTAGAATTGTTTCCCAATAGGAATATCGGATTCCCACACAACATTTTCTCTTCCTAGTAGGGACTTCAAAAAGTAAAAATCCAAGCACATAAGAAAAGATCCAAACAAAAAAGGATAAATCTCAACCAATGTCATTAAAGCATTCTCAGTTAGATTTTCAAGTAATAGGCTACACAAATCAAACTGCATGTTTTCCTTAACCATCATATGTGCAAGATATACATCAATAGCCGAAGTCGAACCTTCACAATTTCTGAAATAGATTTTGTAAGAAATGTCATACGAAACATACCTTACAATGGAATCTGCAAGAGTGGTTATCAATAGAGCTCGAGGGTCTTTCTTAATGCCAGTAAGTTCCCCCACATCTTTGTATTTCACGGTTTTCTTTCCAAGGAGATCCCCAAACTGCATAAACTAGTAATCACTTTGATTGCTTCCTTTGTGATTAGGTAGGGTTTGTACAACATAATACTATTGTTCTTCAATCAAATCAACAAGAACAAGATGAACTCTTTATCAGCAAAAAAAGGAAATTCTCCCCATAAATCCATACCTATGGTTTTTATGCTCTGTAATTCATTTTCCTTCAGCCCTAGTTCCATTTCCTTCATCTTCCTATGATCAAATTCTTCCAATTCAACTCCTTTATGTGAACAGGCAAAACTACGTGTTAGAAAATGAGCAGCAAACAAAAGAGTGCAAACAACAAATATAAACACCCTACACCTCAAGATTGGGCAATTGTTTAACTTAACAAAACAAAATGGAACCTTTTACCCTATTGAGTTGTCATCTGGTTGGCCCTTCGATCTTTGATGCAGTGTATGCTCCTTTGATGGCAAGAGATGCAAGTGTGGGATGCAAGATGAATGGAAAATGAGTGATAATGGATGCAAATGCAAGTATTTAGCTAAGTATGGCTCAAGAGAAAAAATTTCAAGAGTTTGCTTAGCATAATGATCTCCCCCAAAAATGAGAGAAAAGAGGGGGTATTTATAGAGAATTTTGAATTCTCTAGGGAAATGGACGGTTGAGATTAAACCAACATTGCCAAGATGTAGGGATATGGTGAGTTGAGAACTCACAAGCCCTCACATCTTGACATGTGGCATGTGAGGTGGCTTGAAAAAGATGATGTGGAAATGAGTTGGAAGGAGAGTACATGACATGGAGGTACTACATAGTACCTTGGGATTTGGACAAGATCTCCTCATAAAGGATGTCCTTGTCCCCATGTGGGTGAGAGGACATGCGAGGAATTAAAAAATTCCCCAAATATCCACATGAGAATAAGAGAAAGAATTTAAAGTTCTTTGGAATGCATTGGGGGATTAAATGTGAATTAAAAATTCACATGGGGAATGGAGTGCCTTCTCCAAAAGGAGAAATACTTTAATAAGGTTGACTTAGGACACATTCCATAAATGACATGGGGATTAGGTTGACTTAATTAAGTGATTCAGGCTGTGCAAGTACCTAATTAGACAAATTAATGGCATATTAGAGGCAAATGGGAAATTATGGAGGATGTGACCCTAATGATGATTAGGGGTGTGCACATCTTAACCATAAATTAATTATGATTAGAAGAGGGTTAGATGGTTAAGAGAGATTAGAGACCAACTTGCAAAAGTTGGAGGATGTGACAATGAGAGAGAAAGTGAGGAATTAAAAATAAATTTAAATTCCAAGAGGTAATATGACTAAATTAAATAAAGTGATATATTTATTTAATTTAGAGGGAAAAGATGGGAAAATTAGTAGTTCATCATCTGGATATATTTAATTAAATAAAGTGATATATTTAATTAATTTAGAGTGGAAATAGGGTAATAGCTGGGCTATTAACCAATGGATGGATTGCATCTTCCCTTGGAGACTTCTTAATTGTTTCAGATTGTGCAGGGGTGGCATTTCCAGAATAGCTTTCACCTTGGCAGGATCAACCTCAATATCCCTTCGAGAGACTATGAAACCCAATAGTTTTCCTGATGTAACACCAAAGACACACTTTTTTGGATTTAGTCACAGCTTGTAATGTTCTAACCGCTCGAAGATCTTTTTTAGGATGACAAGATGCTCTGCTTAGGTTCTGGATTTTCCTAGCAAGTCATCAACATAATCCTCCATGATAATATGGATGAGGTCATGGAAGATGATAGTCATTTCCCTCTGATATGTCACCCCCGTATTCTTGAGGCCAAAGGGCATAACATTGTAACAAAAAGTACCCCAAGGTGTCGTAAAAGAAGTCTTGTGTTGGTCTTCAGGTGCAATTCAGATCTAACTGTAACCAAAGAAACCATCCATAAGGGATAACATCTCATGTCCCACAGTCAGGTCGACCAGCATGTCAATATTGGGCAGCGGGAAGTCATCTTTTGGACATGCTTTTTTAAGGTCCTGAAAGTCTGTACAAATTTGAATGTCTCTGTTTGATTTGGAAACAAGCACTATGTTGGAGATCCACTCAGAGTAGTCAATGGGTCTGATAAAACCTACATCTAGTAGTTTCTCCAATTCCTTCTTGACTAATAATGCTACATGTGGATGCATCTGGGAGAACATCCAGATGATGAACTACTAAAGCAGGGTCTAAGCCTGGCATATCTAAGTATGACCAAGCAAAGTTACTGATACCATCTTGGAGTAGCTGAACAATGACTGAATATTCTTTCTCTAATAAAGATTTCGCCACATAGGTGATCTTAGGGTTTTCTGTAGTACCCAGATTAACTTCTTGAGTTTCTTCAATTAGGATGGATGACCTTGTGGATAATTGAGTTCCCACAAGGGGAAGATGAACGCCTCCATCCTCCAGCACCTCTTCGAGGTTTTCGCTATCGGATGCGTCATTCATTTTTTCTTTTTCCAGGTCAAGAAGTGCCTCAGGGAGGTTTTCACTAGATGACCATTTTTTATTTTTCTTGTTTTTATTTTTGCGACTAGAGCGTTCATCCTCCCCCAATCCCATGAGGTTGACATATGTATCCAAGGAGACATTGACAGGTGCGCTGTCACGTAGGTCCCAATCAATAATTTTGGGATGACAGATTCGTGTGATCAACATCATCGTACACATGTATGATAGATTCCTCCTCAGGTATGCCTTCCAAGGGACCATTGTCCACAGTAAAACTATTGGAAGTATTAGATGATCTTGTAGGGCCTTTCTGCTTTTTGTCATATCTGAGGCCTACATTCCTTGGAAGCTTTGATACATCAATAGGTTGCAACCACCCCTGCTCTTCCTTACCTAGGCCCATGCCTTGGTAGTTATACTTTTCTGTGAACTTAGCTGACCAAGGGTATACTTCTTGAAAATATTGCTTTAGAGGTGGATCTGGTTGGGGTTCTTCACGGTATACCCACTGACTGATATCTTCTTCTAGTGCATTTGTCTTTATACAAGGAGACCGAAAAGTGGTGGTGGGGATGTTTTTAACACTGAAGGTGCATCTGTCTTGTCTTCTTTTGAAGTAGCCTGTGAAGGTTGGTCGTACATGTGTGGTGACAGTGGCATGGTTGCCACATTTAGGGCTGTATGCATTTCATATTCACCACACCCCTTGTCAATGATCTGGACTTTGGTGATTGAAGGATTCCTAGTGGGAGATGGAGTGGCTATCGTGGTGGATGGTGGATTGGAGGATGATGACTGGGATGCTCCCATTTCAACCCCAGGACAATAATGTAAATGGGGAAATGATGCTTCTAGAGCAAGACAATATTCAAATGGTTGTGGGTCGGCATAAATGGTGATCTCTTGTCCATTAACCAAGAATTTCAGGCACTGATGGTACGTGGAGGGGATGGCTTGCATGGAATGGAGCCATGGGCGGCCAAGGAGGAGATTATATGGTAAGTCCATATCAAGGACATGACAAGTAGTATACTAAACTACAGGTCCAACCTGAATAGGGAGACTAATAATCCCTTCAGAATTTCTTTTTGCATTATCATAAGCCTTGATTGTGATGATTTGGTTACTCAAATCCGCTTGAGTATACCCCACCTATTTTATGAATTTCAAAGTGCATTAAATTGAGGGCAGAGCCATTATCTACCATGAGCCTTTTTATTTTATGACAGGCAACCAGGACTTCAATGTGCAATGGGCGGTTGTGATTGGCATCAATATTTGGCATATCATTCTGGCTAAAGTGTAGCTGGTAAGACAAAGCCAGGTGTCCCACTAAGGCTTGGAATCGTGTGGGATCAATGTCATTAGGTACATGGGTTTCCTATAAGGCTCTATTGAGAATTTCTTGATGTACGAGAGAAGACTTAAGCAAATCCAAGATTGAGATTTGAGCAAGGGTCTTTCCTAAGTGATTAAGAATGTTGTATTGAGAGTTTACAGGATTTGATTGAATGGATGTGGAGGCTATCGGGACAGTAATGCAGGATCATCGTGTAGTAACAACACATTGAGGATCTTTACCTTTAACATGTATAATAGTCACACGGGGTTCTACCTGCTCAATGTAATGGACAATGCCATCATAATTGAGGGGTACATATTTATAGCTTATATTATTTGTGTTGTTGTCTTGGGGATTGTTGTTGGAGGTGCTTGCACCTTGATTATGGTTAGGGAAGGCATTTTGGTATATCTACAATTGAGCATTAGATGACGAATCTTGACTGGTGTCGACTTTGATATCTCCTCAATCGATAAGATCTTGGATATATTTTTTGAGACCTTGACACTTATTTAGAGTGTGTCCTTTGATTTTATGGAATTCACAATATTCATTCTCCCTAAACCAGGTAGGTTTAGGCTTGGATTCGTCAAGTGGTTTGGTGACAGGGTACGTGATCAGATAGTTAACCTATAACAACTTATTAAAGACGACACTCAAGGGTTCTCCTAATTGAGCATACTGGTGTTTGTCGTTCCCTTGACTATTCTGGTTTGACTATTGAGGAGGACAAGGTGCCCCTTGTGGCATGGATATGGCATTAGGTATAGATGGTTGTTGTCTCTGGGATGTATTGGCCACTTGAACATGTTTAGTGTTAGGGACACCATCATTGACTACATTTTTGTTCTTGTTCCAAAAGCGAGACTTATCACCAGATGGCCTTTCTCTGTCATGGTGGTGTATCTTGATGTGCCCTTTGGCAATAAGGGAATGTTCAAGGCTGGGTCCCTTTTCCACTATCTCAGTGAATGTGGTGACACAATGTAACCTAAAGTTATGAGCCATGTCAAGATGAGAGTTCTCCACGAAGAGGGTGACCATATCTTTCTCTTTGAGAGGGGTTTTCATTAAGCTCGCTAGTGCCTGCCACCTCTGAAGGTAGCTAGAAAAGGTTTCACCTTCTCATTTTTTCTCTTTGAGGAGATCCAAGGTATTTGTGTCCTCCAAATTAAAGGAGAAGTAAGAAATAATTTTTTCTGAAATATCTACAAAGGATTTTATGGACCCTCATTCTAGACCCATGAACCATTCTAGGGCATTTCCAGTCAGGCTTCATGGAAACAAATGCAAGAGATAGTTTTCATTGTGCATAATTTCTTGACACTGGGAGTTAAAATCTTGCAAATGGGCCTTAAGATCTTTCTTTCACTTGTATCTATCAATTTTTGGTATTTCAAAGTGTCTAGGGAAGGGGATCAATGAGATGGAGGGATTGAATGGATAGGGACATATGTCTTCAAATTTGAATGATTGTTTGCCAGTCCTAGCTTGAAGATCTTTCAGAGCGGCTTTGATTTCTAATAGATCTGAGTTGACTGGTGGCACGAGAGCCAAGGATGGGTTAGATAGATATGGATGATAGGACGATAAAAGATCTTGCTGAGACAATGTCTGAAGGTTGAGGTATGGATTTTGATAGTGAGATGATGATATCCCTTGCTAGTATGCTGAGGGGTTTTGTTGGTTTTGGGGTTGTTTTTGCAAGATATAGTACATATTTGTTTGATAAAAATGTGTGGTGGGATGCTGAGGAGCTTGAATGTGATGTTGCGGATTGGCCTTCTAGTAATAAAGGTACTGCTGTGACTGTTGGGAGGCAACATAAGGTGGTTGTTGGTTAGGATAATAATAATGTTGGGGAGGTTGCTGATGTGATGTGATGTGAGGTGTTGTGTGGGACGAGGTGGGATGTTGTATTGTGATTGGACTTGCAGACGTAGAATGGATGCGAGGAACAAGGATATGGTCTGGGTGGGAGGTTGGGATGGATTGCCTTGCGATTTGTGTGGGGGTTGTTGTGAAGAGATTAAGGGGTTATGCAGAGGTTGTTTTTGATGAGGTGACTGAGATAATGTAGAGGTGTTCTTCAACGGAGGTTGTTGGGTACCAAAGGGGACATTCGGTTGGGATGTACCTTGTGGTAGTAATGGAGGTGGTATGTTAGATTGGGGAGGTTGTTGAGATGTGTATGAAGGTGATGGTAGGTTTGTTGCCCCAGGAGGTGGAGGAAATGTGGTAAAAGGGGTACCCCCATCGTTGATGGGAGGTTGATTTGAAAGGGGTGGTGTTGTTAGCATTAATGGCAGCGGTTGCGGAACATTTTGTGGCATGTTGTAGACAAAAGGATCATTGGGATTAGTTGCTCGAGGAGCCCCCATGACTGAGATTGTGGGGTGTGGGGGATTGTTAACATGATACAGAATGACGTTGTCGAATTCAGGTTGGTGCCAACCTTCCACTGGAGGAACATTGGGGACGTATGAACTACCTCATGCGTTTTGTGAGCCTTGGGGTATGTTAGATGTGGAGCTGCCATACTTGGATAGGTCGACACCTGATGGAGGCTTGACACCTTTTCCAATTAGGTGGGCCAAGATTTCTTACCCATGTTTTTTGAGAAGGCGATCTGTCATTGGCACATTGATTGTGTTACTAAAGTGTTCCTCAAATGTAAGTTCAGGTTAGTTGACCATGTTCTCATCTCCAGGTGGTGATGTGTTTTGACCATCAATATTGGATTGTGATGATGTACCATTATGAGGATCTCGAGGGATATTTGTACCATTATTGGGATCTTGTGAGACATTAGCTGCATTGTTGGGATCTTGAGGGATGTTTGGTTGGGAATTTTGGGCTTGTTGCTTGACCATTTTCCTTGTCTACGACCAGGTCTGAACAGGCATGCAAGATTATATGATGGAATAGGATGCTAGGATGACCTTAGTGATAAAAGGATTGATTTGATCCGATGATTGATTAGCCGACAAGGATGTGGCTCAATAGGATTAATTTGGATGATTGATTTGACCGAAGTGGATTTGTTTGATGAGATTAGATTGGATTAATTGGTACACAATTGGTCAACCTGGATTCGATGATATGAGGATTTGATTTGGATTGATGATCGATTAAAAAGATTGGATGGCAAGATGAATGATAATGACCAGAATCTGAAACCGAGTTCAAGAGTGATCCTTGGTAATGCTAGGTGTTGATTAATTGACTAAAGGGTGGATGTATGATAACGACACCAAATCCAACTTGAGATAGAAGTGAATTGATTGGGCTGACAAGGATGACCGACTTAGGATGGATGGAAATCCTAAGTCAGTTGTGATAGATGACGATTAGATACGAACACCTAAGTCAATTTGGAAAAATGCTTTAACGAAGTTTAACAAAATACCGGTAATCTAAAATGGGGAAACAATAACCAGAACGTGGGCTCAAAATGGGTAAATGAGGACTCTAAATGGGTGAATGGATGCTCAAACTAAGGGGATGAATGTTTAGGATGGTGAATGGACTCTTGAAATGGGTGTATGAATGTTTGGAACAGGGAGACGAATGATTGAAACGGGTGTCCTGAATGAAGAAACAGATGATAAAATTGACTGGTGAAGGGTCAGGACCACGCCTGGGATGGGTCAGGTCTGCCTGTGGAGGGTAGGTCTAGTTGTCAGGAGGGCAGGTCTACCTGTTGGAAAAATGTTGGTCAAATTCGGCTAAAACAAGCTGAAAAAGGCTAGTTCAAAGGTTAACTCTGCCCCTAGATGGGTCAGGTCTACCCCAAGAGGGAAGGTTCGCCTGTCGGGAGGGCAGGTCCACCTATCAAGAGGGCAAGTCTGCCTATCAGACAGAATTTGGTCAAAATTGGCTAAAACAAGCTTAAATGGGTTGGTTCAAAGGTCAAGTCCACCCCTAAAGGTCAGGTCCACCCCTAGATAGGTTTAAACTTCACTTTTGAAAAGATAACTAAGGAAAATGACCCAAAACACAACAAACATCAATCAAAAGGATATGGCTGAATAGAAAATTATTAGTTTTGCACAAAGAAAACAATTCAGACAAAACAATCCTAAGATTAGTAGAAAGGGGTATGACTGACAAAGTTTCCTATTCTAGGATGAACATAGTTATTAAGGAGTCCTCAATATATACCCAGTACGTGAGGCCCAAACCGTGAACACCAACCCATTACAAGCATGAGTCGAGAACCTTAGCAAGATCCTAGAGGCTCGGACCAACTCTTCACGTCATCCCGACGCTTCACCAATTACAACATGGTTGGATTGAGGTACAACTTTTTCTCTCCCTCCTTTATATACCCCGTCGCTACGCATGGTTGGAATCATCCCTTGGGGTGATGAAATCCCCAAGCAGGTCCCACTAAGAAAAGGAAAAAGAGGGTGACTCAAAAGGACTTGGTAAGCTACGATTGCTCGTCACCCAAGATTGTTAAATGACACAAGGGGATTGGATACGTCAAATAGATTATCAACAAGCATGATAAACAAGATTAATTGACACCCCTAGTTAAACTATGTGCCTAAGTTATGCAAAACAACAAGTAGTGGTTGATAAATAACTAACCCTGCAAGAAAAATTGTTAGTGAATCTTGTCATTGTTCCTCACCAAATGTCACTTAGATGCTTGCACAAACTCAAACAAGACACATTAGGGGGTTAGAAACACTTAAAACAACCAAAAGGAGTGCTAAAAACTAAAATTTCACCTTCTAGAAAAAGTTGTCCAAGTCAGGTCTGCTTGTCTAGAGGGCAGGTCCGCCTGTCTAGAGAGTAGATCCACCTGTTTGGAGGGTAGGTCCACTTGTCTAGAGGGCGGGTCTGCCTATCTGTCAGGTCAGGTCTTCCTGTCTGGAGGTCAGGTCCGCCCCTCTGTGAAAATCTACAAAAAATAGTTTTTGGAGTCTATGGAGGGCAGGTCCGCCATTGGGCAAGGTCGGGTCTGCCCCTAGAGGTTAGGTCCGCCTACCTGTCAGGTCAGGTCTACCCTCGAGGTCGGGTCCACCCCTAGATGGTCGGATCCACCCCTTTGCAGGTCGGGTCTGCCCCTCTGCAACCTGCACCTGCAAAAGTGAAAAAAATAGCAAACATGAAAGATACAGTCCCTTTGTGGGTCCCACCAGGCGTGCCAGAAATGTGAACAGACGAAAATACGTGTTAGAAAATGAGCAGCAAAAAAAAAAGTGCAAACAACAAATATAAACACCCTACACCTCAAGATTGGGCAATCGTTTAACTTAACAAAATAAAATGGAACTTTTTACCTTGTTGAGTTGTCCTTTGGTTGGTTCTTCAATCTTTGATGTAGTGTATGATGTTTTGATGGTAAGAGATGCAAGTGTGGGATGCAAGATGAATGGAAAATGGGTGATAATGGATGCAAATGCAAGTATTTAGCTAAGTATGGCTCAAGAGAAAAATTTGCAAGAGTTTGGCTAGCACAATCATCTCCCCCCAAAATGAGAGAAAAGAGGGGGTATTTATAGAGAATTTTGAATTCTCTAGGGAAATGGATGGTTGAGATTAAACCAACATGGCCAAGATGTAGGGCTATGGTGAGTTGAGAACTCACAAGCCCTCACATCTTGACATGTGGCATGTGAAGTGGCTTGAAAATGATGATATGGAAATGAGTTGGAAGGAGAGTACATGACATGGAGGTACTACATAGTACCTTGGGATTTGGACAAGATCTCCTCATAAAGGACGTCCTTGTCCCCATTTGGGTGAGAGGACATGTGAGGAATTACAAATTCCCCAAATATCCACATGGGAAAAAGAGAAAGAATTTAAAAGTCTTTGGAATGCATTGGGGGATTAAATGTGAATTAAAAATTCACATGGGGAATGGAGTGCATTCTCCAAAACGAGAAAGCCTCTAATAAGGTTGACTGAGGGCACATTCCATAAATGACATGGGGATTAGGTTGACTTAATTAAGTGATTAAGGTTGTGCAAGTACTTGATTAGACAAATTAATGACATATTAGAGGCAAGTGGGAAATTATGGAGGATGTGACCCTAATTATGATAAGGGGTGTGCACATCTTAACCATAAATTAATTATGATTAGAAGAGGGTTAGATGGTTAGGAGGGATTACAGACCAACTTGCAAAATTTGGAGGATGTGACAATGAGAGAGAAAGTGAGGAATTAAAAATAAATTTAAATTCCATGAGGTAATATAATTAAATTAAATAAAGTGATATGTTTATTTAATTTAGAGGGGAAAGAGGGGAAAAGTATTTATTAAATTAAATACTTTGAAAACCTTATGTAGGACACGAAATATTAATTAAATGAATGATTTAATTAATACCGACAAAGATGATGAAGTAGATGAGCAAAGGGATGATTAAGGAGACGTCTTTGACCATATGGAAGTGGTCAAATTTAGATGTCTACATTTTCAACTTCAATGCAATGTCACCACTCGATCCTTTATCCATTGTTGTGCTTAACTTTCTTGAATTCATTATTGTTCAGTTGAGACTTTTTCTCTTTCCCTCACAGACTGAAAAATAATTCTTGAGTATCCATAGTAATTTCTTTAGAAATGCTTCAGATTGCTTTGAGATAGCTCCTAGATCCCTTTCAGACTCTTCAAGTGCTCAAGTGATCAAAGAGGCTTACATACACCATTGATTTTCCCTAAATCACATTAAATGTAGCATACATCAAAAAGCTACTAAAACACTTCTTCTCAACACAGAAAACCCTAATTCAATCCAAAAATGAGCATGTCAACATGTTTTCATTCAGTTTCTTTTCCAAAACCTCTCTTTATTCATTCTTCACATTCCATCCTCGTGCCAGCCTCTAACACACCATTCATCTAGGGGGTTCTTATAGTTTTCTAATAATTCCCCCCTAAGATCATGCTAGGTCTAATTCTTGGAGGAATTTTCTATACCGGATGAGGGCACAGACACATCAGTAGTTTCAGGTTCTTCTTCTTCTTTCTTCTTCCATATCTTATTCATCTCTTGCTTCATCTCTTCTTTGTCGATCTTCTTTATCAATTCATTCTTCTCTACCGAAGTAGACTACTTTCCCTTCTTACTTCTGTAAGACTTTGAGATATGTCCAGGTTTGTTACAATTATAGGAGACAACACTTTTCTAATTAGTCTAACCTTCATTACTTCTTGATTTACATTGATTTTCTTTCTCTCCAAATTTGTTACAAGTATAACATTAGCCATTAAAAGATTGATTCATTCTACCTCCATTAAACCTATTCATCATCACTTGACTAATCATTCTCATCTGAGATCTGCATTCATTAGCTTTATGTCCAACTTTCTTGCACGAAAAACATTGTTCAGAGAAAGAACTAGGAAATTGATTCATCTTGCTCCTTCATTATGTTGCCTTGTGACAATATTTATTATAGGAAAAACAAATACCATTGAAAGAGGGATACCTTTGTGCATTAGGCTATCTCACAGGTGGTATCTTTGCAAAATTTCTTGAATTTCTCTTCTGCTTCCCTTTGTCTTGAGTCTTTTGATTGTCTTTTAAACTTTCACCTACTTCATTTCCCAAGCCACCTTTGTCTTTACTTGGTTTTTGTCCTGCAAGTAGTTCTTCAAGCTTGTCGAAGCTAAATCTGAAATTGCTCTCATAATTTTTTTCCTTTTCTAGCTCTACTCTCAAGTTTACTACCTCTTGTTCAAGTTTAGAGCATTCATCATATTTTTTCTACACCATTGTATTCAGACATTCTTCAATTCTCTTCTTTTCTTCTACAAGCACTTTCAGTTTGATGATCCCTTGTTTCTGCTACTCACTTACTTCGCTGTGTTTTTCCTTGAATTTCTTCAATTGTTCTTTCAGCTTTTGGACACATTCATTAGCCTCATCTATATTTTCTTTCAAGTCCCTATTTTCATTTTTTTCCTTATTAAGATCTTCAAGTGCAATACAAAGTTCTTCTTTATCATCCATTTGATCAACCTTCAGGATCTTCCTCAAGCGGTTAAGCTCTATACCAAGGAACTAAAGCTTTGATATTAATTGTTAAAAGGCACAAGAAAACTAAGAGGGGGGGTGAATTAGTTATCACCAAACATAAACTCAAAACTTCAACACTTATCAATTTCACAACCACACTATTATGTTAATAAGTATGAATATGAAATGAAGATAACAGAAAGTAAAATCAACACACTAAACACCATATTTTATGTGGAAAACCTAATGAGGGAAAAACTACTGTGAGGATTAACTCACAATATAAATTAGTTCCAAAACCAAATATATAAGGCTCACTACCCTAAATAGGACTCACTGTCCAAATACAAAAGATCACTACTTACAAGGAGGCTCAAAGCCTACAAAAAGATTTATAAAACAAGATTGGGCTTCACAACCAAAATAAATTGAAAAAAGTGCACCTAACAAGTGTTGATGGAATTTTGATGATGCTTAATAAACAAACTTAACACACTTAATCATTTTCGCTCTTCTTCACCTTCATATTCACAACTTCCTCATCAAAAATCTCACCATCTTCAAAAATTGTTCAACATATATATATATATATATACTCGATCTATTCGCAAGAATCAATTAAGTCATCCTAATTAGATGCATTTCTTATTCATCAAAAATACCAACCTATCAGCTTCAAGCATTCACAAAATCTTTTCAAAAGGTTTAATTCAAATGCTCAACACGCTACATCATGTCGGCATGAACCTAAGATAGGCCACACATATATCTGCATAACAAAAATTAATTCACCTTATCATAGTTATTCATGAAGTTGGCTAGAAATAGACTTCATTGCAAAAAGTAATCAACAAAGTAATCTTGATACACTGTACGAGCACAAGAGCACGAGAGATTTTGAACATAAATGCTTTCAATATCCATAAACTGTTTCCCAAAACCACAGAGAAAAACTATCAACTGTGGAGGATTGCAGACTAAAATATTGGAGTGTGTAGTCTGAATACCGGTTTAGATACCAGACCAAAATACTGGATCAAGCACTAACTTACACTTGCAATCACAACATGGTGACATCAATGACAACACCAAACTATAGAGATGGCCATTCTTCTTCATTCTTGCAACATCTAGAGGATTCACCACCTATTTTTGTGATTTCTTATTTATTTGTATCACTCTTCTCCTTCTCACCACTACCATAATCAAGGGTAAAAGTATAAAGTTGTGTCACACTTTTATAAAGAAACCAGCTAATACTGATCCAACTTTTAAACTTGAATCACTAAAAAGTGATGTATATATGTCTTAAATTTTGAAATGATGTAAACTAATAAAATATTTATTTTTTAGTATATTTTATGTTTATATTTTTTTGAAAAAATTAAAAAAATATTTGAATATATTTTTTTATAAATTAACACTATAATTTAGTTGTTGATAAATTGTTGAAAAATGGAGTTACATGAGACGCCAATCTTTATATAGTAAATTTTACTTTTTTCCTTCAATTTTCTTGTGTGTATTTATAACTTGAAACTTTAGGGCATCGAGTTATTTATTTCCAATTTTGATAAATATAAATTTTAAATAAATATTAAAATGTGTGTATATTAAAACTTAGTTGTTTCGAGTTGACATCAACTTTCATATTAATTATTTATCTAAAATAGAAAAATATTATACCATCTTGAAATATATTCTTGTGTCTAGGGCATCATATTTTTTCAAAATTTTCTAATTAGTTTTACTATTTTTCCTTGACATGGTAATCAACCTAATGTTTTGTACTGATAACCTACATTTAGTAAAAATAAAAAGGAAAATTTAAATAATAATTAAACTATTAAAATATATACATTTTTTAAACCTTAACTTATGGATCTACAAAAGGATATTTTTATATTTAAAAAACATTTTTTTTACACGAGTAGAAGTTGTTGAAACATCAAGTTTTTCAAATAATTTGTTTTTTTGTAAATTGGACTCAAAGTGGTGCTAAATATGCATTTAGCCAACAATTTTAATTGGAAAAGTTGTGGACATATATAAATTAGCAAGAATGAATCTTACAAGATCATATGTTTGACCAAAAATAATTTTTAGTTAAAAATACTTAAATTCACTTGTGTTGATAAGTTGGCCGAAAGTGTGACACAACTTTGTGTTGATACACAAATTTTCTCTTTTGCACTCTTCTCAACTTCTAGAGGAGGAAAAGTTTCTTCTTTTTGTGGTTAAGTATTCTCCAAGACATCTTATTTATCTTTTGTACATTGCTCAATATTTATCTCCACATTCGAAATTGTGTTATCTTCCATTATTTCTTCTTGTTGCTCATGCTCATATTGTTCATTGATAGGCTCATTGATTTTCAAGAGTGGTGTGTCTTGTTGCATCTGATCTTCATCACCCAAAGAGAATTTGGACTCTTTAGCAAGTGTTTCAATTGTTTGTAGTGTATCTTTTCTTAACTTCTCTATATCATCCTTATCTCTACTCATAAGAGTATTTACTCTTTTCTTTATCTTGAATCTTTGGGCACACAACTTTGACAACTTAACTCTATCCTCATGAGATAATGAGGAACCAATATTCTCCAAGGAATAAATTTTCATCTTTTCATTCTTTGCAATTGACTCTTGTCTTCTCGCACTCCATACATCTTTTAGATCATCTGGCAACTGATCCTCTATCTCACCTAGGCCAACATTAAATGTCGCCATGTATTTGATAATGTCCTCTTCAATTGTAGCCTTATCCTCATCATTTTATTCTAGATACATTTCATCTATATCTTTCAAGATTCCAAACTTTGCAATAGCACTGTATAGTGCATCAAGCTTTGTGTGACTATGCTCACAGACTAGAGGGGTCTCCTCTTTTTCTTTTCCCTTAGCTACATGAGTCTCTTCCTAAGATACTTTCTTTCCTTCTTCTCTTTGGAATTTTTTTTTGTACAGAGGTGCTTGATGTGTTTTTTTCTTGGAACCACATGGATTTTTTTGGAGGACTTTGGAAAATCAGGAGTGGATACTGAGGTCCTACTTGACCTTTTTTTCTATGGATTCTATGGAGCAACAAATGTTCTTTTGGATTTCTCTACAGGGGCTCCAGGGGAACCATACTCTCTTTCCAAATCAGCTTTCATCTTCTCAACCTTTTCTGTAATTTATCATTCTCCTTTTCCAAGTTCATTTTACTTCTTTTCTCCTCACAAGTACCAAACCTATCCACTATTGGATCTCTAGGTTTACTTAATACAATCTTTGCAAGACTAGTAAGTTTAGCTTATGTTGCCTCATAAACAAGTTTCAAAACCCAAACAATTTTGGATTCAACTATTTCCATATAGAAGTAGTCTTTGCTAACCATAAATGTCATGTCTTCCTTTTATTTATTCACAACACTAGCCAAAATTCTATATCTCTCTTGCTTTAGGTCTTGAAATGTTTTGAAAGATCCCCATAAAGTTGACTTTGAGGACTCAAAATTGACAAATATCCTTAAGTGATCTCTAGTTTGTATAGCTATGGGACTATCACTTTGCCATACTATATTCCTTGTTTTGAGTAACTCATTTAGAAGTAAAAAAACAAGAAAAAAATTAGAGTACCATACCTGAAAGGGTACCTTTATTCTTTTTTTTTTTTATAAATTCTTCAACAATTGAAATCTTACAATCTCACATAGATCAATTTCTAGACCTTCCTTCACCATTTGATATGCAATATGTAGTACGGTGGTATATACATAATTCTCTCTATTTTTATAGAATATTTTGTAACTAATCATCATTGATGCATATATGATTGTAGGATCTCCAATATCATTCACCGTTAGGGAACACTTATCAAAATTTGTATTGATGAGCTTCATCACTACTTCATTCTTTACCGCCTTCACTATCAAAACTGGTCCAATGGAGCACAAACCCATTAAAACCCTAATTGCATCTTTGTCTATTATTTGTGGAAAGTCCAACGACATTAATTTGTCAAGTATTCTACTAAGGACATGCTTAACCCACTCATCTTCATAACATAAATTAGGAAACTCATGCCACACATCCAATTTCTTCTCTGTCAAGTTGACATACTCTAGTTTTAGCTCAAAATCATCTCCAATTAGAACCTTTTCCCTAAATTCTACCAACTTCAAGTGGTCATCCCCATCCATCATTGCATGAATGTATATACTCACATCCTCTATGTGCATCACACCACTAGGAAACCTATAAAATGCACCTTCAAGATCCATTTCCATTGATTTGTATGGATGCTTCTTGAACTTAGGTCTTGGCCTCTCAAGCACATCAATAAATTTTGGAGTAAACATTTTGTACTTCTCTAAAACTAGGGTTTTGCAAGAAATACTAAATACCTTGTGAATATTTATCAATAAGGTTTTGCTCAATACCAGAATTACCTTTTCTTTGCTCTCTACTTCAAATGATTGAACACAAATGAATTTTACAATGTGCATAATGGAATATAAACCCTTTTCCAATGACTTAATATGTGCACTAATTGCATAAGAGAAAGTTAGGTAAAAAATCTATCAAACCAACACTATTTCAACATAGATACCTCTAAACATTCTACAAACCTCTGCACCAAGAGATCTACCATCGGATATTTCACCAAAAGATCAACCAAAATAGCTCATACATGCCCCAATATGCCAAATGCATCATCATCACATCTTCAAAGGGGTCTGGAATTATTTTGTTAAAAACTCCTCCTGAGCTAATGCTCTCTATCTATTTTTTAGAGGAAACATCTGCACCAGAATTTGGCACAGATTCATTCTTCACCTCATTCTCTTCCTTTTTCTTCCATATCTTCTTCATCTCCTTCTTTACTTCTATTGGATCAACCTTATTTACTGGATCAATCTTCTTGTGTGAAGCAAAGGGATTTACATTCTTTCCTCTGTAAAACTTATCTGTGTCCTAGTTTATTGCATTTATAGCATTTGACACCTTATTGTGAAGAAAGATTATGTCTTTTAATTTAGATTTTTATTCAAAGGATTTATGCCCAAACCCATTGCATGTATAATAGTAACCATTAAATGATTGAAACATCATACCATTATTGTAATCATTCATCATCTGACTTCTACAATCACTAGCCTTATGACCAAATCTATTACATGTATAGAACTAACTAGGAAATGATTAAAAAATTTGATTCATTCTGCTTCTACACTCTACAGCTCTATGTCCAAATCTATTACAAGAATAAAAGTAAATATTAAAATGTAAATTTCTTGCGCAATTGGTTGTATAATAGGAGGCCTCTTGAAATATTTCTTTTGGTTTAAAACCTTATTTCCAACATTCCTTTGTTCATTATTTTTCTTTGTAAAATTATTTGGAGTCTAATTTTCTTTTGAGATTTCTCCTTTTTCAAACCCTAATCTTTCTTTGTCATTAGAATCCTTCTGACTAGAAAGTATATCATCAAGCAAGGTGGAGCTCTTCTTGAAAATTTATCCTCTTAGTTCTTTGCTTTATCTAGATATGTCCTTAAAGTCAAAATCTCTTCTTCACGTCTTGAATATTTTACAAACTTGTCTTTCAATTTGGTATTTAAGTAGTCTTCAACTCTTTTCCCTTCTCAACTTACACTTTTAGATTAGTGAATGTCTTATTTTATTGCTTACGTTACTCATTTGCCTCATTGAATCTTTCCTTAGCCTTTTTTATTTGATTCCTTAACTTCTTGATACACTCATCTACATCCTTAATATTTTTCTTTTATATCTCTATTCTCACATTCTGCTTTATCTAGATCATAAAGGGTTGATTTGAGTTATCCTTCCAAATCAACTTCATAGTATTCTTCAGTAAACCCTTCCATGATAATCCTTTTTAGAGGGATAGGATACTTCCTAGTTGGTCCATGTGTTCAACCTCCAAGATCTACCTCAACAGTTAAGCCAATTGAAGCAACAAAGATTTGATACCAATTGTTCAACACCCAGAATACTGAGAGGGGGGGTGAATCAGTATTCATTAAATTCATCAACTTTTTCATGGATTTAAAGCATCTCATCAAACTTGAAAAAATAAAAAAGAACAATTAAAGCATGCATCACATCGATAAACACAAGAACACATATGGGTGGGTGCATGACGATGGGTAGCCAATTTGTGGCCACTTTTTGAAAAAGATATTGAAAAATCATAACACGAGCATGTTATAATGCACTCATGTTATGGCTTGGTGTTCTGAGCCTGAGGCTCGACCATAACAAGCCCATAATGCGAGTGCATTATAACACACTTGTGTTATGACCTATTAAAAGCAAAAAAAAAAAATGAATTCATTTTTACTTCTCATTGTGTTTTTTTTGTTGCTCGTGGCCAAAACCCCAATATTTTGTGCTTGCATTCTAGGAGGAGCTATTTTGTGAAATTCTTCATCAACAATTGTTGTTTCATCGCCAGGATGTCACCACGTCAATGAGGAGGTCTGAGAGGTAAGGATTGTTTGTTTTGTTTTTGAATTTGTTAGTTTTAAGATGTATTTGATATTTATTTTTTGAATTTTTAGGAGATACTAATCAACCTGCGAAACCTCCTCAAAATCCTCAACAACAAAATCCTCAAGTTAATCAACCACAACAACAACCTCCTCCACCAATCCCTCAACACCCTCTTGGCACTCAGCAAAATTTAATGAGTGAAATGGAGAACAATAAAAAAAAAATTGAGGATTTAATCAAGAGGTTGAGTGATCCAAATGGTTCAACCATAGAAAGAATGACCCTACAAACTTCACTGAAAGAAATGTTAAAAAATGTAGATTCAATTGGCAAACAATTAATTGGATGGAAAGATAGGAGGCAGGCCGCTAGGGCTTATTATGCAGATAAATTATCATAGAAAGATGTAAAAGATTTAAAATTTACAAAAGGTGATTTGTGCTCATTATTCACTGACCCATGCACAAATGAAAATATTACCCTAAATGCGAAGAAGTTTCCTATTCATTGGTTCCACCACCAACAAATTAAGAACCTTTTTTATGATAGGTGGTACATGGTTTTTGATTACCTACTGTGCAACAATTATGAAGTTCCATAGTATTTCCTTAGGAAACTATAATGTGAGTTCATCTTGAACAAAATCCCAAATTATTTTGATATGAGGGACTTCCAAGGGAGAGGTGAGGGATCGGCTCAAGATAGACCCAGTGCATAGCCGGATCCTATGCGGCAAGGGAGATGACCTCTTTCTAGGCTACCTCATGAGCACATTGTTATCCCTTCTGTCACAAAGGAGAGTGCCAATGTAGAGACTTTGAAAGCAATCAGCTCTTTGACCTAGAGTGTCATCTAGCATGCCAACCCTGTTCTATAATTCCATCCAAGGGAGTCTTCGAGTGGTGGCCTTCGAACCCATTTGTGTCAATCTTGTGGGGTGACTTGTTCATATGACCCCACCAACACTTAGGAGGCTGCTATGCAAGATCTATCTGTAGCTATGGAGATGGAGAGGGTAGCTGACATTTTGCATGAGGTGTATGCCATTGATACTTAGGTAAAATTTAGCATGTTCATTGAATATAATTAATTAAATTTTGATTTTGAAATTCAAGATTAACTAATTTAGTTTTATTATTTTAATAAAATTACAGGGTCACAGTGTTGATATTAGATACAACACCCCTACACCTGCTTATTTCTCCACTGCACCTACTATTGAGGTATGTAACTAGTAAACAGTTATAAATTTATTACATGTTAATAGCATTGTTTGATGAATGGTATTTTAATATGTGATTTTCAATGTTGAATAGGTTAATATTGGAGGTTTTGTGGGAACACCTCCCAGTGCCAATGAATTTAGTCAAAACTACACGTAGGTAATAGAATAAAGAGTTTAACTAATGAGTTGTACTTAATAGATTTGTGTAGTTTATATTCATATCGTTGATTACGTTGCATTGTACATCTTTAAAACTCAAAGTATTACTTCACATTCCATAACTAATAACTTGATGTTGATATATGACAAAATTTCAACTACAATATAGTTGTTTAGAAAGTCAACATAAGCAGTGATGCAATTACTTCACATATCATAAGTAATAAGTAGGAGCAGCTTCCAATTGCATTTGCTTGTCATGGCATTCCATGAGACCACTTTTTACTGAGGCATCTGTTTAAATAGTTCACCACCTTTTCTATGCTATGGATGCTTGGAAGGAATATATGAAAGAATAATAGTAAACAATAGCATAGACAAGGCAATGATTTGTTTGAAAAAATTCCTCAAATAAATGCGGTCTCATGGTGATGGCCATCACCATGAGACCCAATTTCTTTGAGGCACTTTTTCAAATAGTTCACCACCTTTTCTATGCTACCACATTTTCCATACATGTCTACCAAATCATTTTAAAAAATAGTTCATTTCCTCACTATTATGGCTAAAAGCTTTAAAAAGGTGCTTTCCAACAAACTATGGATGCTTGGAAAAAATCTATAAAAGCATAATAGAAAGCAATAGCATAGACAAGGTAGTTAGTAGTTTGAAAAAATGCCTCGAAGAAATGTGGTCTCATGGTGATGGAATGCCATTCCATCACCATGAGACCACATTTCTTTGAGGCATTTCTTCAAACAAATCACCACCTTTTCTATGATACCATATTTTCCATACATGTGTACCAAAGCATTTTATCAAACTACTCACTTCCTTGCTGCTATGGCTAAAAGCCTAAAATAGGTGCTTTCCAAAAAATATGGATGCTTGGAAAAATTTCTATCAAAGAATAATATTAAGCAATAATACCATAGAGAAGGCAATGAACTGTCTAGAAAAATTCCTAAAAGAAATGCAGTCTTATGGTGATGGGATGCCATGGTGTGCATTTGTTTGTAATGGCATTCCATCACCACGAGACCCCATTTCTTTGAGGCATTTTTTCAAATAGTTCACTTCCTTCTCTATGCCACCATAGTTATCATACATGTCTATGAAATCATTTTATCAAACGGTTCACCGGCTTGCTGCTATGGGTAAAATCCTAAAACATGTACTTTCGAACAAGATATGGATAGGGAAAATAGTAAGCATGATAGTCAGAAATATATACTTTAATAAGTACTCAAAATTTTGTTCATTATCTCATACATTATAAGTCATGACGTGGATCACTATTATAGTTTTCATGATTGAATAATTTGTTGCTTTATTTTTAGATGTTGCAAGCAGAGACACCTCTGAATGTTTAGATGGAAATCGACATTGGTGTTTCATCTGCTATAGAATCCTTGATGGCTCTGACAGGGGAGGTATGAGGAAAATTACTATATTTCAATTTACATTTGTTGTTATAGATGTTAGTTAGTGAAAAATCAAACCATCATTGATTCATAGTTTAATTTCTATTTGGATGGTTTATACAGGGCTTCAACATGCCTCAGCATGGGAATTCAAATATTTCCCTCATGGAGAGTGATCATCAAATGGCAGTAAGTGATTATTTTGTTAAATATTTCCCTTTTTTAATATAATTTCTATATATTAATGTCTTTACCTCTTATTGTAACAGATAAGACTTCACCAAGAACTAAACACTGGGAGGAGTAGCAGGAGCACTCATCAAGTGCAGCATAAACGAGTGATAGACGTATCACCATTCAATCAACAAGCAAAGGGCAAGAGTTTATTTCAAGAGCCTAGAGAGTGATGACTTTTGATTCCAGAGCCCTTTGTTGTATGCCTATATGGCATTCTCATAAGCCTATATGGCTATTTTGTACCTATATTTTATACTTATATCGACATATATTGATGTATGCCTACATAGATATTTGGTTAATACAAATCTATATTATCAATGGTGTCCATATTTGCATTATAAATCCATGGTTCAATACATATGAGTTATGTGTATTCAAGTATATGCTTTACAACTTATGTGTATATTTTGTGACTTATATGTATTCCAATGTATACTTTGCGACTTACGTGTTTTCATGAGTATACCTTGTATTCATGCATATACTTTGTATTAATTTTAATTTGTGTATACTATGTATTCATGTGTATACTTCAATGCTTACATATTTTTTATTACTTTTGCTTCCCTTATTCACATGTACATGCTTGACTTATTCACGTGTATACTTATTAATTGGTTAGCTCTAACATTGATCATTGTTTTCCTTCATGGTTTATCTTGAATATTAATTAATTAATTCTAAATAGCTTTATCTAAAAGCAAAAAACACATTTTCAATTGGTATTCCATGAAATGATTCATAAAAATATTTCAATATATTTAATCCTTTGATTGGAACAAATCAATTAAGTAAATGATACATAATCTTCACAACACTTGCAAAACATAATATTCATAGTAGATGAAGTAGTTAACTTCTTGACACATTATCATACAAACATTTATCTTGAATAGTCTTTAAACATTTTCACAGCATAGTCCTCATAGTGCATAATGAATTGTTATGTTCTTGATCCATCACCATATAAACACATCGAAAGATTTATATGTCAACTTTTTGCAAAATTATTTCTTGTATAGGAAATGGACTTAGGAGAAGGCAAGTTATAATTTATAATAAAAATAAGAAATGGACTCAACGGTGGAAACTTTATTTATCACACCAAATAATAAATATATGTGAGAGCATCACTTGTTTCTCTTAGACTCCAATTTTTTAGCATAGCAAATAATTTCAAATGAAAATGAAAAAATACTTCACAACCAAAATTTTTAATTAAGGAAAAATAAAATGTTTCAAAGTTCCTCCATTGTACAGATTTACAATTGGTTGTCTATTATTGTAAGGGCAAGGAGGATAATTGAAAAATGTCTTTCACTTGTTAGACTTGAGGATGATTGATGCAATGAAAGGGAAGCCTTCAATCCACTTTCACCATACAAAGAACTTTGAACCACTTTTCTTCCCCCAAATCACTATCTTGGCTTGTTTTCAGTTTTTCACCTAGTCTCTCTAGTAGGTCAATATACCTACCTTTCTTGACATAACATTAAATTTTTCTAAACAATCTCTCCAACCCTCATTATTTTCAAGCACCCTTTAGAAAATACTTTCACATGCCTCAAAATCCCATGAGAATCTTTTGAAACAAAACCCTCAACATAGTGCTTCAACATTGTCCTAGACCCACAAATAGGTTTACTTAACAAAGCAACACCCTCTCAATCACTCTTCCAATTGAAAAAAACCATTGAGAAGTATTTACCAGTCTACAAATCCACAAAATCCATAATTTTTAGGGCATGATTGGCCCTCTAACCCCACTATCCTCTAAACCCTCACTTTTCTCAAATTTCACTAGGTTTTATTGAAAACCCCATATCTAGACCTCATACAACCTCAAAACCTATTCCAAATATCTTCATTCTTCCTGAAAAAACTTAATTGACCACAAAATTATGCTGCCCCCTAACTTTACCCACCTTTACTCCCTCAAACCTCTCTTTTTCATTCCAAAACCCTTTTTTTTCCCAACTAGAATCATGCCATATCATACTTTTGACCTCCCTTTTACTTGTAGACCTCTTGAACACATAAAACTCCACAACCTCACCCTATTTCCAACCTATTCTAACTTTTTCTCAATCAATTTCTTCTTTTCACCTTTTCTAGCCTTGCTTTTAAGGCCTAAATTTTGAATTTTCAACAGGAGCAGCGTTAGTAATCTCTTCCAATGCCTTTACCAATGCTATTTTTTTTATTCCTACTCCCTTTCCTACTTACATCAGGCCCATTCCACTAAGACATAGCCTAAACAATAGGTGGAATGGCCTATTTCAACATATTACACTCAAACCCTTATATGACCAAGTTCAGACCAGTTTCAAAAATCTACTTCTAAGTTGCTTGGAACTTAATAGAATTCCATAATAATGGATTAAAATCAAAGATAAAACCATTCTACAATAGATTCAAATCATCTTGGAGAAAAATCCTGCTGTATGGACCCATACATAGGCTAGAAATGAAGAAAATGCACATAAATTAACAAAGAAACAGAGATATTTGATTGATATTCTCCTTCAAAATCTTCAACAACCACTAACTTCAAGTTTCCAACAGATATAAACTTCAACCAACTCCTTACAACTCCTAAAACTACCTTTCAACTTCCCATGACCATTGGGCTTCCACATGAGAGCAATTTTTACATTTTTGCTTAACAACATTTTTGACAATTTTGTAATTTTTACATAATTGACTCAAATGACCCCACACTAACTCAAAAATAAAAGAAACATTACAAAATGGCCTATCATGGCCTTATTTGACATTATCATGACTAAAACTATTGAACTAGACCTACTTCATCAAATGGAGGAACAAGGTGCTTTGCACCAATGATCATACATTTTTGTGTGGAAAACTCAGACTTCTCAACCGTCATGTGTATGTTTCTCTTTTTGATTGTTTTACATGCCATCATAAGGGATCAAGCTCATTAAACATAGCAAAGAGAAATTCTGTGTGTTTGGGTGAAAAAGAGGACAATTCCTAGTGTAAACGTACGTATTGGGACACGTTGGAGCAATTTGTTTGGTCACACTAATTGCAAAACGAAAGTTGCACCACTTTGCAACTTTGCACTACTTGCATTTGATAATTTTTCCATCAAGAGAAAATTGGAAACCACAGGAAAATGACTCTAAGATAACAAAAAATGAGAGAGGTTATTATAGAGGGGCCCAACGTGATCCCTTAGGCTCAGATGAAGAGTTTGTAAGCATCACAGTTTTTGAGTAATAGCTCATCAAAAATTTCTTCCCTTTTGCACTTTGGACCCTTAAGGGATTGAGCCAGTTGAATTAGCTCGACGGGATTTTGCATGTTTGGGTGTGAAAGAAGACCATTCCTAGCGTAAACGTACCCA
Source organism: Sequoia sempervirens (assembly GCA_007258455.2). Lineage (NCBI taxonomy): Eukaryota > Viridiplantae > Streptophyta > Pinopsida > Cupressales > Cupressaceae > Sequoia > Sequoia sempervirens. The sequence goes on along the minus strand of VDFB02000363.1, from coordinate 123,065,441 downwards.
TCTGGATGTGTTGGAACAATCTGTTTGGTCACACAAGTTGCAGAATGAAAGTTGCACCACTTTACAACTTTCAACTACTTGCATTTGACAACTTTTTCCCCAAGTGAAAATTCACTACCACGGGAAAATTCCTTTGAGATAGAAAAAATAGGAGAGGTTATTGTAGAGGGGCCCAACATGATCCTATAGGATCAAACAAGAAGTTTCTAAGTGTCATGGTATCCGAGTAACAACATGCTCAAGTTTGCAGCTATTTTGCACTTTGGACTCTTAAGGGATTGATCCGGTTGAACGTAGCTCAGATTGATTCTGTGTGTTTGGGTGGAAAGAGGACCATTCCTAGCGTAAACATACTTATTCAATGCATTGAATTGTTTATTTAGTCACATGAGTTGCAGAACAAAATTTGCACCACTTTGCAACTTTGTATTGCTTGCATTTGACACTTTCCATCAAGTGAAAATTTGCCACCATGGGAAAACCACTCCAAGATAGCAAAAACCGAGAGAGGTTATTGTAAAGGGACCCAACGCAATCCTATAGGATCAAAAAATAATTTTCTAAGCATCAAGGTATCTGAGTAATATGTTGAAGTTGTTAGCCATTTTGCACTTTGGACTCTTAAGGGATCGATCTGATTGAACGTAGCTCAGAGTGATTCTGCATGTTTGGGTGCAAAAGAGGACCATGCTTAGTGTAAAAATACATATTCAGATGGGTTGGAACAGTCCATTTGGACACATGAGTTGCAGAACGAAAGTTGTACCACTTTGCAACTTTCAACTATTTACATTTGACAACTTTTTCCCTAAGTGAAAATTTGCCACCATGGGAAAATGCCTTCGAGATAGAAAAAATTGAGAGAGGTTATTATAGAGGGGACCAATGCAATACCATAGGATTAGATGAGAATTTTACAAGCATCACGATATCCGAGTAACAACATGCTGAAGTTTACAACCATTTTGCACTTTGGACTCTTGAGGGATCATTCTAGTTGAACGTAGCTTGGAATGATTCCACGTGTTTGGGTGTGAAAGAGGACCATGCCTAATATAAAAATACCTATTCGTATGTGTTGGAATAATCTATTTGGTCACACAAGTTGCAGAAAAAAAGTTGCACCACTTTGCAACTTTCAACTACTTGCATTTGACAACTTTTTCTCCAAGTGAAAATTCGCCACCACGGGAAAATGCCTCTGACATAGAAAAAAATGAGAGAGGTTATTATAGAGGGGCCCAACATGATCCCATAGGATTAGACAATAAGTTTCTAAGTGTTATGATATCTAAGTAACAACATGCTAAAGTTTATAGCCATTTTGCACTTTGGACTCTTAAGGGATCGATCTGGTTGAACATAGCTTGGAGCGATTCCACGTGTTTGGATGTGAAAGAGGACCATTCCTAGTGTAAACATACCTATTCAAAAACATTGGAATAGTCCATTTAGTCACACGAGTTGCAGAACGAAAGTTGCACCACTTTGCAACCTTCAACTACTTACATTTGACAACATTTTCCCCAAGTGAAAATTCACCACCACGGGAAAATGTATTTGAGATAGAGAAAATAGAGAGAGGTTATTGTAGAGGAGCCCAATTCAATCCCATAAGATCATACGAGAAGTTTCTAAGTGTTATGGTATCCGAGTAACATCATGCTAAAGTTTGCAGCCATTTTGCACTTTGGACTCTTAAGGGATAGATCTGGTTAAATGCAGCTTGGAGCGATTTTGTGTGTTTGGGTGTGAAAGAAGAGCATTCCAAGTGTAAACATACACATTCAAATGTGTTGGAACATTTTTTTTGGTCACACGAGTTGCAGAACGAAAGTTGCACCACTTTGCAACTTTGCACTGCTTGCATTTGACACTTTTTCCATCAAGTGAAAAATGGACACCACAGGAAAACCACTCT
>VDFB02000363.1:123010278-123063420 GCA_007258455.2 Sequoia sempervirens | reverse complement strand
GAGAGAGAGAGAGAGGGAGTGGGAGAGAGATAAAGGGTAGAGGATAGAGGCTATAATGGTTAAGGGTAGAGTGTATAAGGGAGAGAGATAAAATTAGGGTTTAAGGGTAGAGGTGAGAGGGGAGAGAGATAGGAGTGAGTGAGGGTATAACGGTAAAGGGTAGAGGGTAGACGGGGGAGAGATATAATTAGGGTATAAGGGTAGAGGGGAGAGAGATAATTAGGGTATATATGGTATAGACAAAGAGAGAAAATAAATCTATTAAAAAACCAATTTTCTCATAACGCGAGCACATTTTGAAGTAGAGATATGTCCATTATTAGCAAGAAATAACGTTCTCACATTATAACATGAGCGCATTTTGTCTTGCTATAAAAATGGTAAAAAAATCAATATACCCGTGATCTCAAGGCCCACATTCGGCATATTTTCCTAGTTTTGCGCGTGCTCTGACAAAAAGTAGCTTTTTTATGATGTTATGAAGTGTGCATGCATGTTTTTCACATTCCACCACCTTTTTCATGATCTTTCCAACACCTTTGCATGAAATAGCAAAGTTTTCATGTTGAAAGGCATATAGCATCAATTCTAGTTTGAATTCTAGTGAAAACTGATATACTATTGAAGTTTGGAGGGGCACAAGTTTTTGAAAAAGTCAAATTGTTGAGGAGTTTGAAGAAAGAAGAAGCTAAGGCTACATAATTGGGTAGAACTCCTCCATTTGAAACTTTGGTTTTTTAGGTATGTGAAGTCTTTACACATTTTCTTTCATTCTATTATGGCTTCCTTTCATTTTTGTTATTTTGCATATTCCATGTTGATCATTGTTTGTTTGTCATTATAACCTTAGGTTTTCAATGCATATTTTAAATTACACAATTCTATACACTTGCCAATTACATTTTTAAACCACATCTCTTTGAGGCATTTTGTTATTTAACAATTAACTTACCTTGTGTATGCTTCCACATTTTGTATACACATATATATGACATACATTTTAAGGAAGTAAAATAAAACATCATTTCTCAATCCTTTATTATGGATGTACATACCACTCTCTGAAGCTTTTATTGAGGTATTTTTTCAAACTGTTATACCAAGTAGCTGATTGCCTTGTCTATGCTACCAAATTTTCCATACTGTCTCTAAAACATTGGAATATACTCCTCCCGGATTTAATGATCTTAGAAACTATTTTGGTTTTCATCTCTATTTATAAATTTACCTCATCACTTTTAGTTGTGATATATTTTAAATGCTTCCTTGATTAGTCTACCTACAAGGGATTCTAATCCTTCTCTCCACTATTCCAAGACTCTTTATTCAAGGCTAAGTTAGCAACATTGGGAAAGGTGCAGCCTATCTTGTAATCATTGCTCAAAATGGAAGCATGGACAAAGCATTTGAATTGTTTGACAATAATGTTTTCGTTTAAATGTATGCAAAATGTGGTAGCATTGATAAGCTAGTGAGCTTGGAAAGATAGTGAGCTCACTCACTAGCTATCCTACCAATGCGGTAGGGTTGAGAAGGTAGGGGCAAGGTATGCCTTATAGAAATGGGGTATCACGGTGACCATGAAACCCCATTTCTATGAGGCATATGCTTCCCCTACCATCTCAACCCTACCACATTGGCAGGCTAGTGAGTGAGACCCCAATGTAGTAGGGTTGAGAAGGTAGGGGCAGCATATTCCTCATAGAAATGGGATCTCACGATGATGTACATCACCTTCTATGAGGCATATGCTGCCCCTACCATCTCAAGCTAGCTTTCCAATGCTCCACTAGCTTGCCAATGCGGTAGGGGCAGTGTATGCCTCATATAAATGGGATGTCACAGTGATGTATATCACCATGAGACCCCATTTCTATGAGGCATACACTACCCCTACCTTCTCAACTGTGATCACCATGAGACCTCATTTCTATGAGGCATACACTGCCCCTACCTTCTCAACCCTACCACATTGGCAAGCTAGTGAGTGAGCTAGCTTGCCAATGCTCCACTATCTTGCCAATGCGGTAGGGTTGAGAAGGTAGGGGCAGTGTATGCCTCATAGAAATGGGGTCTACATGACTATGAGACCCCATTTCTATGAGGCATACGCTGCCCCTACCTTCTCAACCCTACCGCATTGGAAAGCTAGTGAGTGAGATACCTTGCCAACACTCCACTAGCTTGCCAATGCGATAGAGTTGAGAAGGTAGGGGTAGTGTGATAGCAACCTAGGTAGTGAAGATCCCAACCAACTCAAAATGGTCATATTGAAACAAGAAACCAGCCCGTTAAACACTATACACTCAACTTATCCCAAACACACACGTAAAGGCTTGTAGCCCTCAAAAACTGCTTTTTCTCAATATCTTTTAGAGAAGGCCATAGAGAGACCTAAAAAATATCATTTGAGACACAATTCAACTCCTAACACAACATACCAAAAGGTTTCAAGAGGTTTCTTTGCAACAATTTTGAAAACCAATAGGATGTCCTACCTTTTAGGCCACCAAATAGCCCTCTTTTACAAAGGAGGTACCTCCAAACCACTTTTTTTCACCAAATATCAACTGATAGTCACTAATTGTGTTACAAAACAACAAATTCCACCATTATTTCTCAGATCCTTGACCTCTCAAATGTTGTACCACCAAACCCTCAACTTTCATGCAAATAACCTAGGGTTTATTGAAAGTCTTGACAACCAAGCTTACCAAACCTCACCAATCCAAACAACACTTCAAAAAAACCCTGCACAAACTCAAACAAACATTTCATCAAAACCCTTCTCTAACACCCCATTTACACAAGGAAAACAATGTAATTATGCCCTAGGGAATAACCCAATTTCAAAGAACTTACTTCCTTTGCCTTCAATACCATGTGGACACCTAACCTATCATATGCCAAGTCATTCCAATGAGATACAATAGGTGCAATGACTAGGACATCATTTAAACTTCAATCAAACCCTTGAGTAGCTTTTAATAGGTTGTTTTAGAAAAACAAAGAAATCTCCCTCAAATCTAAATGTTAGACTCTCAAACCAAATGCAAATGAGAGTTAAAAAATGATTCTACATGATAAAATTAATTTCAAAGCAATTTCAAATAGTACGGGTCCGTACAATGCTTGAAAAATTCAAAAATACAGAGAAATAGCAGAAATAATGTTGTATTTTGATTGGAAATCTACCTTACAGCATTCAACAACCCATCTTCAAGCCTTTTGGGGGATTTTATACATATTTCCTTAAAATTCCAACCACCCAACACCTATAACTGACTTTTAAACTTCTATGTCCCTCCAACTTCCTAAAAGTTGCATTTTTTGCAATTTTTGCTTGTGACAACATTTACATTTTTTGCAACTTTTTACATTTTAACTCAAATAACTCAAAAACCACCCAATTACATAGAAAATGGTCACAATAGACCTTATTTAATATATATAGACTCAAATTACTCCAAACTCCCTAGACTTACCTAATTACCCACCTATCAAACCTTCAAATGATCAAATTTGCAAATAAGGGCTTAGGTGCCCTTGCACCACAATGTATGCTTCATAGAAATGGGGTCTCACAGTGATGTACATCACCATGAGAGCCCATTTATATGAGGCATATGATGCCCCTACCTTCTCAACCCTACCACATTGGTAGGATAGTGAGTGAGCTAGCTTGTCAATGCTCCACTAGCTTGCCAAGGAATTTGAATTCACATGCCTTGTCCATGCTTCCATTTTGAGCCTATCTTGAAATCATGGCATGCCCCTACACCACCTTTTTCTATGCTAGAAATTCTCTTGTACAAGATGATTGTAATTATTTTTTATGAAGCCTTGAATGAAATATATTTCACTTATTTGAATGGATAATTTTTTTAGGAAATAATATTCGTCTCATTACCATGCTACAAGTAAAATTATTTTCCATGCCAAAGAAATGAAGAAGGAATAAACTAATAGATGAAGAGTATGAAACCTTCAAATAAAAGGAGAGAGAATGGGTGGCAACATATTGTGAAAAGAAGAAATTGGATACGATTGACGAAAACAAGCCAATTGAAGAGGAACCTCAACCATAAAAAAGAGAACAGGCATTGGCAGCACAAAGGGCATGAATGTGAAAGAGTCATGGAAGGATAGATTCAAATACCATAGTTGGAGACACTCTATCTATCACAAATGAATACGAAGGGACACCATTAAGCACTAGCAAATATGGAGGGACACCATCTACCGTAAGTGAATATGGAGGGACACCATCTACCACAAGTGAATATGGTTGGACACCATCCACCGCATCTCAAGTTGAGAGTACATCATCACTTGGATTTGACGAAGAAGGTATGCCATCATCCTCATGTGAACCTCAAGGTATGTCTTCTACTCCACCCTTGATTGAAGGTATACAATCTAGCCAACCTCAATTAAATATTGATGAAATTCCTAATGTTGAGATGTATGTACCTACGAGAACACCACCTAGAATTTTGCATAGAAAGCCAAAGTATTTGATTAATATTGATGAGGATATTTTGCAGCACATGGAAGGTAAGATTTCAGCATGCACTTGTAGAAGATATCCTGATAATATTTGGAAATTCTTCTTTGAATGGCTAAATGAGACCGCAAGATGTGAACTATTTGTTGAAATGATTTGGGGTATAAAGTATAGAAACATCATAAAGACTCTTGGGTTGAGAACATTGAATGCATCAAGTGAAAACACTATTGTGAAGAATCTAATGGATCCTTATGAGAGTGTGGGTAAGACCTCATGCTCAAATGATAGTAATGTCACCCGACGCATCATTACATCGACTTTGGTAAGCAATCAAACAAAGATAGCTTGTCTCATTAGAAAGATGAGTGAACAAATGAGAATTAGTAGAAAAACTATAACAAAAGTCATTCAAAGGTAGCAAAGAATTGAGGGCATTGATTCAAATGAATTATGGGCATTCTTGGGGAGACTTCCACAAAAAGATAGAAAAGTTTTTGAAGCATTGAGAACACTAATTGAAGAGTATTGGAAGAACAACACAAGGACATCTCTGAATCAAAGGGATGTGGTAAGAAGGAGAATCGGTAGTCGAAATCGTGAGCCACATCCAAAGCATTTTTTGGATAAGACTCAAACCCAATTTTTTCATAAATTTGAAAAGGATTATCCTCAAATTAGTATTTGTCAAATATTTTTTGAACTGCTTAAACCTTTTTATGTCAAGATAAATCACACATGCACTACTTTTTCTTGTAGATTACATATTGAATTCTCTAACCATTATGATGTTTATCGTTCTATATGTTTAGATTTGCATACTAATGATGTTTTGCAGGATTGTGGCATAGAAGCCCCACCAAAATCTTCAAGAGAGTTCTTATAAAAAAATTATGTGAAATAGAGGATGGCCAAATATTCTATAGGACAACATGCTTGGATGGTTCATGCGAGAATTGTGGTGGCTTGCAGTGTATGCCAATATGTCAACATATGGAAAGCATAGATGAGGTGGGACAAAAACTAGTAGAGTTCAAGAAGTATAAAATAGTGGAATACGCTACAAAAGATGGGTCTCAAGGAAAAAGATGTGATTTGGTTATTAAAAAGATTCTAGTGTATCAGTTTATGTCCATTTTTCGTGACAATATAGTGTATGAGTATGCAAGGCATACCCATAGAGCGTGATGGTTGGACACACAATTCAAGCTATGCAAGGACACCTTTCCAGTTGGCAACATAGTATCAATGGTTGACTTTGCAGAGAACTACACTTTATAGCCATACTGTGAGGTGCAGTCACAATATTACAACTCCACATAGGTTTTGATATTTGTGCACAGAGCATTCATTCATGCAGCTAATAGTATAGAGGACCAAAGGAAGGTATTGAGGGAGTATCACTTTTATATTAGTGATGATCACACACATTCTCCAGAGTTTGTGCAAGGTTGCTTCCAGATGTTCTACAATGGTTTGGCTCAGAGGCACATAGCATACGGTTGGCATATAATATAGTCAGAAAACTATGCAACACAGTTCAAGAACTTGTGCATGTTCTACTGGTTGAGCAAGATGCATGCCATTATAGGTGTTCAACATATGTGGAACTTTTGTGAGGTTGGGAATTGAAAGGGGGAGCATGCGTGAAAAGAGCATTAGCACTCGAGAAGAGTTAAAGTATAAAGATAGTGCAAAGTTGACAGATGCAAGATCAATCATTGAGTGGTGTAAAGCTTCGATGGGTCTAGGTAATGAAGGTACATCTTCAGTTCATAGATTTTTTTAGTTGATGGATGATACTAGCATTGCACCATATGAGGATTTTTGTACACTAACAAGATCGAGTGAGCTATACTCTTTTCTTAGCTCAAATGTAGGTTCATGGAGTATCGATACATGGAAGATGGCATAATTTTGTTCTTCATGTGCAATGCAAGCCTAGAATGATTGTGAGTCAGGGGAGTGGGTTGAAAAATGGTTGACAAGTTATCTTAGCCCAATTCACATGTATCGCCCTCCGACGGCATTGGAACTAACATAGATGGAATCATTGGTCAACTTTGACCATGAATCGGATCTAGTTCAACCAAGTAATATATCTACTTTCTTAGTTTTTGAAATTCCATTTTGATGATCTTACTTTGTAGTGTATTCATAATGTTGACTAATTTCAAGAGATTTGCTACACATATCAATGTAGGGCATGTTTATGTAGTTATTGCAAATGAAGACAATGAAGAGGGAACAAACTATTACTTGTGTCATTTTGTTGAGGCTAAAAAGAAATTGGAGGCCCTAGTTATAGATGGAGAAAAATAAAATACCCTACAGGTTCAGTTATTACTGGAACGTGGCTTAGAAGATACCCACATAAGAGTGTTAAACATTGGTTGTTTCAGGACTTTGGCATGCATCGTAAGATTCTTCATTACTCAAACCTTGTCATAGCATCCAACGTTCATTTGACCAAATATGGGTGTAGGGATTTGGACAAGACCTTATGGAAGTTCTGAGTCTGACCATGAGGCAATACTTGACACAATAAAGAGTAGAGTAGACCCAAATGGTTCGTTGGATTAATTTGTAAGTATGCACATAGGTTCTTATTAATTTATACTTGTATGCACATTAATTTTTTTGATTCCAGTGCTATCATCTTCTTTTACTTTTCCTATTTGTAAGTAACCTACTAAAAATTGATTGGTGTCCCCTTGTAGAAAATGCAGATTTATGAGCCATCCAAGATAATCTCAGCTAGAAAAGAAATGCAACATCCTTATTTTGATGATCTTGACAAATCTCAATTATGATTTTAAGCCATTACAAAAGTGCGTGCGAAGCTTGGTGAGGGAATTTCAAGTTGTTCATTTGAAGTTAACCTTATCATGAGCACCTATGATGTAGACATTATAAGAGCATCTCAAATTTCAAGTTATTCTATTCATGAGAGGTGTTGTGTGCAATAGGTATCTTAGAACTCCCAATGAAGATGTATGACCAAGAGTGACTAAGTTGAGAGACTAACATGCCTATCTATAAGTCTCTTCCATCTATTTTCATTTCATTTCCATTTTGGATGCTATTTCTTTTTCTTCTTTTACTTTGCGTATTTGTAAGTAAACTACTAAAAATTGATTGGTCTCTCATTTCAGAAAATGATGATTTATGAGCCATCAAAGAGAATCTCAACCAAAAATGCAATGCAACATCCTTATTTTGATGATTTTGAAAAATCTCAATTCTGATTTGAAGCCATTATAAAAGAGCGTGTGAAGGTTAGCGAGGGAATCTCAAGTTACTCATTTGAAGTTAACCACATAATGAGTACCTATGATGTAGAAATTATAAGAGAATATTGAATGTATGAGTGACATTGTAAAATATCTGTGAGAACAAAGTACCTAAGGCATTGTAATGAGATTTACTTCTAATGAGATTTACTCAAATATTGAAATTTGGTGCAAGCGCATCAAGGTTATTGAGAAAATTTGGTTCATGGAAGTCTTAAGTTAGTTTTGTGTTTTTATTTTTTTCAATTGAATAAGGTCATATTAGACCAATTTATAATGTAATAAGTCATGTTAGTTTCTTTTTGGGGTCATTTTGGAGTTCATGTTTTGTGCATGAGCACCTAGTTCTTTAAATGCCTTCAATAGGAAAATTTGCAAAATTTGAATGTTCAAATGTAAACAATGTGAAAAAGGTCAAGTGAAGGTCATATATAATGTATTCAAAGTCTTAAATAAGTCATTAGGTGATTAGAGAAGTGATATTGCACAAAAGTTGTCATTTGGTGTAAAAATGCAAAACTTGCATTAGTTGCACAATTGCAAAATTATAGAAGATGAAGAGTCCTCTTGTTAGAAAGGGTAGTTAGTCGATGGAAGATGTAGGGGCAGCATTCATAACTGATTGGAATAGATATATAAAGCATTGTAAAGGCATGGAAAAGAGAAGAACTTGTATTCTTCAAGAAATAAGTAAATAAAGGACCTTGTTTTCTGTATTTGCAACCCTTTTTGTTTTTTTTTTTGTTTCAAGCTTGTGTGGATTGTACAACACCTTATAGTTTTATTATTGATTATTTTTCTTCTGCGCAAGGAGTTAGGTTACTTTTGAAAGTGTTTTGAAGTCTTTTAACTCAGATTTGAGGAAATATGAACAATTTTATCATAACTGGTTTGTAACCCTCAATAAGGGTTTTGAGAGTCCATTAAGTGATAAGATTGCCATTACACCAATGTAGGGTTAAGTAGGTTGGTGGAATGGATTGAAATTAGATTTTTTTCAATTTGAATATGTGTGTAGATTTAGGGGAAGACAAGAATGTGAAGTTTTGTTCCTGCTCTAGATAAATTTTTGAGTTTTCACACAAGAAATGGTCCCTACAGACTAGGGTTTGGAGAAATGATAGTTGCAGAGGCTTGATGGCAGTTTGATTACTTTATACAGACATATTCCAACATTTCTAAGGAATTTACAAGTTTGTATGAGGTTTGGTAAGTGGTTTTTTAATAAACCTTAGTTTTCTTAAGCCTACAAGGGCATTTGATGAGGCTTTTGTTGTTTGATGTTATATTGAAATTGTTAAACTATAAAAGTGGAAAATTTGAAGTTTTTGAGATTGATACACTACTGCCCGAGGTTATTTTATGGTTTGGAGTTGATTTCTTGATAGTTGCTTCACAAAATTGACCTAATTTGAGGCACTTTCTAGTGGACAGTTTATTGTTCTTAGAAACTTTCCAAAATAACCTCTTCAAAGCTTTTTTTATGTATTAGTAGATCAAAATGGGTTGCTAAATATGTATTGGGTCTATAGAAATAGAAAGAGATTAAAAAAGAATCACCCATTTTAGGGGTTTGGTGACCTACTAGAGATATGATGGTTTGATTGCTAAAAATAATGAATCTGATAAAACAGTGAAAAGAATGGTTTTTAATATTTGGAAACTATCTTATTGATGTTGTTATAGATGTCTCTATGTTTGGATAAGGTTTAGAAAGAAAACTTCTTGAATTTTTTGATTTGAGCAAGGTTAAATCTATGTGTAAAATGGTGTTTATTCTGAAAGTTTCAAAGGAAATGATAGATCAGTGTCATGAAGGTGAGTTACTGATTTGTTTCTAATAAAAATGTGATTGTTCAAAGGTGTTACAAGGTCTGGTGGTAGGTTTGAAGCCAGAATGGATGAGCGGTGGTCTTTTTTCCTTAATGAAACAAGTTGAAACTTGGTGAGTGGTAGATGGTTTGGTTGGTTGAGTTTTTTTTATGGTGATTTTGATCAAACCCTCATAAGACTCTTTTGGATCAGCTTTCACAAAACAAGCAAACTACATTGTCAATAAGGCCAATTAGGCCAAATTAAAAAAACAACCCCCCTTTATTCTTCCTATCACATGCAAACCACCATTGGAAAGCATTAACCAGACTGTCAAACCACCAATTCCTCCACTTTTAAGGCATGATAAGCCCTCTAACATAACAAACCCTAAAACCCTCTTCTTTCACAAGTTAGGCAAGGGTTTATTGAAAACCCATACTGCAAACCTTCCCATGTCCAACCAAAGTCTGAAACACCTTCAAAAAGGTTTGCACAAGCTTAAAAGTTTAAGATATATTGCTTCCCCCAAATATTTCTTCAAACCCTAGCACTAAACCACCATTTTCCACTAAAAAATGCACCATTTGACATCTAGGGCATCACCTAAAAACTATTCACCTCCCTTGCACAAAAAAATTTTCACACATGTTTTATAACCATAACTAAGCCCTTCCACTGAGTTACAAAAGAATACAATGGGTGGAAGGCTTAATATAACATTTTAATGCACTTAAAACCCTTAAAACAGGGTATACAGATCAACCCTCAGTAATTGGCTTCTAAAATACACAAAATCACTTGAAATCAAACCAAAAAAAACTAAAATGGAGTTAAGTATGCTTTCCACTGAATTCCATCCAAAAGAGAGCACAATCACCGTGTACAAAACTATATAGTTCAAGGAAACATCAAATTTCTAGTAAAAATATAGAAAATTGCAAGGAAACAATGAATTTTATTGATCTTCTTCTAAGTACATGGTAAATTTATGCTAGAAATGGTCCTCTTTCACACCCAAACATGTGTAATTTCTCTAAGCTACATTCAACCGACTCGATCCCTTGAGGGTCGAAAGTGCAAAAGGGAAACAATCATTGATGGGGTATTACTTAGAAACTGTGGTGCTTACAAAATATTTGTCTGAGCCTATGAGATCATGTTGGGCCCCTCTCCAATAACCTCTCTTAGTTTTTTTTATCTCAGAGTGGTTTTCCTGTGGTGTCCATTTTTCACTTGATGGAAAAAGTGTCAAATGCAAGCAGTGCAAAGTTGCAAAGTGGTGCAACTTTCGTTCTGCAACTCGTGTGACCAAAAAAAATGTTCCAACACATTTGAATGTGTATGTTTACACTTGGAATGCTCTTCTTTCACACCCAAACACACAAAATCGCTCCAAGCTGCATTTAACCAGATCTATCCCTTAAGAGTCCAAAGTGCAAAATGGCTGCAAACTTTAGCATGATGTTACTCGGATACCATAACACTTAGAAACTTCTCGTATGATCTTATGGGATTGAATTGGGCTCCTCTACAATAACCTCTCTCTATTTTCTCTATCTCAAATACATTTTCCCGTGGTGGTGAATTTTCACTTGGGGAAAATGTTGTCAAATGTAAGTAGTTGAAGGTTGCAAAGTGGTGCAACTTTCGTTCTGCAACTCGTGTGACTAAATGGACTATTCCAATGTTTTTGAATAGGTATGTTTACACTAGGAATGGTCCTCTTTCACATCCAAACACGTGGAATCGCTCCAAGCTATGTTCAACCAGATCGATCCCTTAAGAGTCCAAAGTGCAAAATGGCTATAAACTTTAGCATGTTGTTACTTAGATATCATAACACTTAGAAACTTATTGTCTAATCCTATGGGATCATGTTGGGCCCCTCTATAATAACCTCTCTCATTTTTTTCTATGTCAGAGGCATTTTCCCGTGGTGGCGAATTTTCACTTGGAGAAAAAGTTGTCAAATGCAAGTAGTTGAAAGTTGCAAAGTGGTGCAACTTTTTTTCTGCAACTTGTGTGACCAAATAGATTATTCCAACACATACGAATAGGTATTTTTATATTAGGCATGGTCCTCTTTCACACCCAAACACGTGGAATCATTCCAAGCTACGTTCAACTAGAATGATCCCTCAAGAGTCCAAAGTGCAAAATGGTTGTAAACTTCAGCATGTTGTTACTCGGATATCGTGATGCTTGTAAAATTCTCATCTAATCCTATGGTATTGCATTGGTCCCCTCTATAATAACCTCTCTCAATTTTTTCTATCTCGAAGGCATTTTCCCATGGTGGCAAATTTTCACTTAGGGAAAAAGTTGTCAAATGTAAATAGTTGAAAGTTGCAAAGTGGTACAACTTTCGTTCTGCAACTCATGTGTCCAAATGGACTGTTCCAACCCATCTGAATATGTATTTTTACACTAAGCATGGTCCTCTTTTGCACCCAAACATGCAGAATCACTCTGAGCTACGTTCAATCAGATCGATCCCTTAAGAGTCCAAAGTGCAAAATGGCTAACAACTTCAACATATTACTCAGATACCTTGATGCTTAGAAAATTATTTTTTGATCCTATAGGATTGCGTTGGGTCCCTTTACAATAACCTCTCTCGGTTTTTGCTATCTTGGAGTGGTTTTCCCATGGTGGAAAATTTTCACTTGATGGAAAGTGTCAAATGCAAGCAATACAAAGTTGCAAAGTGGTGCAAATTTTGTTCTGCAACTCATGTGACCAAATAAACTATTTGAATGCATCAGAATAAGTATGTTTACGCTAGGAATGGTCCTCTTTCACACCCAAACACACAGAATCACTCTGAGCTACGTTCAACCGGATCAATCCCTTAAGAGTCCAAAGTGCAAAATAGCTGCAAACTTGAGCATGTTGTTACTCGGATACCATGACACTTAGAAACTTATTGTTTGATCCTATAGGATCATGTTGGGCCCCTCTACAATAACCTCTCCTAATTTTTTCTATCTCAAAGGAATTTTCCCGTGGTAGTGAATTTTCACTTGGGGAAAAAGTTGTCAAATGCAAGTAGTTGAAAGTTGTAAAGTGGTGCAACTTTCATTCTGCAACTTGTGTGACCAAACAAATTGTTCCAACACATCCAGATGGGTACGTTTACGCTAGGAATGGTATTCTTTCACACCCAAACATGCAAAATCCCGTCGAGCTACATTCAACTGGCTCAATCCCTTAAGGGTCCAAAGTGCAAAAGGGAAGAAATTTTTGATGAGCTATTACTCAAAAACTGTGATGCTTACAAACTCTTCATCTGAGCCTAAGGGATCACGTTGGGCCCCTCTATAATAACCTCTCTCATTTTTTGTTATCTTAGAGTCATTTTCCTGTGGTTTCCAATTTTCTCTTGATGGAAAAATTATCAAATGCAAGTAGTGCAAAGTTGCAAAGTGGTGCAACTTTCGTTTTGCAATTAGTGTGACCAAACAAATTGCTCCAACGTGTCCCAATACGTACGTTTACACTAGGAATTGTCCTCTTTTTCACCCAAACACACAGAATTTCTCTTTGCTATGTTTAATGAGCTTGATCCCTTATGATGGCATGTAAAACAATCAAAAAGAGAAACATACACATGACGGTTGAGAAGTCTGAGTTTTCCACACAAAAATGTATGATCATTGGTGCAAAGCACCTTGTTCCTCCATTTGATGAAGTAGGTCTAGTTCAATAGTTTTAGTCATGATAATGTCAAATAAGGCCATGATAGGCCATTTTGTAATGTTTCTTTTATTTTTGAGTTAGTGTGGGGTCATTTGAGTCAATTATGTAAAAATTACAAAATTGTCAAAAATGTTGTTAAGCAAAAATGTAAAAATTGCTCTCATGTGGAAGCCCAATGGTCATGGGAAGTTGAAAGGTAGTTTTAGGAGTTGTAAGGAGTTGGTTGAAGTTTATATCTGTTGGAAACTTGAAGTTAGTGGTTGTTGAAGATTTTGAAGGAGAATATCAATCAAATATCTCTGTTTCTTTGTTAATTTATGTGCATTTTCTTCATTTCTAGCCTATGTATGGGTCCATACAGCAGGATTTTTCTCCAAGATGATTTGAATCTATTGTAGAATGGTTTTATCTTTGATTTTAATCCATTATTATGGAATTCTATTAAGTTCCAAGCAACTTAGAAGTAGATTTTTGAAACTGGTCTGAACTTGGTCATATAAGGGTTTGAGTGTAATATGTTGAAATAGGCCATTCCACCTATTGTTTAGGCTATGTCTTAGTGGAATGGGCCTGATGTAAGTAGGAAAGGGAGTAGGAATAAAAAAAATAGCATTGGTAAAGGCATTGGAAGAGATTACTAACGCTGCTCCTGTTGAAAATTCAAAATTTAGGCCTTAAAAGCAAGGCTAGAAAAGGTGAAAAGAAGAAATTGATTGAGAAAAAGTTAGAATATGTTGGAAATAGGGCGAGGTTGTGGAGTTTTATGTGTTCAAGAGGTCTACAAGTAAAAGGGAGGTCAAAAGTATGATATGGCATGATTCCCTAGTTGGGAAAAAAGGGGTTTTGAATGAAAAAGAGAGGTTTGAGGGAGTAAAGGTGGGTAAAGTTAGGGGGCAGCATAATTTTGTGGTCAATTAAGTTTTTTCAGGAAGAATGAAGATATTTGGAATAGGTTTTGAGGTTGTATGAGGTCTAGATATGGGGTTTTCAATAAAACCTAGTGAAATTTGAGAAAAGTGAGGGTTTAGAGGATAGTGGGGTTAGAGGGCCAATCATGCCCTAAAAATTATGGATTTTGTGGATTTGTAGACTGGTAAATACTTCTCAATGGTTTTTTTCAATTGGAAGAGTGATTGAGAGGGTGTTGCTTTGTTAAGTAAACCTATTTGTGGGTCTAGGACAATGTTGAAGCACTATGTTGAGGGTTTTGTTTCAAAAGATTCTCATGGGATTTTGAGGCATGTGAAAGTATTTTCTAAAGGGTGCTTGAAAATAATGAGGGTTGGAGAGATTGTTTAGAAAAATTTAATGTTATGTCAAGAAAGGTAGGTATATTGACCTACTAGAGAGACTAGGTGAAAAACTGAAAACAAGCCAAGATAGTGATTTGGGGGAAGAAAAGTGGTTCAAAGTTCTTTGTATGGTGAAAGTGGATTGAAGGCTTCCCTTTCATTGCATCAATCATCCTCAAGTCTAACAAGTGAAAGACATTTTTCAATTATCCTCCTTGCCCTTACAATAATAGACAACCAATTGTAAATCTGTACAATGGAGGAACTTTGAAACATTTTATTTTTCCTTAATTAAAAATTTTGGTTGTGAAGTATTTTTTCATTTTCATTTGAAATTATTTGCTATGCTAAAAAATTGGAGTCTAAGAGAAACAAGTGATGCTCTCACATATATTTATTATTTGGTGTGATAAATAAAGTTTCCACCGTTGAGTCCATTTCTTATTTTTATTATAAATTATAACTTGCCTTCTCCTAAGTCCATTTCCTATACAAGAAATAATTTTGCAAAAAGTTGACATATAAATCTTTCGATGTGTTTATATGGTGATGGATCAAGAACATAACAATTCATTATGCACTATGAGGACTATGCTGTGAAAATGTTTAAAGACTATTCAAGATAAATGTTTGTATGATAATGTGTCAAGAAGTTAACTACTTCATCTACTATGAATATTATGTTTTGCAAGTGTTGTGAAGATTATGTATCATTTACTTAATTGATTTGTTCCAATCAAAGGATTAAATATATTGAAATATTTTTATGAATCATTTCATGGAATACCAATTGAAAATGTGTTTTTTGCTTTTAGATAAAGCTATTTAGAATTAATTAATTAATATTCAAGATAAACCATGAAGGAAAACAATGATCAATGTTAGAGCTAACCAATTAATAAGTATACACGTGAATAAGTCAAGCATGTACATGTGAATAAGGGAAGCAAAAGTAATAAAAAATATGTAAGCATTGAAGTATACACATGAATACATAGTATACACAAATTAAAATTAATACAAAGTATATGCATGAATACAAGGTATACTCATGAAAACACGTAAGTCGCAAAGTATACATTGGAATACATATAAGTCACAAAATATACACATAAGTTGTAAAGCATATACTTGAATACACATAACTCATATGTATTGAACCATGGATTTATAATGCAAATATGGACACCATTGATAATATAGATTTGTATTAACCAAATATCTATGTAGGCATACATCAATATATGTCGATATAAGTATAAAATATAGGTACAAAATAGCCATATAGGCTTATGAGAATGCCATATAGGCATACAACAAAGGGCTCTGGAATCAAAAGTCATCACTCTCTAGGCTCTTGAAATAAACTCTTGCCCTTTGCTTGTTGATTGAATGGTGATACGTCTATCACTCGTTTATGCTGCACTTGATGAGTGCTCCTGCTACTCCTCCCAGTGTTTAGTTCTTGGTGAAGTCTTATCTGTTACAATAAGAGGTAAAGACATTAATATATAGAAATTATATTAAAAAAGGGAAATATTTAACAAAATAATCACTTACTGCCATTTGATGATCACTCTCCATGAGGGAAATATTTGAATTCCCATGCTGAGGCATGTTGAAGCCCTGTATAAACCATCCAAATAGAAATTAAACTATGAATCAATGATGGTTTGATTTTTCACTAACTAACATCTATAACAACAAATGTAAATTGAAATATAGTAATTTTCCTCATACCTCCCCTGTCAGAGCCATCAAGGATTCTATAGCAGATGAAACACCAATGTCGATTTCCATCTAAACATTCAGAGGTGTCTCTGCTTGCAACATCTAAAAATAAAGCAACAAATTATTCAATCATGAAAACTATAATAGTGATCCACGTCATGACTTATAATGTATGAGATAATGAACAAAATTTTGAGTACTTATTAAAGTATATATTTCTGACTATCATGCTTACTATTTTCCCTATCCATATCTTGTTCGAAAGTACATGTTTTAGGATTTTACCCATAGCAGCAAGCCGGTGAACCGTTTGATAAAATGATTTCATAGACATGTATGATAACTATGGTGGCATAGAGAAGGAAGTGAACTATTTGAAAAAATGCCTCAAAGAAATGGGGTCTCGTGGTGATGGAATGCCATTACAAACAAATGCACACCATGGCATCCCATCACCATAAGACTGCATTTCTTTTAGGAATTTTTCTAGACAGTTCATTGCCTTCTCTATGGTATTATTGCTTAATATTATTCTTTGATAGAAATTTTTCCAAGCATCCATATTTTTTGGAAAGCACCTATTTTAGGCTTTTAGCCATAGCAGCAAGGAAGTGAGTAGTTTGATAAAATGCTTTGGTACACATGTATGGAAAATATGGTATCATAGAAAAGGTGGTGATTTGTTTGAAGAAATGCCTCAAAGAAATGTGGTCTCATGGTGATGGAATGGCATTCCATCACCATGAGACCACATTTCTTCGAGGCATTTTTTCAAACTACTAACTACCTTGTCTATGCTATTGCTTTCTATTATGCTTTTATAGATTTTTTCCAAGCATCCATAGTTTGTTGGAAAGCACCTTTTTAAAGCTTTTAGCCATAATAGTGAGGAAATGAACTATTTTTTAAAATGATTTGGTAGACATGTATGGAAAATGTGGTAGCATAGAAAAGGTGGTGAACTATTTGAAAAAGTGCCTCAAAGAAATTGGGTCTCATGGTGATGGCCATCACCATGAGACCGCATTTATTTGAGGAATTTTTTCAAACAAATCATTGCCTTGTCTATGCTATTGTTTACTATTATTCTTTCATATATTCCTTCCAAGCATCCATAGCATAGAAAAGGTGGTGAACTATTTAAACAGATGCCTCAGTAAAAAGTGGTCTCATGGAATGCCATGACAAGCAAATGCAATTGGAAGCTGCTCCTACTTATTACTTATGATATGTGAAGTAATTGCATCACTGCTTATGTTGACTTTCTAAACAACTATATTGTAGTTGAAATTTTGTCATATATCAACATCAAGTTATTAGTTATGGAATGTGAAGTAATACTTTGAGTTTTAAAGATGTACAATGCAACGTAATCAACGATATGAATATAAACTACACAAATCTATTAAGTACAACTCATTAGTTAAACTCTTTATTCTATTACCTACGTGTAGTTTTGACTAAATTCATTGGCACTGGGAGGTGTTCCCACAAAACCTCCAATATTAACCTATTCAACATTGAAAATCACATATTAAAATACCATTCATCAAACAATGCTATTAACATGTAATAAATTTATAACTGTTTACTAGTTACATACCTCAATAGTAGGTGCAGTGGAGAAATAAGCAGGTGTAGGGGTGTTGTATCTAATATCAACACTGTGACCCTGTAATTTTATTAAAATAATAAAACTAAATTAGTTAATCTTGAATTTCAAAATCAAAATTTAATTAATTATATTCAATGAACATGCTAAATTTTACCTAAGTATCAATGGCATACACCTCATGCAAAATGTCAGCTACCCTCTCCATCTCCATAGCTACAGATAGATCTTGCATAGCAGCCTCCTAAGTGTTGGTGGGGTCATATGAACAAGTCACCCCACAAGATTGACACAAATGGGTTCGAAGGCCACCACTCGAAGACTCCCTTGGATGGAATTATAGAACAGGGTTGGCATGCTAGATGACACTCTAGGTCAAAGAGCTGATTGCTTTCAAAGTCTCTACATTGGCACTCTCCTTTGTGACAGAAGGGATAACAATGTGCTCATGAGGTAGCCTAGAAAGAGGTCATCTCCCTTGCCGCATAGGATCCGGCTATGCACTGGGTCTATCTTGAGCCGATCCCTCACCTCTCCCTTGGAAGTCCCTCATATCAAAATAATTTGGGATTTTGTTCAAGATGAACTCACATTATAGTTTCCTAAGGAAATACTATGGAACTTCATAATTGTTGCACAGTAGGTAATCAAAAACCATGTACCACCTATCATAAAAAAGGTTCTTAATTTGTTGGTGGTGGAACCAATGAATAGGAAACTTCTTCGCATTTAGGGTAATATTTTCATTTGTGCATGGGTCAGTGAATAATGAGCACAAATCACCTTTTGTAAATTTTAAATCTTTTACATCTTTCTATGATAATTTATCTGCATAATAAGCCCTAGCGGCCTGCCTCCTATCTTTCCATCCAATTAATTGTTTGCCAATTGAATCTACATTTTTTAACATTTCTTTCAGTGAAGTTTGTAGGGTCATTCTTTCTATGGTTGAACCATTTGGATCACTCAACCTCTTGATTAAATCCTCAATTTTTTTTTTATTGTTCTCCATTTCACTCATTAAATTTTGCTGAGTGCCAAGAGGGTGTTGAGGGATTGGTGGAGGAGGTTGTTGTTGTGGTTGATTAACTTGAGGATTTTGTTGTTGAGGATTTTGAGGAGGTTTCGCAGGTTGATTAGTATCTCCTAAAAATTCAAAAAATAAATATCAAATACATCTTAAAACTAACAAATTCAAAAACAAAACAAACAATCCTTACCTCTCAGACCTCCTCATTGACGTGGTGACATCCTGGCGATGAAACAACAATTGTTGATGAAGAATTTCACAAAATAGCTCCTCCTAGAATGCAAGCACAAAATATTGGGGTTTTGGCCACGAGCAACAAAAAAAACACAATGAGAAGTAAAAATGAATTCATTTTTTTTTTTTGCTTTTAATAGGTCATAACACAAGTGTGTTATAATGCACTCGCATTATGGGCTTGTTATGGTCGAGCCTCAGGCTCAGAACACCAAGCCATAACATGAGTGCATTATAACATGCTCGTGTTATGATTTTTCAATATCTTTTTCAAAAAGTGGCCACAAATTGGCTACCCATCGTCATGCACCCACCCATATGTGTTCTTGTGTTTATCGATGTGATGCATGCTTTAATTGTTCTTTTTTATTTTTTCAAGTTTGATGAGATGCTTTAAATCCATGAAAAAGTTGATGAATTTAATGAATACTGATTCACCCCCCCTCTCAGTATTCTGGGTGTTGAACAATTGGTATCAAATCTTTGTTGCTTCAATTGGCTTAACTGTTGAGGTAGATCTTGGAGGTTGAACACATGGACCAACTAGGAAGTATCCTATCCCTCTAAAAAGGATTATCATGGAAGGGTTTACTGAAGAATACTATGAAGTTGATTTGGAAGGATAACTCAAATCAACCCTTTATGATCTAGATAAAGCAGAATGTGAGAATAGAGATATAAAAGAAAAATATTAAGGATGTAGATGAGTGTATCAAGAAGTTAAGGAATCAAATAAAAAAGGCTAAGGAAAGATTCAATGAGGCAAATGAGTAACGTAAGCAATAAAATAAGACATTCACTAATCTAAAAGTGTAAGTTGAGAAGGGAAAAGAGTTGAAGACTACTTAAATACCAAATTGAAAGACAAGTTTGTAAAATATTCAAGACGTGAAGAAGAGATTTTGACTTTAAGGACATATCTAGATAAAGCAAAGAACTAAGAGGATAAATTTTCAAGAAGAGCTCCACCTTGCTTGATGATATACTTTCTAGTCAGAAGGATTCTAATGACAAAGAAAGATTAGGGTTTGAAAAAGGAGAAATCTCAAAAGAAAATTAGACTCCAAATAATTTTACAAAGAAAAATAATGAACAAAGGAATGTTGGAAATAAGGTTTTAAACCAAAAGAAATATTTCAAGAGGCCTCCTATTATACAACCAATTGCGCAAGAAATTTACATTTTAATATTTACTTTTATTCTTGTAATAGATTTGGACATAGAGCTGTAGAGTGTAGAAGCAGAATGAATCAAATTTTTTAATCATTTCCTAGTTAGTTCTATACATGTAATAGATTTGGTCATAAGGCTAGTGATTGTAGAAGTCAGATGATGAATGATTACAATAATGGTATGATGTTTCAATCATTTAATGGTTACTATTATACATGCAATGGGTTTGGGCATAAATCCTTTGAATAAAAATCTAAATTAAAAGACATAATCTTTCTTCACAATAAGGTGTCAAATGCTATAAATGCAATAAACTAGGACACAGATAAGTTTTACAGAGGAAAGAATGTAAATCCCTTTGCTTCACACAAGAAGATTGATCCAGTAAATAAGGTTGATCCAATAGAAGTAAAGAAGGAGATGAAGAAGATATGGAAGAAAAAGGAAGAGAATGAGGTGAAGAATGAATCTGTGCCAAATTCTGGTGCAGATGTTTCCTCTAAAAAATAGATAGAGAGCATTAGCTCAGGAGGAGTTTTTAACAAAATAATTCCAGACCCCTTTGAAGATGTGATGATGATGCATTTGGCATATTGGGGCATGTATGAGCTATTTTGGTTGATCTTTTGGTGAAATATCCGATGGTAGATCTCTTGGTGCAGAGGTTTGTAGAATGTTTAGAGGTATCTATGTTGAAATAGTGTTGGTTTGATAGATTTTTTACCTAACTTTCTCTTATGCAATTAGTGCACATATTAAGTCATTGGAAAAGGGTTTATATTCCATTATGCACATTGTAAAATTCATTTGTGTTCAATCATTTGAAGTAGAGAGCAAAGAAAAGGTAATTCTGGTATTGAGCAAAACCTTATTGATAAATATTCACAAGGTATTTAGTATTTCTTGCAAAACCCTAGTTTTAGAGAAGTACAAAATGTTTACTCCAAAATTTATTGATGTGCTTGAGAGGCCAAGACCTAAGTTCAAGAAGCATCCATACAAATCAATGGAAATGGATCTTGAAGGTGCATTTTATAGGTTTCCTAGTGGTGTGATGCACATAGAGGATGTGAGTATATACATTCATGCAATGATGGATGGGGATGACCACTTGAAGTTGGTAGAATTTAGGGAAAAGGTTCTAATTGGAGATGATTTTGAGCTAAAACTAGAGTATGTCAACTTGACAGAGAAGAAATTGGATGTGTGGCATGAGTTTCCTAATTTATGTTATGAAGATGAGTGGGTTAAGCATGTCCTTAGTAGAATACTTGACAAATTAATGTCGTTGGACTTTCCACAAATAATAGACAAAGATGCAATTAGGGTTTTAATGGGTTTGTGCTCCATTGGACCAGTTTTGATAGTGAAGGCGGTAAAGAATGAAGTAGTGATGAAGCTCATCAATACAAATTTTGATAAGTGTTCCCTAACGGTGAATGATATTGGAGATCCTACAATCATATATGCATCAATGATGATTAGTTACAAAATATTCTATAAAAATAGAGAGAATTATGTATATACCACCGTACTACATATTGCATATCAAATGGTGAAGGAAGGTCTAGAAATTGATCTATGTGAGATTGTAAGATTTCAATTGTTGAAGAATTTATAAAAAAAAAAAAGAATAAAGGTACCCTTTCAGGTATGGTACTCTAATTTTTTTCTTGTTTTTTTACTTCTAAATGAGTTACTCAAAACAAGGAATATAGTATGGCAAAGTGATAGTCCCATAGCTATACAAACTAGAGATCACTTAAGGATATTTGTCAATTTTGAGTCCTCAAAGTCAACTTTATGGGGATCTTTCAAAACATTTCAAGACCTAAAGCAAGAGAGATATAGAATTTTGGCTAGTGTTGTGAATAAATAAAAGGAAGACATGACATTTATGGTTAGCAAAGACTACTTCTATATGGAAATAGTTGAATCCAAAATTGTTTGGGTTTTGAAACTTGTTTATGAGGCAACATAAGCTAAACTTACTAGTCTTGCAAAGATTGTATTAAGTAAACCTAGAGATCCAATAGTGGATAGGTTTGGTACTTGTGAGGAGAAAAGAAGTAAAATGAACTTGGAAAAGGAGAATGATAAATTACAGAAAAGGTTGAGAAGATGAAAGCTGATTTGGAAAGAGAGTATGGTTCCCCTGGAGCCCCTGTAGAGAAATCCAAAAGAACATTTGTTGCTCCATAGAATCCATAGAAAAAAAGGTCAAGTAGGACCTCAGTATCCACTCCTGATTTTCCAAAGTCCTCCAAAAAAATCCATGTGGTTCCAAGAAAAAAACACATCAAGCACCTCTGTACAAAAAAAAATTCCAAAGAGAAGAAGGAAAGAAAGTATCTTAGGAAGAGACTCATGTAGCTAAGGGAAAAGAAAAAGAGGAGACCCCTCTAGTCTGTGAGCATAGTCACACAAAGCTTGATGCACTATACAGTGCTATTGCAAAGTTTGGAATCTTGAAAGATATAGATGAAATGTATCTAGAATAAAATGATGAGGATAAGGCTACAATTGAAGAGGACATTATCAAATACATGGCGACATTTAATGTTGGCCTAGGTGAGATAGAGGATCAGTTGCCAGATGATCTAAAAGATGTATGGAGTGCGAGAAGACAAGAGTCAATTGCAAAGAATGAAAAGATGAAAATTTATTCCTTGGAGAATATTGGTTCCTCATTATCTCATGAGGATAGAGTTAAGTTGTCAAAGTTGTGTGCCCAAAGATTCAAGATAAAGAAAAGAGTAAATACTCTTATGAGTAGAGATAAGGATGATATAGAGAAGTTAAGAAAAGATACACTACAAACAATTGAAACACTTGCTAAAGAGTCCAAATTCTCTTTGGGTGATGAAGATCAGATGCAACAAGACACACCACTCTTGAAAATCAATGAGCCTATCAATGAACAATATGAGCATGAGCAACAAGAAGAAATAATGGAAGATAACACAATTTCGAATGTGGAGATAAATATTGAGCAATGTACAAAAGATAAATAAGATGTCTTGGAGAATACTTAACCACAAAAAGAAGAAACTTTTCCTCCTCTAGAAGTTGAGAAGAGTGCAAAAGAGAAAATTTGTGTATCAACACAAAGTTGTGTCACACTTTCGGCCAACTTATCAACACAAGTGAATTTAAGTATTTTTAACTAAAAATTATTTTTGGTCAAACATATGATCTTGTAAGATTCATTCTTGCTAATTTATATATGTCCACAACTTTTCCAATTAAAATTGTTGGCTAAATGCATATTTAGCACCACTTTGAGTCCAATTTACAAAAAAACAAATTATTTGAAAAACTTGATGTTTCAACAACTTCTACTCGTGTAAAAAAAATGTTTTTTAAATATAAAAATATCCTTTTGTAGATCCATAAGTTAAGGTTTAAAAAATGTATATATTTTAATAGTTTAATTATTATTTAAATTTTCCTTTTTATTTTTACTAAATGTAGGTTATCAGTACAAAACATTAGGTTGATTACCATGTCAAGGAAAAATAGTAAAACTAATTAGAAAATTTTGAAAAAATATGATGCCCTAGACACAAGAATATATTTCAAGATGGTATAATATTTTTCTATTTTAGATAAATAATTAATATGAAAGTTGATGTCAACTCGAAACAACTAAGTTTTAATATACACACATTTTAATATTTATTTAAAATTTATATTTATCAAAATTGGAAATAAATAACTCGATGCCCTAAAGTTTCAAGTTATAAATACACACAAGAAAATTGAAGGAAAAAAGTAAAATTTACTATATAAAGATTGGCGTCTCATGTAACTCCATTTTTCAACAATTTATCAACAACTAAATTATAGTGTTAATTTATAAAAAAATATATTCAAATATTTTTTTAATTTTTTCAAAAAAATATAAACATAAAATATACTAAAAAATAAATATTTTATTAGTTTACATCATTTCAAAATTTAAGACATATATACATCACTTTTTAGTGATTCAAGTTTAAAAGTTGGATCAGTATTAGCTGGTTTCTTTATAAAAGTGTGACACAACTTTATACTTTTACCCTTGATTATGGTAGTGGTGAGAAGGAGAAGAGTGATACAAATAAATAAGAAATCACAAAAATAGGTGGTGAATCCTCTAGATGTTGCAAGAATGAAGAAGAATGGCCATCTCTATAGTTTGGTGTTGTCATTGATGTCACCATGTTGTGATTGCAAGTGTAAGTTAGTGCTTGATCCAGTATTTTGGTCTGGTATCTAAACCGGTATTCAGACTACACACTCCAATATTTTAGTCTGCAATCCTCCACAGTTGATAGTTTTTCTCTGTGGTTTTGGGAAACAGTTTATGGATATTGAAAGCATTTATGTTCAAAATCTCTCGTGCTCTTGTGCTCGTACAGTGTATCAAGATTACTTTGTTGATTACTTTTTGCAATGAAGTCTATTTCTAGCCAACTTCATGAATAACTATGATAAGGTGAATTAATTTTTGTTATGCAGATATATGTGTGGCCTATCTTAGGTTCATGCCGACATGATGTAGCGTGTTGAGCATTTGAATTAAACCTTTTGAAAAGATTTTGTGAATGCTTGAAGCTGATAGGTTGGTATTTTTGATGAATAAGAAATGCATCTAATTAGGATGACTTAATTGATTCTTGCGAATAGATCGAGTATATATATATATATATATGTTGAACAATTTTTGAAGATGGTGAGATTTTTGATGAGGAAGTTGTGAATATGAAGGTGAAGAAGAGCGAAAATGATTAAGTGTGTTAAGTTTGTTTATTAAGCATCATCAAAATTCCATCAACACTTGTTAGGTGCACTTTTTTCAATTTATTTTGGTTGTGAAGCCCAATCTTGTTTTATAAATCTTTTTGTAGGCTTTGAGCCTCCTTGTAAGTAGTGATCTTTTGTATTTGGACAGTGAGTCCTATTTAGGGTAGTGAGCCTTATATATTTGGTTTTGGAACTAATTTATATTGTGAGTTAATCCTCACAGTAGTTTTTCCCTCATTAGGTTTTCCACATAAAATATGGTGTTTAGTGTGTTGATTTTACTTTCTGTTATCTTCATTTCATATTCATACTTATTAACATAATAGTGTGGTTGTGAAATTGATAAGTGTTGAAGTTTTGAGTTTATGTTTGGTGATAACTAATTCACCCCCCCTCTTAGTTTTCTTGTGCCTTTTAACAATTAATATCAAAGCTTTAGTTCCTTGGTATAGAGCTTAACCGCTTGAGGAAGATCCTGAAGGTTGATCAAATGGATGATAAAGAAGAACTTTGTATTGCACTTGAAGATCTTAATAAGGAAAAAAATGAAAATAGGGACTTGAAAGAAAATATAGATGAGGCTAATGAATGTGTCCAAAAGCTGAAAGAACAATTGAAGAAATTCAAGGAAAAACACAGCGAAGTAAGTGAGTAGCAGAAACAAGGGATCATCAAACTGAAAGTGCTTGTAGAAGAAAAGAAGAGAATTGAAGAATGTCTGAATACAATGGTGTAGAAAAAATATGATGAATGCTCTAAACTTGAACAAGAGGTAGTAAACTTGAGAGTAGAGCTAGAAAAGGAAAAAAATTATGAGAGCAATTTCAGATTTAGCTTCGACAAGCTTGAAGAACTACTTGCAGGACAAAAACCAAGTAAAGACAAAGGTGGCTTGGGAAATGAAGTAGGTGAAAGTTTAAAAGACAATCAAAAGACTCAAGACAAAGGGAAGCAGAAGAGAAATTCAAGAAATTTTGCAAAGATACCACCTGTGAGATAGCCTAATGCACAAAGGTATCCCTCTTTCAATGGTATTTGTTTTTCCTATAATAAATATTGTCACAAGGCAACATAATGAAGGAGCAAGATGAATCAATTTCCTAGTTCTTTCTCTGAACAATGTTTTTCGTGCAAGAAAGTTGGACATAAAGCTAATGAATGCAGATCTCAGATGAGAATGATTAGTCAAGTGATGATGAATAGGTTTAATGGAGGTAGAATGAATCAATCTTTTAATGGCTAATGTTATACTTGTAACAAATTTGGAGAGAAAGAAAATCAATGTAAATCAAGAAGTAATGAAGGTTAGACTAATTAGAAAAGTGTTGTCTCCTATAATTGTAACAAACCTGGACATATCTCAAAGTCTTACAGAAGTAAGAAGGGAAAGTAGTCTACTTCGGTAGAGAAGAATGAATTGATAAAGAAGATCGACAAAGAAGAGATGAAGCAAGAGATGAATAAGATATGGAAGAAGAAAGAAGAAGAAGAACCTGAAACTACTGATGTGTCTGTGCCCTCATCCGGTATAGAAAATTCCTCCAAGAATTAGACCTAGCATGATCTTAGGGGGGAATTATTAGAAAACTATAAGAACCCCCTAGATGAATGGTGTGTTAGAGGCTGGCACGAGGATGGAATGTGAAGAATGAATAAAGAGAGGTTTTGGAAAAGAAACTGAATGAAAACATGTTGACATGCTCATTTTTGGATTGAATTAGGGTTTTCTGTGTTGAGAAGAAGTGTTTTAGTAGCTTTTTGATGTATGCTACATTTAATGTGATTTAGGGAAAATCAATGGTGTATGTAAGCCTCTTTGATCACTTGAGCACTTGAAGAGTCTGAAAGGGATCTAGGAGCTATCTCAAAGCAATCTGAAGCATTTCTAAAGAAATTACTATGGATACTCAAGAATTATTTTTCAGTCTGTGAGGGAAAGAGAAAAAGTCTCAACTGAACAATAATGAATTCAAGAAAGTTAAGCACAACAATGGATAAAGGATCGAGTGGTGACATTGCATTGAAGTTGAAAATGTAGACATCTAAATTTGACCACTTCCATATGGTCAAAGACGTCTCCTTAATCATCCCTTTGCTCATCTACTTCATCATCTTTGTCGGTATTAATTAAATCATTCATTTAATTAATATTTCGTGTCCTACATAAGGTTTTCAAAGTATTTAATTTAATAAATACTTTTCCCCTCTTTCCCCTCTAAATTAAATAAACATATCACTTTATTTAATTTAATTATATTACCTCATGGAATTTAAATTTATTTTTAATTCCTCACTTTCTCTCTCTCATTGTATCACATCCTCCAACTTTTGCTGGTCTCTAATCCCTCTTAACCATCTAACCCTCTTTCTAATCATAATTAATTTATGGTTAAGATGTGCACAATTCCCTTATCATCATTAGGGTCACATCCTCCATATAATTTCCCCACTTGCCTCTAATATGTCACTAATTTGTCTAATCAAGTAATTTCTGCACAACCTTAATCACTTAATTAGGTCAACCTAATCCCCATTTCATTTATAGAATGTGTCCTAAGTCAACCTTATTAAAGGATTTCTCCTTTTGGAGAATGCACTCCATTCCCCATGTAAATTTTTAATTCACATTTAATCCCCCAATGCATTCCAAAGAATTTTAAATTCTTTCTCTTATTCCCATGTGGATATTTGAGGAATTTTTAATTCCTCACATGTCCTCTCACCCACATGGGGACAAGGACCTCCTTTATGAAGAGATCCTGTCCAGTCCTAAGGTACTATGAAATTGTATGTCATGTACTTCCTTTTCCAACTCTTATTTCCACATCATCATTTTTCAAGCACTTACATGTTACATAAACAGATGTGAGGGGCTTGTGAGTTCTCAACTCACACAGCCTCTACATCTTGCCATGTTGGCGACCAACCATCCATTTTCCTAGAGAATTCAAAATTCTCTATAAATACCCCCTCTTTTCTCTCATTTTAAGGGAAGATCATTATGCTAGCGAAAATATTGCAAATTTTTCTCTTGAGCCATACTTAGCCAAATACTTGCATTTGCATCCATTATCACCTATTTTCCATTCATCTTGCATCCCAAACTTGCATCTCTTTCCATTCAAAGCAGCATACACTACATCAAAGATCGAAGGGCCAACCAAAAGGACAACTCAACAAGGTAAAAGGTTCCATTTTGTTTTGTTAAGTTAATCATTTTCCCAATCTTGAGGTGTAGGGTGTTTATATTTGTTGTTTGCACTCTTTTGTTTGCTGCTCATTTTCTAACATGTATTTTTGCTCGTTCACATTTCTAGCATGCTCAGTGGGACCCATAACAGGGTCTGTATCTTTCACGTTTGTTATTTTTTTCACTTTTGCAGGTGCAGGTTGCAGAGGGGCGGACCCGACGTACAAAGGGGTGGACCCGACCATCCAGGGGTGGACCCAACCTCAAGGGAAGACCTGACCTGATAGGTAGGCGAACCTAACCTCCAGGGGCAGACCTGACCTTGCCCAAGGGCGGACCTGCCCTCCATAGACTCCAAAAACTATTTTTTGTAGATATTTCACAGAGGGGCGGACCTGACCTCCAGACAGGAAGACCTGACCTGACAGATAGGCAGACCCGCCCTCTAGACAAGTGGACCTACCCTCCAAACAGGTGGATCTACTCTCTAGACAGGCGGACCTGCCCTCTAGACAAGCAGACCTGACTTGGACAACTTTTTCTAGAAGGTGAAATTTTAGTTTTTAGCACTCCTTTTGGTTGTTTTAAGTGTTTCTAACCCCCTCATGTGTCTTGTTTGAGTTTGTGCAAGCATCTAAGTGACATTTGGTGAGGAACAATGACAAGATTCACTAACAATTTTTCCTTGTAGGGTTAGTTATTTATCAACTACTACTTGTTGTTTTGCATAACTTAGGCACATAGTTTAACTAGGGGTGTCAATTAATATTGTTTGTTGTGTTTGATTGTAAGCTATTTGACGTATCCAATCCCCTTGTGTCATTTAACAATCTTGGGTGACGAGCAATCATAGCTTACCAAGTCCTTGAGTCACCCTTTTTCCTTTCTTAGTGTGGACCTCGCTAGATTTCTATCACCCCAAGGATCTATTCCAACCATGCGTAGCGACAGAGTATATAAAGGAGGGAGAGAAAAAGTTGTACCTCAATCCAACCACGTTGTAATTGGTGAAGCGTCGGGATGACATGAAGAGTTGGTCTGAGCCTCTAGGATATTGCTAAGGTTCTCGACTCATGCTTGTAATGGGTTGGTGTTCACTGCCTGGGACCCCACGCATCGGGCATATATTGAGGACCTCTTTAATAAATCTTCATGTTCATCCTAGAATACAGAAACTTTGTCAGCCATACCCTTTCTACTAATCTTAGGATTGTGTTGTTCTAATTGTTTTCTTTGGTGCGTAAAACAAACAATTTTCATTCACCACATCCCTTGACTGATGCCTGTTAAAAATGACCCTTTGTGGGGCTGACTTGACCTTTAGAACCAACCCATTTAAGCCTGTTTTAGCCAATTTTGACCAAATTTTATCCTGACAGGGCTGACTTGCTCCCTCTCGATAGGTGGACTCCTACTCCTCCCATTGCACCTTTCCCTGGTAGACCCGACCCATCCAGGGCAGACTTGACCTTGGAACCGTTTCTTTAGCCTGTTTTAGCCATTCTACCAACTTTTTGTCCGATAGGGAAGATTTGCCTCCTCGACAACTAGACCTACTTCTCCACAAAGTGACTGACCCATCCTGCATGGTCCCATCCCTTCACCAATTTACTTCATTCCGCTTTCTTCATTCGGGGACACCTGTTTCAATCATTATTCGCCTCCCCAATTCCAAACATTCATACACCCATTTCAAGAGTCCATTCTCCATCCTAAACGTTCATCCCCTCAGTTCGAGCATCCATTCACCCATTCAAAGTCCTCATTTATCCATTTTGAACCCATGTTCTTATATTGTTTCCAAGCTTCAGACACCGATATTTTGTTAAACTTCGTTAAAGCATTTTTCCAAATTGACTTAGGTATTCGTATCTAATCGTCATCTATCACAACCGACTTAGGATTTCCATCCATCCTAAGTCAGTCATCCTTGTCAGCCCAATCAATCCACTTCTATCTCAAGTTGGATTTGGTGTCGTTATCATACATCCACCCTTTAGTCGATTAATCAACACCTAGCGTTACCAAGGATCACTCTTGAACTTGGTTTTGGATTCTGATCATTATCATTCATCCTGCCATCTAATCCTATTAATTGATCATCAATCCAAATCAAATCCTCATATCATCGAATCTAGGTTGACCAATTGTCTACCAATTAGCCCAATCTGATCTCCTCAAACAAATCCACTTTGGTCGAATCAATCATCCAAATCAATCCTATTGAGCCACATCCTTGTCAGCTAATCAATCATTGAATCAAATCAATCCTTTCATCGCCAAGGTCATCCTAGCATCCTAGTCCATCATATCATCTTGCATGCTCATTCAAACCCAGTCGTAAACAAGGAAAATGGCCAAGCAACAAGCCCAAAATTCCCAACCAAACATCCCTCAAGATCCCAACAATGCAACTAATGTCTCACAAGATCCCAATAACGGTATGAATATCCCTTGAGACCCTCATAATGGTACATCATCACAATCCAATATTGATGGTCAAAACACATCACCACCCGGGGATGAGAACATGGTCAACCAACCCGAACTTACATTTGAGGAACACTTTAGTAACCCTATCAATGTGCAAATGAGAGATCGCCTTCTCGAGAAACATGGGGAAGAAATCTTGGCCCATCTAATTGGAAAAGGTGTCAAGCCTCCATCAGGTGTCGACCTATCCAAGTATAGTAGCTCCACATCTAACATACCCCAAGGCTCACAAAATGCACCAGGTGGTTCATACAGCCCTAATGTTCCTGCAGTGGAAGGTTGGCATCAACCTGAATTCGGCAACGCCATTATGTATCCTGTTAACAATCCCCCACACCCCGCAATCTCGGTCATGGGAGCTCCTCAAGAAGCTGATCCCAACGATCCTCTCGCCTATGACATGCCACAAAACATTTCACAACCAACACCATTAATGCTAACAGCACCACCTCTTTCAAATCAACCTCCCATCAACATTGGGGGCACGCCTTCTACTGCATTGCCTCCACCTCCTGGGGCCACAAACCTACCATCACCTCATTAATGCTAACATCTCAACAACCTCTCCAATCTAACATACCACCTCCATTACTGCCACAAGGTACATCCCAACCGAATGTCCCCTTTGGTACCCAACAGCCTTTGTTGCAAAACACCTCTACATTATCTCAACCACCTTATCTGCAACAACCTCCACATAACCCATTGATTTCTTCGCAACAACCACCACACCAATTGCAAGGCAATTCATCCCAACCTCCCGCCTAGACCATATCCCCATTCCTCGCATCCATTCTACATCTGCAAGTCCAATCACAATACAACATCCCATCTCGGTCCACGCAACACCTCACATCACATCAGCAACCTCCCCGACATTATTATTATCCTAACCAATAACCACCTCATGTGGCCTCCTAGCAGTCATAGCAGTACCTTTAGTACCAGTAGGCCAATCTGCAACATTACATTCAAGATCCTCAGCATCCCACCGCACATTTTTATCAAATGAATCTGTACTATATCTTGCAACAACAACCCCAACACCAACAAAATCCCCTGGTGTACTAGCAAGGGGTATCATCATCTCACTATCAAAATCCATACCTCAACCTTTAGGCACTGTCTCAGCAAGATCCTTCATCATCCTATCATCCATATCCATCTAACCCATCCTTGGCTCTCGTGCCACCAGTCAACTCAGATCTGTTAGAAATTAAAACCGCTTTGAACGATTTTCAAGCTGGGACTGGAAAACAATCGTTCAAATTTGAAGACATATGTCCTTACCCATTTGATCCCTCCATCTCATTGGTCCCCTTCCCTAAACATTTTGAAATACCAAAATTTGACAAATACAAGGGAAACAAAGATCCTAAGGCCCATTTGCAAGAGTTTTACTCCCAGTGTCAGGAAGTTATGCACAATGACAACTATCTCTTGCATCTGTTTCCATGGAGCTTGACTGGAAATGCCCTAGAATGGTTCATGGGACTAGAATGAGGGTCCATAAAAATCCTTTGCAGATCTTTCAAAAAAAATTGTTTCTTACTTCTCCTTCAATTTGGAGAAGGAAACTGATACATTAGATCTCCTCAAAGAGAAATAACAGGATGGTGAAACCTTTGCTAGCTACCTACATAGGTGGTGTGCACTAGCAAACTGAATGAAAACCCCTCTCAAAGAGAAAGATATGGTCACCCTCTTTGTGGAAAACTCTCATCCCAACATGACTGATAATTTTAGGTTACACTGTGTCACCACATTCGCTGAGATAGTGGAAAAGGGACCCATCCTTGAATGCGCCCTTATTGCCAAAGGGCACATCAAGATACACCACCATGACAAATAAAGGCCATCCAGTGATAAGTCTTGCTTTTGGAACAAGACCAAAAATGGAGTGAATAATGGTGTCACTGGCACTAAACATGTTCAAGTGGCCAATACATCCTAGAGACAACAACCATCTATACCTAATTCCATATCCATGCCACAAGGGGCATCTCATCCTCCTCAACAGTCAAACCAGGATAGTCAAGGGAATGAAAAATGCCAATATGCTCAATTAGGATAACCCTTGAGTGTCTTCTTCAATAAGTTGTTATAGGTCAACTATCCGATCATGTACCCTATCACCAAACCACTTGATGAATCCAAGCCTAAACCTACCTGGTTTAGGGAGAATGAATATTATGAATTCCATAAAATCAAAGGACACACTCTAAATAAGTGTCAAGGTCTCAAAAACTATGTCCAAGATCTTATCAATCGAGGAGATATCAAAGTCGACACCAGTCAAGATTCATCGTCTAATGCTCAATTGAAGATATACCAAAGTACCTTCCCTAACCATAATCAAGGTGCAAGCACCTCCAACAACAATCCCCAAGACAACAACACAAATAATATAAGCTATAAAAATGTACCCCTCAATCATGATGGCATTGTCCATTACATTGAGTAGGTAGAACCCTGTGTGTCTATGATACATGTTAAAGCTAAAGATCCTCAATGTGCTATTACTACACGATGATATTGCATTAATATCCTAGCAGCCTCCGCATCCACCCAATCAAATCCTGTAAACTCTCAGTACAACATTCTTGATCACTTAGGAAAGACCCCTGCTCACATCTCAATCTTGGATTTGCTTAAGTCTTCTCTCATACATCAAGAAATTCTCAATAGAGCCTTACAAGAAACCCATGTACCTAATGACATCGATCCCACATGATTCCAGGCCTTAGTGGAACACCTGGCTTTGTCTTACTAGCTACACTTCAGCCAGAACAATATGCCAAATATTGATGCCAATCACAACCGTCCATTGCACATTAAAGTCCTAGTTGCCCGTCATAAAATAAAAAGGGTCTTGGTAGATAATGGCTCCACCCTCAATCTATGTACTCTGAAATTCATAAAAATAGGTGGGGTATACTCAAGCAGATTTGAGTAACCAAATCATCACAATCAATGCTTATGATAAATTAGAAAGAAATTCTGAAGGGATTATCAGTCTTCCTATTCAGGTTGGACCTGTAGTTCAGTATACTACTTGTCATGTCCTTGATCTAGACTTACCATATAATCTCCTCCATGGCCGCCCATAGCTCCATGCCATGCAATCCATCCCCTCCACGTACCAATAGTGCCTAAAATTCTTGGTTAATGGACAAGAGATCACCATTTATGCCGACCCATAACCATTTGAATATTGTTGTGCTCAGAAGCATCATTTCCCCATTTGCATTATTGTCATGGGGTTGAAATGGGGGCATCATAGTCATCATCCTCCAATCCACCATCCACCATGATAG
Source organism: Sequoia sempervirens (assembly GCA_007258455.2). Lineage (NCBI taxonomy): Eukaryota > Viridiplantae > Streptophyta > Pinopsida > Cupressales > Cupressaceae > Sequoia > Sequoia sempervirens. The sequence continues at coordinate 123,029,246 of VDFB02000363.1, read as the reverse complement.
CCACTCCATCTCCAGCCACCAATCCTGTAGTCACCAAAGTCTAGATCATTGACAAGGGTTATGGTGAATATGAAATGCATACAACCCTAAATGTGGCAACCATGCCACCATCACCACACATGTATGACCAACCTTCGTAGGCTACTCCAAAAGAAGATAAGACTATCACCTTCAGTGTTAAAAATATCCCCATCACCACTTTCCAATCTCCTAGTATAAAAAAAGATGCACTAGAAGAAGATATCAATCAGTGGGTATACCATGAAGAACCCCAACTGGATCCACCTCTAAACAAATATTTTTCAAGAAGTATACGCTTGGTCAACTAAGTTCACAGAAAAGTATAACTACCAAGGTAGGAGCCTAGGTAAGGAAGAGCAAGGGTACGGTTGCAACCTATATTGATGTATCGTGCTTTCCAAGGAATGTAGGCCTCGACATGACAAAAAGTAAAAGGCCCTACAAGATCATCTAATACTTCCAATAGTTTTATTGTGACAATGGTCCCTTGGAAGACATATCCTAGGAGGAATCTATCATTACGCGCATTTATGATGTTGATCACATGAATCACATCCCAAAATTATTGATTGGGACTCCACGCGGATGTAACAAGACCCTGCTAATGTCTCCTTGATATGTCAATTCTATGGGATTGGGGAGGATGGTCCATCGCTGCAAAATCTCTAAAAACAAGAAAAATAAAAAATGGTCATCTAGTGAAAACCTCCCCTAAGGCACTTTTGACCTAGAAAAAAAGTAAAAATAAATGACGATCCGATAGCTTAAAACCTCGTAAGAGGCTACTGAGGATGGAGATGTTCATCTTCCCCTTGGTGGGGAACTCCACTATCCACAAGGTCATCCATCCTAATGGAAGAAACTCAAGAAGTTAACTGGCACTCACAGAAAACCCTAAGATCACCTATGTGGCCAAATCTTTATTGTGAGAAAGAATATTCTACCATTGTTCAAATACTTCAAGATGGCACGAACTTTGCTTGGTCATACCTCTGACATGCTTAGGACCCCACTTAGTAGTTCATCATCCTGATGTTCTCCAGATGCATCCACATGTAGCATTATTAGTCAAGAAGGAATTAAAGAAACTACTAGATGTAGTTTTATCGTATCTATCAATTACCTTCCGGAAGTGATCTCCAACATAGTGCATGCTCTCCCAAATCAAACAGACATTTAGATTTGTATAGAATTCTGACCTTAAAAGCATGTCCAAAAGATGACTTCCTCGCCCAATATTGACATGCTAGTCTAATCGACCAGGGGACACGAGATGCCATTCCCCATGGATGGTTTCTTTGGTTACAATTAGATCCCAATTGCACCTCAAGACCAACACAAGATCTTTTATGACACCTTGGGGCACTTTTTGTTACAATGTTATGCCCTTTGGTCTCAAGAATGCAGGGGTGACATATCAGAGGGCAATGACTATCATATTCCATGACCTCATTCATATTATCATGGAGGATTATGTCGATGACTTGCTAGGAAAATCCAAAACCTGAGCAGAGCATCCTGTCATCCTAAAAAAGATCTTTGAGCTGTTGGAACATTACAAGTTGTGACTAAATCCAAAAAAGTGTTTCTTTGGTGTTACATCAGGAAATCTATTGGGTTTCATAGTCTCTCAAAGGGGTATTGAGGTTGATCCCATCAAGGTGAAAGCTATTCTGGACATACCACCCCCGCGCAATCTAAAACAATTAAGAAGTCTCCAAGGGAAGATGCAATCCATCCATTGGTTCATAGCCCAAAATTTATTAATCTCTATTTCCACTTAAATTAATTAAATATATCACTCATTTTAATTAAATATATCTAGATGATGGTGAACTACTACTTTTCCCCTCTTTCCTCTCTAAATTAAATAAATATATCACTTTATTTAATTTAGTCATATTACCTCTTGGAATTTTAAATTTATTTGTAATTCCTCACTTTCTCTCTTGTTGTTACATCCTCCAACTTTTGCAAGTTGGTCTCTAATCCCTCTTAACCATCTAACCCTCTTCCAATCATAATTAATTTATGGTTAAGATGTGCACACCCCTAATCATCATTAGGGTCACATCCTCCATAATTTCCCATTGCCTCTAATATGCCATTAATTTGTCTAATTAGGTACTTGCACAACCTTAATCACTTAATTAAGTCAACCTAATCCCCATGTCATTTATGGAATGTGTCCTAAGTCAACCTTATTAAAGTCTTTCTCCTTTTGGAGAAGGCACTCCATTCCCCATGTGAATTTTTAATTCACATTTAATCCCCCAATGCATTCCAAAGAATTTTAAATTCTTTCTCTTATTCTCATGTGGATATTTGGGGAATTTTTAATTCCCATGTCCTTCTCATCCACATGGGACAAGGACATCCTTTATGAGGAGATCTTGTCCAAAACCCGTACCATATAGTACTCTCCATGTCGCGTACTCTCCTCCTTCCAACTCATTTCCACATCATCTTTTTCTGCCACTATATGTTACATGTCAAGATGTGGATACCGGAAGTTCTCAACTCACCATATCCCTACATCTTGGCCATGTTGGTTTAATCTCAACCGCTCCATTTCCCTAGAGAATCGTAAATTCTCATACACCCCTCTTTTCTCTCATTTTGGGGGGAGATCATTGTGTTAGCCAAACTCTTGCAATTTTTTCTCTTGAACCATACTTAGCTAAATACTTGCATTTGCATCCATTATCACTCATTTTCCATTCATCTTGCATCCCACACTTGCATCTCTTGCCATCAAAGGAGCATACACTACATCAAAGATCGAAGGGCCAACCAGAGGACAACTCAACAGGGTAAAGGGTTCCATTTTGTTTTGTTAAGTTAAATGATTGCCCAATCTTGAGGTGTAGGGTATTTATATTTGTTGTTTGCACTCTCTTGTTTGCCACTCATTTTCTAACACGTATTTTCACGCGTTCACAGAAAGGAGTTGAATTGGAAGAATTTGATCATAGGAAGATGAAGGAAATGGAACTAGGGCTGAAGGAAAATGAATTACAGAGCATAAAAACCATAGGTATGTATTTATGGGGAGAATTTCATTGGTTTTTCGATAAAGAGTTCATCTTTTTCTTGTTGATTCGATTGAGAACAATAGTATTATGTTGGACAAACCCTACCTAATCACAAAGGAAGTGATCAAAGCGATTACTGGTTTATGCAGTTTGGGGATCTCCTTGGATCGAAAACCATGAAATACAAAGATGTGGGGGAAATTACTTGCATTAATAAAGACCCTTGAGCTCTATTGATAAACACTCTTGCAGATTCTGTTGTAATGTATGTTGCATATGACATTTCTTACAAAATCTATTTTAGAAATCATGAAGGTTCGACTTCGGCTATTTCTATATATCTTGCACATATGATGGTTAAGGAAAACATGCAGTTTGATTTGTGTAGCCTATTACTTGAAAATCTAACTAAGAATTCCTTAATGTCATTGGTTGAGGTTTATCCTTTTCTGTTTGGATCTTTCCTTATACATGCTTGGATTTTTACTTTTTGAACTCCCTACTAGGAAGAGAAAATGTTGTGTGGGAATCCGATATTCCTATTGGGAAACAATTCTATAGATACTTAGAATCATTGGCGGATAATGTAAGTGATTGCAAATCATATTTCACATCCTTAAAAACAAATTTGTGCTCTGGTATGTTTCTACCTAGTCATTTTGAAGTGGGTTCATCCCTTGGTAAGAGAGAGTTGGAAGTTATCATTGGTGAGTCTCCTCTGAAACCGAAAAAGAGGAAAACTATTGTAACATATGTCTTAGAAGAAAAGAAGAATGAAGAAGAATTTATGTCTAGATCTGACTCCTTTGATCCAAAGGATATACATATGTTGTTGGAAAATGTTAAGATGAAGAAGATTTGTGAAATGTGGAATGTGTGCTCTCTGATTGAGAAACTTAAAATTGATGATTTGCTGGTTGATTATTTGCTCAATAAGGGTGATTCAGTTTTTGATGTGACAGATTCCTTGCAGGGTGATCTAGTAGAGATTATTAAAGAGAGAACATTGCTAGAATGACCTGAAGGTCATAAGTTCAAAGCTATGATTGAAAGAAGGTGTAACAAAGAAAAGCAAGTGATATCTAAACATATGAATGAGACAAAAGAATGCATTAAAGAAATATCTGACATCTACAGGTATTGTCTCCAATGGTCGGTAGTTGTTGACAATTTCAGAAGTAGAATTAAAGCAATTGAATCTAAGATGAATATTATTGGAAAGAACTTTGATTACTTCAAATACAGGGATGGAAAACAGAGAATAAGAGTTGGTGAATTACAACTGGAGTTGTTGACCACTCAAAGGAAAAGAGAAGATATGGTTAGAACCTTCTAGTTGGTTAAGGAAGTTACTGAGGTCTGGTTAGATCATCTCTCCAGAATTCTCTCTGATGCAGAAAATGAACGACTGTGTCTGTCTTCTGATTAGACATCCCCCTTTACATAGTTATCTTTATTGGAATGTATGAGTACAAGAATGAATTTGGCTGTGCTTGCATGGAAAAGAATTCTTCCAATCATAAGAGAGAGGTACAAGAAAATATTTCATGTAAAAAGTGTCATTCTTGTATGAATGTTTAAAATGGGAAGCTAGAATTCTTGTGTATATATAAAGTCATTGTATCCATATGTTTACATCCTATCTTTTGGTCACCATTTTCATTGATTTCAAAGGGGGAGAGAGTCATGTGAGTAGGGAGAGAGTTATGGTAAGGTGATAGAAGGAGAGACTATTGTGTTTTGAAAATTTTGGCAGTGTATGTTGCCATCAATGACAAATGGGGAGATTGTTGATAGAATGAAGAAGAATGGCTATCTCTACAGTTTTGTGTTTTCATTGATGTCACCATGTTGTGATTGCAAGTCTAAGTCAGTGCTTGATCTGATATTTTGATTTGGTATCTGAACCAGTATTCAAGCTACACACTCTAGTATTTTAGTCTACAATCCTCCATAATTGATAGTTACTATCTGTAGTTTTGCGAAACAGTTTATGGATGTTGAAAGCATGTATGTTCAGAATCTCTTATGCTCCCATGCTCGTATGTTGTATGAAAATTATTTTGTTGGTTACTTATTGCAATGAATTCTATTTTTGACTAACTTCATGAATAACTATGATAAGGTGAATTATTTTTTGTTATGCGGATATATGTGCAACCTATCTTAGGTTCATGTTGACATGATGTAGCATGTTGAACATTTGAATTTCCTTTTCAAAATATTTTGTGAATGCTTGAAGCCGACATGTTGATATTTTTGATGAATAGAAAATGCATCTAATTAGGATGACCTAATTGATTCTTGTGGAAAGATCATGTATATATATGTTGAACAATTTTTGAAGATGGTGATATTTTTGATGAGGAAGTTGTGAATACGAAGGTGAAGAAGAGAAAAAATGATGAATTATGTTAAGTCTCTCTATTGATCATCACCAAAACTGCATCAACACTTGTTAGGTGCACTCTTTTCAATTCATTTTGGTTGTGAAGCCCAATCTTGTTTTCTAAATCTTTTTGTAGGCAATGAGCCTCCTTGTAAGCAGTGAGATTTGGTATCAGACAACGAGTCCTATTCAGGGTAGTGAGCCCTTGGTAGTGAACATTATATATTCAGTTTTGGAACTACTTTATATTGTGCATTAATCCTCACCATGGTTTTTCCCTCATTGGGTTTTCCACATAAAATCTAATGTTCAATGTGTTTATTTTACTTTCTATTATCTGCATTTCATGTTCATAATTTAATAACAGAACAATGTGGTTGCGAAATTGATAAGTGTTGAAGTTTTGAGTTTATGTTTGGTGACAACTAATACACCCCCCCTCTCAGTTGTCATGCACCTTTTAACACTAGACCCCCCAAAGATTCATTGAAATACCTCTTAGATATGATATTACAATTCCAAGTGGTTGCATCTACACAACTACTACAAATTCCTATGCAACAAGGTCAATTAGACTTGGAAAAGATTTCCCCTCTACAAAAGTTGTAGCTTGGTGGTGTATTTCACGCCTCCGCAAGGAAGGGAATTTTTAAAACTCTCCAAAAGAGTACTAAGTTGGTGGATGAAGTTGTTAAAGTGTTGCAAGAAGGCCTTCTCAAAGTAACCATTGACAATTCTTTATTCAATGTGCAACAATTGAGGTTATTACTTGACAATTTTAAGGAATATTCTACTGGTTTGGAAAAGAAGATAGAGAAGGAAATGGAAAAGAAATTCAATGATAAAAGGTTAGTTTATATTTTTGATAAGTGTGGTACTACACATGCCAAGTTGCAAGGAAACTTAAATGAAGTACAAAACTATTTGGAAGAATCCAAATAATTATTTCAATTCTGTTTGAAGTGGCCAATTTCTACAAGGAGCATTAAGGATCAGATGGACTCAATTGAGTCTCAAATTTCTCAGGCCTCAAGTGCATATGATCAAGTGAATGATGGAAATGGAGCAACCAAGGTGATTATTGAAAATCTACACGGTGAATTATTCTTACTGCAGGAGAAAAAGAAGAAGATCATAATGTAGTATAGTTAGCTTTGAGATATGGTAAGTGTAAGGCTTACATGTTTGACTAAATTTTGGAAAATGCAAAGAAGGTTGTGCAAAAGGCAATAGTGTTTAGCTCTCCAGAAGAAGGACAAGATCTCTATGTTCAGTTTGAAAGCTAGTGCCATATGCTTTCCTTTTCCAATAATGATTAGGAGATTACAAACAAGGATTAGGAGGAACACCTTGCAAAAATGAAGGCATCATATCAAGGTATTTTACTGTCATCCAACTAAGGTGTAAATTTTTGAAATATATAGTCAATTTTGTTTTCAATATACATATGTGGAGTTAGTAGATCATGTTGCAATACAATTTTGTCTTTTTTGTAATGGATAACATAAAAAGGGGGAGTGAAGTAGAACGGGGGATCTATTCTCATCGAGATAATATGTAAATGGGGAGTGATGGGAGAGCTCTTTTCCCTTGATGTCAAAGGGGGAGTGTTTTTGGAGAAGTGTGTTGGTATCAATGAAAAATGGGGAGATTATTGGCAACATGAGCATAATGGTGGCATGATGGTGTATGGTGTTGTCATTGATGGAAACCCATTGTAGAAATACATAGAAGTGTTGGTCTGAAGAAGACCAAGCTTTTTGGAAACTAGCTAAGTCCCAGTATATATTTTTAGTGAACTATAGAGCATCAATTTTGTGATCTGCATTGCTCTGCAATGCATCATATTGTAATGCATTTTTGAGGTAATAATGGTATTGATTGAAGTTATGTATATCCAAAGTTTCATGGTTCTAAATCTTTTGCAGCTAACGATATTGATGACAGTGTATCAGTCTTAATAGAGATAGTGTTATAGGTGCAACGTTTATGTTGGAATGCTCTGCATTATACCATAGATGATAATTACGTTTTATGAATTTGAGGAAGTTTTTTAAGATGCTATATGTGGTTGCACTCCAAGTGGCAAGTGATTTGATGGTTTGCTTGTCGAGTTATGGATGAACAATTGGTTTATTCAATTATTGCTTCACCAGTTTTGTTGTGCAGTGTTGACCTAAGGGTTTTGGGGTCATGCAAAGTTGAATTGTGTAAGGAGTGGATTCATGGGAGTAATCATAGGTCATGCTGACCTATTTTAGTGAAGAAGAAGTTTTTGTTTCTTCCACAAGGTTTATGTTATGGAGTTTTGAGCCGATAGGTCATGGTGTTACATTGTTCATGCAATTAGGGTGACCTAATTGATGTTATGGGTGTTTATAGTATATATAGAAGGTTGATTTAGTATGTGAAAAAAATATGTAGAGTGTGTGTGTAGATGTGAGTATGTGATGTGAAAAAGGTAAGACTAGTGAAGTATGAAGTGTGTAAAGTTAGATTTTTTAGCATAATTGGAACTGTGTCTTCAACCTGTTGCAGATGCATTGTTAGCAGTTCAAAATTTTGTAGTGAGCTATTCTTCTATTCTACATAGTGAGTCCTTTGGGTAGTGAGCCCTTGGTAGTGAGCCTTTCCTTCTAGATAGTGAGTCCTCCAATATGTAATCTATTGTAACCGATTATAATATATTGTGAGGTAATCCTCACGTGATATTTTCCCTTTGAAGTGTTTTCTATGTAAATCTAGTGTTCTTGTGTTTATTGATGTGATGCATGGTTTAATTGCTCTTTTCCATTTTTGCAATTTTGATGAGATGCTTTGAATCCATGTTTAAGTTGATGAAGTTAATGAATTTAGTGAATAATGATTCAACCCCCCTCTCAGTATTATAGGTGTTCAACACCAAAATGTACTTGACCAAATATGTTTCACCCAAAACATACTCAATTGAATGTTCTATGATATACACACTCCACATTAGAGACATTTGATTTTAGTTGAAACCTATTCGATCAAATATATTTCACTTGTAAACCTTTATGTATAAATTATTTTTAGAATCAAAAGTGTGACACAAGTTTGTGATTTTATCCAAGTTTATATCCTACCTTCAAGAATATTCATGAATACTGGATCTTTTGAGTAACTATAAGCCATTGATTCCCTAAAGTTAACTCTAGGTTGATGCATGTCCCAATAAGGTTGATCTTGGTGTAGTTATTATTAAAACTTGACATAAGTTAGATTTATGAGAAATCGTAATAGACTCTCCTGTTTATCAGAGCTTCTAACAAAAAGTCATATTTTTTTTGAATAAAAAATAGAGTAGAATTGAATTGATAGAGTTCTTATGTTTGTAGAAGTAAACAAAATAATTCAAAGGTATTTGAATAGTTTGAGATTCATGAGGCTAGACCAAATAGAGTGTGCCACTTGTCCTCTTTGTAGGTCCTAGATATTTTAGCACTAAAGCTCCTAGAGATCTCTCCCTTGAGTTGACCAAATTATGGAACCACTAGAGAAACCTTCAAGAAGCAAAATTACATTGATGTGTGGTCAAGTTGCCCATGATGAACCTTAAATAAATATGGAATTTTGATAATTATTTATCACTGATGAAAGCTAGAGTTTGACTAAGAGGAAAGAGTCATATAGCTAGGAGTGTATCATAAGGTATATTTGGAACTAAAATATGCTAAGCTAGAGTATATAGGTCTATAGGATCCCTAGAGACATTTGAAAATGAATACTAGTATTTTAAAATCATGTGATTAAGTAAATCATTTCCAAGAGAGGTTTCAATTATGACTACTATAAATGTTATGATCATTATCATCCTATCTAAAATGTGGTTATTATGTTGAATGTTTAATAAAATACAAAAAAAAATGATATATAATAGCTTGTTTGAACTATTACATGAATTTAGGTTTTTTAGTTATTTATTTGCTAACGAGGTGACACATGTACCATATCATAGTATAAATTAAATAACTGATTCTATTTAGAGAGATGTTATTTTAAATATTATGAATTTTAGTTAGCTAATGATAGATTGAAGAGCTCTACACATACATTGTTTTTACATTTAAAAGTGTTTTTTTTTAAATAAAAACTTAACATTGAAAAAAAGCTTATTATTCATAATTACAAAATAATAATATTAAAAAACTTATTATGAATCATTACATTTATAAGTCAAATATTGTTTACATTAATGGGCTCTTAGTCTATTGGTTAAATTGAATGGTTATAAATGAGTCCACAAGTCTTGCTATGTGGTAGACCTTCATACCACAAAGGATGAGGCTGAAAGCATGCCCCTAACAAACTTTGATGGAATGGATACTCCTCAATCATTAATTCTCAACAAATAAACTTTCAACCTAAGATTTATGCTCCTTTATCAAATAAATAATACCTTGAAAAATATGTTGCATCCAATATTACTAGCACTTGCACCTAAAGGATGTTCAAGGATTACACCAATAAAAACTATATGTATGTTAATATGTTTGAGAGTATGTGTTTGTGCATGGGTGTGTATGGATGATGTGCTGCAAATTCTATTTTTACATGGGTAGATTAAACCATTAATAATAAGTGCTAAATAATGGAATAAAATAAACTTACACAAATCTAGATTTTTCCTTAAAGAAAATAAGTATTATATTTGATTTTGAAATATTTGCATACAGATTTAAAACATAAAACAATACAAATGAAAAAAGAAGGTGGCCATCAAATTGACAAAAAAACATTGCAAATGGAAATAGAATCTTCCCATCTAGTTGGAAAATCAATATTTATTTGACTTTTACGTGATAAGTGGGATTTTTGGAGGCTTCTACCATTAAATGGCAGCTGGTTTAAATGACAACTAAAACTTATTTTCTAATGACTCAATAATGGTATGCAAGTATGAGCCTAGTTTTAGGCTCAAATCTCACACTATATGTAGCCTATGGCTAAATGCATACTAGCACTTGCACCTAAAGGAGGTTCAAAGATTACATAGATAGAAAATTATATGTATGATAATATGTTAGAGAGTATGTGTTTGTGCATGGGTGTGTATGGATGAATGTGTTGCAAGTTCTAGTTGGATGTGGCTTGATTAAATAATTAATAATAAGTGCTAAATAATGGAATGAAATAAACTTAGACAGATTTTTAAAAAATTCCTTAGGTATTATCGGATTTTGAAATATTTGCATGAAAATTTAAAAACATAAGGCAATGCAAATGAAAAAGGAAAATTGCCATCAAATCAGTAAAAAATACTTCAAATGGAAATAGAATGTTGCCATTCAATTAGAAAATCAATATTTATCTGACTTTTCCATGATAAATGAAATTTGGGAGGCTTTCACCTGATATTTTGAAGGTTTTTACTATTAAATGACAATTGATTTACCATTTAACTCAAATCTCACACTATATGTAACCTATCGACTAATTAACTTACCATTACTTTTACCAAAAAGCCATTGAAATTGTCACATATGCATGTTGGTGCATGACCAAATATATCCCACATGCCAGAAATTAGGGTCGATAGACCAACCACCCATTTTCTTAATTTGACTCTCTAGTGGATTGCACCATCGTCAATCAATCGGACTAAAATTTCCAGTGTTTTGTTATGTTGTTGACGGGCAGTTTTTATTGCAACACCATAAAACTTTTACTTTGTAATCAGAGGCTATTTATGAGGAGATTTAAATTTGGAATTAGACAACTGGAATATTGATGACATTGATTTGGATTTTCGCCTAAGGATCCAGCGGATAAAGCATAGTGTACTATTAATTTAATGTTGAGTACAAAATTCATCCTTATTCAGAGCGGCCAGCTACCTATATGTAGTGTTTCTCTAGCTGAGCTCGAATATTGATGATAGTGATTTGGATAAAGCATAGTGTACTAGTAATTTAATGTTCAGTGCATGATTCATCCTTATTTCAGAGCGGCCGGGTATGTGTAGCGTTTCTGTAGCTGACACAGAGCTCATGCTACCTACTCATGGTAATAGATTGCAGAATAATACAACCAACTATAACACTGACCAGGTTTGATGGATAGGAAAAAATAGACAGCAGTAGGGGAGAGGACTCAGTATCTCAATTTCTCTTTATTTTTATTCGGAGGTGTTTTTTAATTTTAGAATTATGAATTAAAGAGGTCACAAATATGGGATTGTGGGTCAAGTTTGTGAGCATATTGGATCAGTGAAGGGCATAGTGCTTGCGATCACAGTCGCCTAGCGAAGACTTGAACCCTGGTGGCCACAACAACAATGCCACCACATAACCATACCAGTACGGGATGAAGCCCGCAGAAAGAATATTTTTTAGTAATTAAATAATAAAAATTAATTTTACATATTTAAAAGGGATTGAACACATTTTTAAGTTAATGAGAAATGGTTTGTGTGAATTATTATGTGTGACATATAAGTTAATGAGGTTGTTTTAAAATCTATGAAGTTGAATCGTAATAAAATCTTGCAATTTAGTACATTATAAAAAAACATCTCACTTGTTTATTGAAAATAAGTGTTGAGTATTGAATAATTAAGAATTTATGAATGAAATGTATAAGATATATAAGAATGATTTTGGTGTAATGAAAATTATAAAAAATTTATTGATTGATTGAATTCAACAAAATATTAGAATTGAGTATTTGGATGTAGAACAAAGATTCATAACTCGTGGTTGAGATAAATTGTATTATTGGTTTGTTTTCTGCAGCCTACTTATTTCTTATGTACCTATTACTGAAAAGGAATTATGTTTAAAATCATATTATAGCTACTTTAGGATGGAGAGAAAAACTTTGACTCCCTTAATAGAAGTCAAGACCAGTATTTTTTGTGTAAATATGGAGGACACAACAATTATAAATGTAGTTTTAGTTTATTTAAAAATTGTGCTCTTTGTATGCATACTTGATTTTCCTAGTAACATAGGACATGCCCTAAAATATGTCTTTCTATTGAAGGTCAACACAAAAAGTTTGACATGTGGGTTGATGAGATAGAAATTGACTTCTAGATGGGTCATATAGAGAGGAAGTTGGGAAATGCGACTACTTTGAACTAGAAGCAACTATATTTATGGTTGGTTAGGGGTTTTGAGGGTAAGTTTCCATTAATGTTTCAAATGAGTGAAATTAAGAACAAAGAACATGCATTTACAACATCAAAACTAGTGCATAAAATAAAGGTGTAACATTATAGGGTATGTGATTTTATCATTTATAATAATATCTAAAAAAATATTTTCACATTATACATCTATCTTATTTAAATTACAAAGTGTTATATGTGAAACATTCATACAAAATATCATACCCTTTTTAAAAAATAAATTAATTTTATAGAAATATTTAAATAAAATAAATGAATAAAAATATTATTATTCATCATAAATGATGCAGGAGCATCTAGGTGGATTAGCAATCAACATCAACCAAAAAATAAGTATTTTATTTTCATGTTTAATTTTGCATTTTGGTGTGGGTTGGAGCTTCAAGAGCATCTTGTATTGTGTTTGAAGGATAAAATCTTCATTTACCAATACTTGGATTTTCATTTCAAAAATCAAAGGCAAACAATGTGTTTAATGTGATTTTCAAATTAGTGTATTATTTCAAGGCTTGAAGGTTTTAACGGGGGTCCATTGGAATATTAAATGGAACATGAAAACAAGAATTAATATTTTTTCTATTGATTTGGATTCCTATAGAAGTTTTATAAGGCAAGTGATTTTTGACATTCCATTCTTGTCCTATTGGGTCCTTCAAATGGAGGGAAAATAGTGAAATTTTGGGAAAAAATGATTAAATCTTCAATTACCAAAAGAGCATGACTTGGTTTTGTATCTTCTTCAATTTCCAAAGCAATTTACAACAAAAATGTGTTTGATATGGTGAATAAATATTAACAACACATTTGGGAAACAAAACCATGTCTTTATTTTATTCTTTGTGAAGGAACTTTAGAGACCAAGTTGAGGGAAATGATTTAGACCATCCTTGGGTGTCATTTTTTGGTGCTTTGTAAGGGTGTATGAACATATAAATTACATTATTCAATGGTGTAAAAATAAAACAATCAATAGAAGAAAGGTTGGAGAAAGAACTTGCAGGTTGCTCGTGCGAGTTGCACAAGAAAGAGTACAAAAAAATTTTGTGAAGAGAAGAGGAATAAAAGAGAAAAGATATTTTTTAGGTGTGTTATAGGTGTTCAAGGTAGCCATGAGTGTTGTATAATGAATAGAAAAATTATATTTTAGAAGATGAGTGAAGCCAAGAAGGTTTGGAGACATGAGGATTTGAAGACTTGTAGACAAGATGTGTTTAAACAAGCTTGTAATTTTTTTTGAATTTTATTCAATATAGAATCCTCCATATATGTAATTAATCTTAAAAAAAATTCATGTATGAATGTGTATGTTTGTAATTTTTTGTTGTGTAGTAGAGAGTCTCTTCATCAAATTGTATCAGAGCCTGAGGTTTTGAGTGAATAAGTAGGTTGTCGAATGTGAGGCAACTTATGCCAAGACCGGTGGGTAGAGTGGAAGAAAGAAGGAAATAGAGAAGAAGATTGTGAGAGCTATTGTAGGTGTGTGAGGAGTCCTGAGTAGTGAGAGTGAGCTTGAAGCCGCAAAGAATGTGAATTGTGTAAAATTACAGTTGACGAAGATGGGATGGGTCATGAGAAGACCTATGAGAATATCATTATGGGAACAATATTGGGAGAAAGTAGAAAATGAAAAGTTTGAGGTGATGGGAAGGATGGTTCATGAAGAAGTGGAAAATATTGAGGTGAGGATCGAGAAGTTGGAGAAGAGTGTTAGGAAAAAGGAAAAGACATTGGTGAAGAAAAGTGAGAAGAAAAACAAGGATAGAAAAGAGGAAAGTAGAGAAAAAGATGTGAGGGCAGCCCCTACAAAAGAAGTTGCAGCAAAGACATGTCATGAGGAAGACATGGAGAAAGAAGAAAAGAATGGGAAAGAGGATGCAAGTGTAGTAACATCGGGTGAAGATGTTGTAGTTGATTATGATATCAGAAATGTCCCAATGAAGGGTGATGTTGCAACTGAGGAGAAGGAAAAAGTAAATAGTATTGTATTTAGTGATGATGTTGATTTCCAAGTTTTGTTGGCTATTGAAGAATATGGATAAGAGAGAATGGAAATATTTAATTTCCATGAAATAGTAGATGCATATTTTGGGGAGGATGTTGGAGGTGGCTTTTGGTGGAGGAAGATGGTTTGCGGTGGAATGGATTCCATGAAGGAGAAGAGGATCTTATAGAAATCATTTGGCGGAGGAGGTCAAGATGTTATGGACATGAGTCCTCAAGGGGGATAAGGATGAGAATGGAATGCGGGTGGAGGGAGATGGCATGTGTTCTAAAGAAGTGTTGGAAAAAGATGAAGAAGACATAACTTGGCACTTTGGACAGTGATGGAGTTTGTTGTAGGTTGCACTAAACCTAGAAGAGTATTTTGACTACTTAACTCCACCAATGTGAGCCTATGCAATCTTCCTACCTAGCATGTCTGATGTAGGAGCATCTAGGTAGATTAGCAATCAACATGGTGGTTATTTTTCAAGAACCAAGTTGATCTTCAAAGAACCCTATAGAATTTCCATTTCCAATTCGTAGCAACCTGGAGGGATTGGCCAATGAAGGAGTGAAAGTAAAAATGATTTCCTCTTGCACTTTATGCTCTGCAAAACCTAGGAGGGTGATCCCACAATCTACCTATGAACTCATGCACCAAACAACCAAGTACATTGCAAATAATAGATGCATTCTCACAACTTAAGCTCGATAGATGAAATCCTTCAAAAATTTGGTAGATTCTTTACACATTAGGATCTAGAGTATAGAATGATAACTTGACATGAAATACTAATAATTACAACTCAACAGAGAGCTCAATTATGAATTTATATTGCTAATGAATGATCAAGATTACCACATCACAAACATAAAACCCAAACCAATGCCTTAACCTAGGAAATGGAGTCAATTTCAACACAAGTATAATTAGATAATATATTAATACTTAACACCATAAACCTTCTATGATACTGCATTATGGCATCATACCATTATATCCTAAACCATAACTTCTTATAAAAATCAATATAGTCAAATTACATAAACCTATAGCTTCATCCAAGCAATTTAATTAATTCTTTGAATTAGAACAAAGATAAAGCCATACATTTGTTGGAATTCAATGAAGATTGACAAAATAACCCTTTATCATTTTACTAATAGCTCATATAACGAAAACACCAAAAGGAAATGGCTTTGAATTTACACCATCTTCCATATTCAAATGCTAGCACCGTTATCAAAAATTACAATTGCATATCAACAAACTCAAAACCTAAGACAAGACTCTAGACTATTCTCTATATTTTCTATTGCAAAATTTCTCTCTGATCAATGAACAACCCGTACATTTGGCCATGAATTCCTTCTTATATAAATGAAGGAGAAAAACAAGCTTTGGGCCAGAATGCACACATGTCATATTCTCATTTGACCGATACCAAATATATTCCCCAATGTAGTTACATTTACAACTTAAAGAAGGGAAAATATCACATGGGACAAAAGCAATTTGCCTTTGTCAATGAATATTTGTCCCACCTTCCAAAAGGCACCATTTAGTTGTTGCACCATTCTATCCATGAGCTCCAAGCCTTAAGGAATAAAACCATAAAATAAAGAAAGAGGAAGAAGCCAAAGTACCTCTACGTCTGCAATCCTTGTCATCAATTTCAAATTGGAGAGAATACAATATTTTAACATTGTTGTATCTAAGGCCTAATATGTACTAGTTCAAAGCCATGTATTGTATTCTCCTTACTGTAATTTCCATTGTTGTAGACCTATGACCAAAATTGCAGTCACCACCTCACCTCAACAACCTACTCATCTAGGACATCAAGATATTTTCTTTTCCAAATTTGAAAATATTCCTCAGAATGCCAATTGAATTCAATAACCTTGTCTACTTTTTCCTTGTATGGAGCATACTTGGTCACTACCTAGCTACCCTCCTTGTCAAACTCCTCAAGGGAAATCCCTACTTGAGTGAGCATCATGTCCATACTACTCTTCAACATCTACATGTCAACCCCTTCACAAATTAAGGTTGCTTGAGTTGCAATAACCTCATTTGTTTGATCCTTTCACTCCTATAGGGGTTTGATTTCACCATTTTCATTTAGGATACAATTAGGGAGAAAACCAAAATTCAACTCATTGAACCTCTTAACTAGCTCTCTAATCGTTTCCTCCAATGGTTCATTTTTTTCTTGGAATTCTTGGATTCCACTCACAAACTTAAGAGTGGGTTGAATGTTGTCTGGCTTATTTGTATCATGCTTAGATCCAACAACCATAAGCCTAAGATCCTAGTACTTGGGAATCCATTTATCCATTAGTAGGATAGCCACTTCTTTATTCCTATCAAATAAACTCTTACCACATCAAACATGAAGGATTAGTTAGCATGGATGTTAATCAATCTCTTGTTAATTTGTTTATTGAGATGTTCCAACACCACTGTCACAATCTTTAGATTGCTTACATGAATCAATTCATCCTATTGTTTACATGTATCTTCACAGCTCTTTATTTTTTCAATCAGGTCTTCCCTATTGACTTCCTCTGTTTGATGTACACCTGAAGTACTTGGTTCCTTGACTGAAATTGGCACATTTCTCAGATTGTATGGCACAATTTCCATTGAAACTTTTAGAGGAGGAATAGAGGCATATATCATTTTCTCTTGAGGTGAAGGAGGAGAAGAAAAGTCTATTTGTATTAAAGTACATTGGTATGTATATTTTGTATATGTTCTTTCAACAATGTCATTTTTGTTTGCAATTCTACAATTTGTTTTGACCCTTTTTGTATTCAACCAGGATTTCATTATACATTTTTCTAAACTTATCTCTTTCTACAGTTGTAGACTCCATTGTTTCCTTTGTAAATTGGGCAACATTCATGACATAGTGATTGCTTCAATTATAGGGGTGTCTGACACTCTCTTGATAATTAGTCCTCCCATGCAATCTATAGATGGATCTACAATTGGAGGCTTATTTGTGTTTGGGTCTAGGGCTCAAATTGCAAGTGTAACCCACTACTCACTGAAAGTAGATCCCTGCAAAGCAATTGTTGTTTCTTCTTCTATGGTGTAAAGTGGCTTGTCACATCTCCTCACTATATCAAAAGCAATGAAAAAGGGAAGATCCCACTTTGGAAGCAAAAGAATACCACTCTTTATTACTAATTCTCTTCCCTCTTGTGTTGTGATTCCTTGAAAACTTGCCCTCATTTCTTGTCTAACCTAGGCCTCAATGACTTTGTTAGGAAATTGAGGGTTCAAGCTTCTCTTCTTAGCAATGTTTTCAACATATTATTCCCTCTTTTCTCTCCAAGAAAAATCCATAAAAGCGGATGACTTGACAAATAAATTATCGTCCATAAATTTATTGCATGCCTCTTCTCTCACATCATCGATATTGTTCATACTAGTTAGGTCCACCTTTCCAACTAGTATGAGGCCCATTTCTTATGGAACTATCTCCCTAGGGGGAGAAGGCATACCTTGATACATTTCCTCTTTAGTAACAATAATATCATCATTATATTCTTTAGGATAGTCCACCAAACCACTTGATTCTACCTTTTGTTTCTTTGGACGTGTCTATGGTGCAGAGGCACCTAGTCAACTTTTGTAAATTTGGTCACATGTTAGATTTTTGGGTGTTTAGAGTCTTTTTTGGTGTAATAAGGTCATAATAGACCATTTTTAATGCACTTGGGTCTCATGGGGTCAGTTTTGGTTCAAGTTGTCATTTTGTTGCAAATGTTGCAAAAAGTGTAATACATTTTTACATTTTTGTCATGTTTTGGAAGTTGAACCATCATGTGGTTCAAAAAGTGGTTATGAACCATTGGTTTTGTGTTGAAAAAGTTTAAATATTCCTAGAAAACTTTGAGGTAGTATTTTTTCCAAAGTTTTGGTTTTCAAGCAATAAATAAACTTCTTTTTTTTGCAATTTCTAGTGTAAATTTGCTGCTATAGGCGTTGGTATGGCTCTGTACAGTCAATAATTGATATAATGTGAATTGTATTTAATGGTGGCATGAGTTAAGAGTGTTTTTGTTTTGGTTTGAGTTGATTCCATAAAGTTTGAATGATTTTATAAGAAAATTACCGAAAGAGGTATGAAAACCCTAGGTTGGAAGGGTTTGAACAAGAAAATGGAATAAATAACCATTCCACTAATGAAAACTTCTGCAAATCGGTGGAATGGCTTTAGTTAGGTTGATTTTTAGTTTGGAAGTGATTACAGATGTAGGGGATGGATTTAGGGCCATGTTTGTGCAATCCCTAGCCTAATATCTCAATGTATTAGGCTAAAATTGATAGGTAGAGGTAGGGTTTTGACATTTGGCAAGTTTGTAGATGTTC
>VDFB02000363.1:122954879-123010178 GCA_007258455.2 Sequoia sempervirens | reverse complement strand
CTCTCACAGGTCTCTCCCTCTGGAAACCTACCCAGGTAACTCTCTCGATCTATCTATTTGTCCCACCCTACCTAGATAATTCCCTCTCACTCCACCCCCCCTCTTTCTCTCCCTCTATCAGGTCACTCCCTCCCACACCCTCTCCCTCTCTCAGGTCTCTCACTCAGACTACCTCTCTCAAGTCTATCCCTCTCACCCCCTTCACACTCTCAAGTCTCTCCCTTTGGCACCCTACGTACATAACTCTCTCTTTCTCTCTATCTCTCTCTCTCCCCCTCTCTCTCTCTCTCTCCCTCTCTCTCAATTCTCTCTCTCCCACCCCCTCTCCTCTCCCTCACTCCTATTCCTCTCATCCATCCTAGCTGTCCCTCCCACTCCAAACCCTCTCCCCACCCCCCCCTCTTAAACTCTCACTTCCACCCTCCCTCTCTCTCTCTCTCTCTCTCTCTCTCTCTCTCTCTCCCCTCCCTCTCCCTCCCTCCCCACCCCCCTCTCTCTCTCCCACCCTACCTAGACAACTCTAGATCTCTCTCTCTCTCTTAAAATTCTCCCTCCCTCTAAATACATACATAAATACATACATACAAGCATACGTGTACATGCGTAGATACAATATTACATACATATAGGCATACATACAATATACATGCATTGATACATACAGGCATACATACATACATACATACATACATGACATACAAGCATACATGTACATAGAAACACACAAATATATAAACATACATTCAATAGAGTAGCATTTAACATAACGTGAGTGTGTTATACCGTGCTCGCATTATGTCTTGCTAGACATGCTCCCCACAAATGAAAAAAACCATGTCAAAACTGAGATATAACACGAGCGCGTTATAATGCACGTGCGTTATATCTTGCTTTGGGAATCACCAAACCTTGGGATTGGTATTTTCCTTAGAATACTAACCCAAAGGCTTGGAGGGAATTCCCAATGACCAGAGACATGTTTTTTCAAATTTTACAATATTTCACATAATCGGGTCCGTGCTCACTGTCAGGATTGCACGTGGTTCAATATCAAACAAATTGAGCATCTGGGTAATGTTATGTTTTCTCTTAGCTATCCAATGATGAATTTTTCACTTTTTGACAATGTTAAGCCTTTCATCCATTAGGGAAAACTTTTGAGAACCCCCCCCCTCAGCGAAGGTGTAAAATCCTAGCAAATCTTGTATACTTCTCAATAAAAATATTAATTTTAGTGGCAAATTTTTTTGTTTTTCATGAAAAAAAATAATGTCCATTGGTGAATCTTTTCTAATTGCTAGAAGTCTGTGGAAAATCTTGGCGAAAATGCAAATTTTTTCCATTGGCGATTAAAATCTATTTTTAAACCAATCAAATATTTTGATTGGTAAATTAAACCTGTTTTCAAACCAGAAAAAATAATTTTGTTGGTGATTAAAACTATTTTCCAAACTAAAAAATAAAAATTAATTGGTGAATTAAACCTATTTTCAAATGATTAAGAAAAAAACATTGGTGAATTAAACGTAATATCAAACTAATAAAAAAAATGCATGAAAATAAAGATTATTTGCCTCATTGTTTTCATCAACCATCCAAAAATCACCTACAACTATAATAGTTTTTTCAAAAAAGCATCTTAACATGCTTCATAATAGAAAAAGTAACCCTACCCAACTAAAACCAGCTCACAACTATCTGTATCTACCTTACATATTTTAACAAGCCAAAACTTTAGTACTAGTCTTGCGTTAATTATGCAAAAACCCTACAAGAACTACAAATTCAACTAGTGCTACCTAATTCATAACCAACTTTCCTTGTTTCTTCCACCTTCATCAGCTCTATAAAGAGCTTCAATGCTTTCCAGCCTAACCTTGCTTCTTCCCTGCATTTATTTTTAATCTCATCCTATAGCCAATGCATTAAAGGAATGAAGCCTTCTACCCCTTCTAGTTCCACATTTTCAAATCCTTCCTAGATGTCAAAACCTTCACCTAGAATTTCCCATTCAAGTATTGATTCTAATCCTTCCAAAAAATCTCTATGCACAATCATCTCCGTCACTTCTCTCATTGTGCTTGTCGATTCCCCCGAGTCCAAACCCCATGCTATAATTAAGGAGTATACATCCATGTTAGTCTTGTATCTATGCCTTAGATTTCCAAAGGATTTCCCCAAAATCATCTGCACACTGTGTACCAACCTCCCATCAGTGAATAAAAACATACACATTAATCTTTTGTCAGAAGCTTCACCATAAAACGAGTTTAATTGCCTCCTCAAATGCAGAGTGAAGTTGGCTTCCATTTGAAAACTGCTATAGCTACACCGCCACCACCACCACTCTTTCAGACTTTCTATGTGCCTTCTTCTCCACGCCAAACTCTATTATTAACTTCACTAATCAAGGGTCGAGAGGTAATAATTTTCCAAACTCCGCATGTACCCATCTTAATTACCCATCGAACCTCCAGTCATGTCCACTTGCTAAAATATTCCCATGATCTTCACTTCACAAATGCACTGTCCTTGCCACCTTTCTTATCTTAATTCACCAAAGTCAGGATTTTGGTGCTTTTCCTAACCTTAGTTTCCACCTTTCCTATCTTAATTCACCAAAGTCAGGGTTTTGGTGCTTTTCCCAAGTTACCTTAGTTGCAAGTCTTTCTTGGTCATCTTTGTAGTCAGTGGGTTGGAGGTTTCGAAAACTTTGAAAATTTATACTTTGGTTCTAAGGTTCCAAATTTCAGTGACCATGCGACATTATGGACCACGATCGTTCGATGAATTTTCAATGGATGGTTGTAGTTGCATTCCAGAAGTATATCTCTCAAGAACTAGATTTATGAATTGAAACCTCTAGAATTACACTAGAACCGTTAAATATTTTACCTTTTAAATATTGGTTCTCTTGTTTACCATTTAATATTCCCTAATTCAGACCAAAATATTTGATGAAAAAGCCTTAAATCTTAACTCTTTAATCCTAAGGGTCGAGTCTCGTCAACCTAGCGATGTCCCCATTTTAAATTATGCACGTGCATAAAGTTTGTTTTAAAAGAGGGACCGTTCGATGATTTTTTGATGGATGGCTATAGATGCATTTTAGAAGTAAATCCTTGAAGCACAAGAACTTAAACCTCTAGAATAACACTAGAACCGTTAGATTTTTAGAAATCAATGTTTGAGATTTTATTAATTATTGGTTTCAAAAATCAACATATAGTTTTGATCATAAGTGAGGGAAATTTATTGTGAATTATTAGGACATTGATAATGATTAAGGTAAAATGAGACATTTAATTCTCTCTTTTCAATGTGTCAAAGTACTCTACCTTTCATTTATTCTATTGAAATTCTCAATTTGGTTGTGGTACTGGGAAACAAGGTAGATTAATGCCATATGAATAGCCAGAGTGATTGATTGGATAAATTTATATTGAATGTACTGCATGATGTACTATAGAATCATAGATGATGATGTCAATAATCTAGTGATTTTGACAATCGACAGCTTGCATGGCATTATCGATTTTGACAATTGACAACTTGTCAACTTGAGGTATAGTTTGCAACTTTTCATGTAGCTAGCTTGAGGTACCGATTAAGTTGGATTTTTGGTTTGTGCGAATCACAATTATTACTAGTCAATAGTAACTATACACAACCTCACACATGAAATGTGTGAGGTGTACAAGGGACCAAGCTGGTAGTGGTACTTTTGGCATAACTTTTGGCCCATAAATAAGGATAGTGATCACAACTAAAATCATTCGTTTAATTGTCATAAGGGTTTTCATTTTGTATGGTTAATAACTTAATAAGGATTCAAGAAGAAGATGATGTGGTATTATTGGGGATGCTCTAAATTTTCCTGCCTCTAGTTATGTAGTTACAGAGTAAAAGATCAATTTCCTTCAAGTTCAGAATGGGTGGAATTGAAAGGAAGTTGATTTGGTTCACCTGACTTCTCAAAAAAGGTTTTGAACTAGGATGAGAAGCTCTAATGGAGATAAGTGCTATCCTAGTGCATGGAAGCTGCAAGTAGAAGATGGGAGCAGTTTTACTACCCCTCATTGTCTACATGGTTGCCCAGGCAATTCCCATGCATTTAATGTCAATGCTCATCTTCTGCATGGGAGCGGTTTTAAACTAGCCCTCATCGTCGGCATGGTTGGCCAGGAGAGTCCCTTGCATTTATTTTGAGACACCATGGCCTACCAGGAAAGCCCCATGCATTTATTTTAAGTTCTCATCTTCTGCATGGGAGCAATTTTACAACCCCTCATCTTCTGCATCAGTCTAGTTCTGAAAGGGGCTAAGTACATTTTGTATCTTCACAACTCCCATTTCCCTAGTTTAATTGGGACCCCTTTCCCCATGCATTTATTTTCAGAGACCATGGCTGACCCAACAAGTCCCATGAGTTTATTTTGAGAGCTCATGGTTGACCTGACAAGTTCCATTTATTTTTAGAGATACATGTATCACATTTACATTTTCAACTTTTCACTAGCGATCAAACATAAGCTTGGTGCTTGTGCTTACATTTGTATTTGTACTATAATGTAATAATGTGACATTGTAATTCAGTTGTAATAAAATAAATGGTTGCGTTATTAATGTGACATTGTAATTCATTTTATTAAGTCCTTTGCAAGTTAAGTGCTATTAATGGTTGTGCAATGTGCTATTAAATATTAATGTGACATTGTAATTCATTTTATTAAGGCCTTTGCAATGTTAAGTTTATGGCCCCTTGGACTTGATGTCAATCCTAGAGCATTAAATTTTAAATCAAATTTAAAACACATGTTTTATGTTTATTATTTATATCAAAAATTACTCAACCGTTCGATGAACATTTGATGTATGGTTGTAGTTGTATTCTAGAATGAGATGCATAGAGTGCTATGCTTGCAAAATTAAACCTCTAGAATCACCCTATAACCATTAGATTAACAAAGATCAACAGTTTAGAATTTGTTGTCAATGCAGGAGTAAATCATTAATGGCTTGTTTTAAATGTTGTCAGCCATGTACATTGTACTACCTAATTGTGTACTGTGTAGTCCATAATTAATGAGTAGACGTTTCGGTGTCATTCACTTTAATATTTGAAAAAACAACACATTTTATTGCTATGTGATTTTATTTTGAAGTTAGAGTGTCAACACACAGGGAGATTTCAGTCTTTAGTTTGCTCATTACAGTGCACCACCTTGTTTTGGGTTCCATAGTTCCACTTCCAACAAAGCCATTTCAGTAACCCAGTTTCAAGTTTCAACCCAATTTCAACTTCAAGAATCAAAATTCAAAATCTGAGTAAGTTAAAGAATTCTTGTGGCTACGTTTCATTGCTTGACATTTCTTAAAATCTTATTTTGTCAAACTTTCAACTTTAGGTTTAGGGTTAAGAGGCTTAAGAATTAATAAAAATTAAGGACTAATAGGGAATTCACAAATTTCACATTGTTGATTGTATCAGTATGTCTACCACTAGTACCACTAGAGCAACATCAGATAAAAAAATACATTATGAAAAATTGCTTAAAACCCTAGGTTTCACTGATGAATACCATGATCAATGCACCGTGGGTAACTGGATTAGGGCACATGATGTTACATGAGGTTTTCCCTTGCCCAGAATTTATCATGGTCTATGCCAGGTAAATTATGATGTTAAAAAAAGAGAAATTATTAATAAAGATAGCAAAGAATAATTGTTATCCATTAATGAAGAAGAACTTGGAAAGGTGTTGGGCTTGGGGTTTACAACCGAAGAATTTGGAAATGTCCACATTGACCTAGAAAAGCATGCTAGTGATTATGAAGCAGTGGATGAAATGGAGAAAAAATATTTCTTAAATAGAATAGTTCAGGATAGAAACAAATTGAAAGGTGATTATAAGCCTCCTTATTATTTGGATATTTTTAAACGATGGGTTCAGGATACTATTTCCATGCTAGCATTTTTCCTTGAACTAGATAGCAATTTGGAAGTGGGTGCATGCCTCCTTGAAATGGTGTATAATATCCATTATGGTGTTCCACATGCCAAATATAATTTTATTGAACACATTGTAGAATCCATGCATAAAAAAAAATTAATGATTAAAGGAGGCTCCACCAAGACATTTAGGTTCACGATCTACTTGTGCTATCTTTTTCTATTCAAATTCAGAGGAATGTTTCAAACCAACAAGCTTCAGATTAGCTCTATAGATGGTAATAGTAATCCCGAGCAAAATAAAATGGCTCCAGTATATGAATGGACCACTTTTATAAGGTTGCATGATTCTTGAAGGAACTACAGTCATTTTGTAGACTACTTTTTGGCTCCATTGCATCAAGCAATTACAAATATTCCAATGCCTAGATTGCCTATGTCATGTAGAAACTACATTCAACTAGGAAAATAAATACAATTGGTTGATTGGTACTTAATGGAAGAATATACTGTGCTAAAATTTTATGGATCGGAAGTACAACCATACAAACTTCCAATACATGTGACAAAAAGGGTTTTTTCTTTGGAATATGTAAGGAAGATGCAGAGTACTAATGAAAGACACTTTAACGGTTATGGGAAGAAGACCTTATTTCCTTCTTTATCTTTTTCATGTGGAGGGATCACATTCAAGAGAAAAGCATTTAGTGTGGCACATGATCTTTTGAATTTTTTTTATTTTGATGTTATTTTTCACTGGCAGTATGATCCATGTGACACCATTAAATCAATGATTGTGCTCAATAAGAATGTTGGAAGTATAATTCAACATCAAAGTAAACCCCTACTTGAAAAATTGAGAAACAAGGATTCTTGGGATGAAGTCAAAGTAGCAATGGAGAAAAGTGTTGCTAAGAATGGTATTTCTTTTGAACAATTGTTAGAAGAAATTATGGCATTGTATCCAAAGAGAATTAGGAGGTACAACAATTTTTATGAAAAAAGTCATAAACCATCTAGTAGAGTAAAAATGCCAGATTCTCTAGAGAAGGAAGTTACAGAAAAAAATTGGACACAATAAAAAATTACTTCCTTTTGGTCTATGAGGAAGGAGCTAGGTGATCCAAGAGCTCTTGCAAAGTATGGAGATAATGAAGAAGATCTTGAGTTTTCTAAATTATGGAATATAGAGCATCTAGATGAATGAGAAGATGAAGAAAGTGATGATGAATCTAATGATTATAGGGAAGAAGAAAGCCATGTCAATTTCAAACTTGATTTAAGTGAGGCCACAAAAGAAGCATTTACTACAAGAGCAACCATAGTTGAAAAAATGGGTTATGAAGGTGGTCCTTTGGGGTACCAAAGACAAGGCCCTTGGATGGTAACATATGTAGAGCATAGAAAACTAGTTGATAAATCTGGCCTTGGGGTTGGAGGTGAAAAATTAGACCTAGGGTATACAGGTCAATTTATTAGAGCTTCAAGTTCAAATCCTCATCCTCATGGTCAGACACAATCACAACTAGGACATGCCCATGGTGGAGGGCTTAGTGCAACTGGCACTTCCTCTGGTGGCGATGGTATGGGTAGTAGTACTAGTAGTGGTCAACATGTGCTACAACAAAAAATTACACACAAGAGGACAACAACACAATATACCACAGAAACACCAGGTGATCAAGGCTTATAGAAGAGGCAAAGGATTTTGACAGGTCCAACTCCAAGTCACACTACTAGTAGATCCACCATAAAGGAGTTATTTCTAGGAACTCCCCCAATTCCAATTAGTACTCCTATTCCTTCACCACTCAAGCACTCCATTGTTCTTGCATCCCCAGGTTTTGATTACATTAAAGAGTTTAAAAATAAATTAGAATTGAATAAAAAAGAAATGAAGCAACTAATGGAGAGTGTGTCTGCTCTAACTTCGGAACCTACAAAAACCATGGTATTACCCACATTTGACACGAGTAAAGAAATTATGGAGTACATAATTCTTGTTCCCATAGTTCAAAACAAACGAGCAAATCAGATGGCTCCATCTGAATTCGAGGTGAGCAATTTTAAATTGGATTTTTCTGGACTCAGAAATACTAACAAAATTAATGTATCAAATAAGAACAATGAATTGGTGTACACATCATTGCTAAAGCAAGATAGAGAGAAAAAAAGGTTGCAGAATCAAATTGAAAAGTTACATGCAGAACTAGCAAATGAGAAAGAAAAGATGAAAGCAACAGATAACAAGAGCAATGAATTAGAAAAAAGAATTAAAAAATTTGCCTCTACATTAACAAGAAAAGACGATATGCAGAATGAGACTGCAGTGAATGAACTGAAGCAAAGGATAGATGAGAGCAACAAGAAATATGATGAGGAAAAATCCACTTTAGAAAAATTAAGACTAAGCATTGCAAATGGAAATGCATAGTTGGAACAAAAATTGGAGAAGGACAGAAAAATAAATGAAAGATTGGAGGCAGAGCTAAAGGAAGCAAAAAATGAAATTAAGTCCACTCAAAATAAGTTATCTGCATTTTGTAGAGAAATAATAAGGCATATGAAAAAAGATATGGGATGAAATAATGCAGGGAATTGATAATTTTTGTGACATGTTTCAATTGATTGATGCTATCAGACAACATCATAATAAGCTCAACAAATATTTAATGGACAACAAAAATGTGTTGGCAAAAGAGAAATCAACAAATCAAATTCAACAAACAGTCTACAAAGCCAGTGACAATGTTTTGAAATCAAAAGGGATTACTAATCAGCTTGCTACGTCAATGACATTGTCATTTGTCATTGAAAAGTGTTTGAGAATGCGTGAAACAGAGAAATATTTGCATTTGGCTACAGACAAGATGAAGAAGGTGGATGAAAAGGTAAGGAACTTCACAAAGCTTGGTTTACTAGAGGCTTTTGACACAAATGAGAGATTCATTGGAAAGAATGATTTCAGAAAGAAGATGGAGGATGCAAGGAAGATTGATTTGGAGCAGTTTCCTTAGAACCCAGATGTGGTGACCTATTTGGATTCCATCAAACCATTGCTAACCCTGAATGCAAAATTGATTGAAGAATCCAAGACAAGCTCCAATTTGAATCATGAATTGTTAACAAATCTTGAATTCAAATAGCATCAGTTAGAACAAATGACAATTCCAACACCTGAAGAGTGGAAGTTGCTAGAAAAGGTGATGCAGTGATTTAATTTTTGATAATATGAGTTTCCAAGTTCCAACTCAGCTCTGTGTAGAGTTGTCTTTGAGCAAGATTTTTCATTTCCAATGCCTCTATGTATTCCTTCATGTGATAATCAATTTAAAAGCTCAAATTTAGACTTCAGTAATGTGTTGATGTTCAATTATCTGTATTATTTATTATATCATTTGAAGACAAATTCTAGTAGTGGTTTCAACTTCTAGATACACTTTAAATGATTGTTGATGTTCATTGTTGTATATGCTACTAATACTATTGTTAATATGTTATTAAAATCTAATAAGAATTGAGTTGAGTGATGAATCGTTGAGCACATGCTCAAGTTTTACTTTTAACACAATTAAAATATGAACTATAAGGTGATTTTAATTCCAGGAATCCATAATCTTAGTGAAATTGCATTACAATTCACACATCAATATTCAATCTCCATGACTACTTAGCATATCAACTAAAAATTTATATGAATTCATGCCGTGGATTATCTATTATTGGAATTGGAATGATGGATTTTTGGTTAGTTTCATTGATGTGGTTACTATCAAGCTCAAAGTCGCGGTTTTGGTGCTTTTCCTAACCTTAGTCGCTAGTCCTTGAGAGTTTTATAACCTTGTCGTGAAGCTCTAAATTTTCATAACTCCCCGATTCCCCAACATGGTCGATGGTTCACTTTTTTGAGTTACAAGTCTTTCTTGGTCATCTTTCTAGTCGGTGGGTCGGAGGTTTGGAAAACTTTGAAACTTTAGACTTTGGTTCTAAAGTTCCAAGTTTCAGCGATGACGTGACATTATGGACTTATCTTAACTTAACCTTTCAAAGGCTCCATCATCTGATACCTCATTGAATGCTATGCACAGACTAATGTAAAATATAAAATACAATATAAAATATAAAATATCACAATTTCATGGAATACAACATAAAATATCAACTACAATTTGACTTTGGAATATGATTCATGAAGTGCAATATAAAATAAAATATCATCAAGTGCAATGATTCACAATTTCATTGAATACAATATAAAATATCATCAACTATAGTATGGAACAATGGAATCTAATCCTGGGATCCATGAAGTGCAATATAAATACCTAAAAGCTGCTAATTCTCTTCCATTTCCCAAATGGACTCAAGGTCCTCAAACTGACGTTCATCATTAGATAAAGTAAAAGAGTCATCTTGAATTTTATTCCAAGTATGCTCTTCATTTTCTTTGGCCTGTGTCTCAAATTCAACATTCACTATGTCATTTTTGTTAATGTCATCTATTTGAGTCCCATTGCCATTGCTAGTGCCACCAATACTAGCCTTTGGAATTAGAGTGTTGCACAACCTGGTCCCTCTTCTTTCACATGTGGACCTCCAGATTGTGAGTGCCCTTTCAAAAGGAAAATTTCTAACATTATACATAGTTCCTTTCATCCTCAAGCAATTTTCCAAGGGTAAACCCACAAAAGTGGTTTACAATTCGAATGAAGAAGGAAAACTTGTAAAAAATGACCCCATGCCAAAAAATTTCATTCCGGGGGTTTGAATGAACTCATTGGTTCAAACAAACCAAAAAAGGGATCGCTCGAACCAGGGTTCGAGCGAACCCATTTAATGCATGCACAGACATAAAACAAATGAAAATCCCTTTTGGGAAGGGGGTTCGAATGAACCCTAGTTCGCTAGAACCCCTGGGGGTTCGCTAGAACCCCCCTGGTTCTAGCGAACCCCCCTTTTCCTTGATTTTTAACCTTGTTCACAAAAAAAACCTAAATTTTTATGCTTCGAAGCTCAGATTAAGGATGAAAATAGAGGAATCTTCACAAACCCAACTATAATCAGGTATTCCTCGGAATGAGCTATCCAACAAATATAATTTTAATATGTTTTGGTTTTATTATGTATTTGTTTTTTTAGTTTTATTAAACATAGGTTTTTCATCAAAAATGAAGGTCTCTGTTCTGCACATGTCAAAAATAGCACATTATCAAAACAAAAAAATTGAAAAATATGAGTGCACCAGATATTGAAGTCCTTGATCCAACAAAAAATAAATTGAATTTCAATATATAGAAAAAAAGTTATGTGTTATACGGTCGTGTTGTGTCTAAATTGTAATTGGTTTGACTTAGAAACTTGATTAAAGAAAAAATATTAAATTAAAAACTATCTAACCAAATGGAAGCACTAGATATCAGAGTTATAAATCTAAATTTGAAAGAATTAGAATTTTATCCTTCATGGAAAAAATTTATGCATTATATGGTGTGTGTCACTTTTAAAATGTTGTTTTGAAAAAATAGTTTTGTGGAGATCGAAAAGAAATGCAATTTGATTCCAAAAATTTGAAAAAATATTTTTAGAATCTGACAAAATGTGACGAGACTCTAGTTTGCATCATCTACAAATTCCTCACGGTTTAGCCGCTATAGGTGCCCGAATGTGAAGATTTAGTTAAAAATAATAATTTTAGTGTCCAGTTTGGCAAAAATTGTAAACCACTATTGTGGGACCACCCCTAAATTCTTGTCTAGTTTGTTTCTTAACTTTGATTTCAAAAACCCCAATGTACTAAAAACTCTCTCATCCTCCACTGACCCCAATATCATTGTTTGACATAAATCAACAAGTTTGAAATATTTTGATATCGAACCACGCAATATTTCACTTTGACCTAAGTTTTTTCAAACCTTTTTTATTGATCTCGGTTCAAAGGCCTTATCCTTTCCCATGGATTTATACTGGTCCTTCATAGCTATTGTAAAAGTCCTACATTGTTTTCTAAGCATAGCTTCATCTAAAATTCCTTCTATTTTCTAGTCATTGTATGTTATAGTTTTCAAAAATTGTTCGATCAAGATTTTTACCTAAGCATGAAAATATTTTGGGTTATCTTAGTTTGCCAAAAATTGAGGATACACAATACTTATGGCTTCAAGTATTTCATGTCAAGGGAATCTTTCATGAATCTCTAAGGAAAGAGATTTTACAATTTCCTTCAAATTATCACCAACAAATTTAACAATGCCTTTAAAATCTTCGTCGTTAACAGCTACTTCTCTGCTAGAGTTCCTGGCTATCTTACATTGGTACATTTGTATCTCATATCCACGTACATAGATACATAAGTGCCCGCTTGCATTAAACTGTAAATAATTATCAGGATCATTCAAATCAGTAATTTTCTACCACATGAAATAATTTGTGCCATCTTGTGTTAGATCTAGATATAGATGACCAAGGGCCAAGCACGTATGTTTACATATATTGGCATATTCATTAATATACATAGTTCTATCTTGGGCTTTCTTCACAAGCTCGTTCATCACATCCAACATGGGAAGAAGACTAGTTAAAGTCAAGAGTGTCTCTATATCGCTTAACCTATGTAAGAGGTCAGGAGCTTTGTCTATTGTGTTGCAATTTTCGTACATCACTCCAATCAAGGATTGATATTCTGAAAGAAATCATTGTGCTGGTCCATGTAGGGAGATCCAACTGATATCGACATCCTTGAGAAGTTTGTTTCCTGGTGTTATTCCCTCAACAAAATTTTGAAATTCTGTGAAATGTTTAGGACTTCGAAAGAAGTATACATGGATCTCACAGACCAGATTTTGGACTATTGATACTATAAGAAACTTTCTTACAATTTTGAATGCTAAATTCATTCTATGAGACATGCAGTGAATGCCAAGCATGTATGGTGCACAAACTCTAGTTTGTAACTTTGTGCAAAGACTGGGCCTTTGACCTTGCATCACTGCAGCTCCATCAGCTCCTACACACACCAACTTTTTTGCAATTTTCAACTCATCCATACCTACAATTTCATTCAAAGATTTCTTGACTAGTTCAAATATATTTTACGATGTTGAACTGTCCTTCATTTTATGACCACAAAGAAGATGAGCTTGGAAAACATGTTGTTGTATAGTATATAAATGTATACATACCCAAGAAGTATTTTCTACCACAATAACTTCATCTAAAGATAATGTAATGAAATTTGACTCTTTTACTCTTTCCTTTAAATCTTACTTTTCCATTGCAGCAAGATAGTTTTCCCATTCCCATCCAGCATTTACTGACCAATGTGAGTAGGGATAGTGAGGAAAATTCAAATAAGATAATAAACTAGAATATTCTGGGTAGTCTATCATAGGATACCCTCTGGACAAAATATGAAAAACAACACTCATCTAAATAGTTTTTGACAGATTTGCTCCTTTCATTGCTTTTCCAAATTGAGCCTCAAGTGTACCTTTACATGCAACAATGTTCAACATTCTTTTTTCACGCTCTTCATAATCCACAACATACCTAACATGAAGACATTCTTCCTTTGATTTCCATTGTACGACTGATTCTTCCTTTCCATCTATGATTTTTTTTCATAAACTTTACTGATATGCTTTTCTATAGTGTCAATCTTTAGCTGCAACGTCTTGGCTCTTCCACATTTCCAACTACAAATCTTACATTTGGCCAATGTTTCCTTTTCAATATTGTTTGCATTTCTAATCCCCACTGGTACCATGAATGGGTACTTTGACAGCCAACCAAGTTGAAAACTTCTTGTCATTTCCCACTCGCGCCCCTTTTTTGGTTTATTTTTCCTTTTCTTGATACCAACATCATCATCCTCATCCAAGTCAATTATCTCATTCTAGCTAACTAGGCCCAGGGTATCCCTTGGAACATCTTTTGTGGTATTGCCATCCTGATTTAATACATTTTGATTTAAATTAATGAAAATCTCAACTTGACCTTCTGATGGCGGTGAGGTATTGTGAATGCTACCAATATTTGGTGGAAGAGTTGATGGCATAGCTCCATTGTGACCTGACGGATCAGAAGCTTTGGAAATTCCAAAGTTAGACTGTATGGTACATCTAAGTTTTGGAATTTTGATGGCCTCCCAGTATCTTCACCACCTTGAGGAGCAATAGGAGTCTCTTCACCACCCTAAGGAGCTTGAGGAGCAGTAAGATTTTCTTCACCACCCTAAGGAGATTGAGGAGCGGTAAGAGTTTCTTCACCACCTTGAGGAGCCTGAGGAGTGGCAGGAGTCTCTTCACCACCCTGAGGAGGGACAGGAGTCTGAGGAGCAGCAGGAGCCTTACCACCCTGAGGAGTGGAAGGAGTCTGAGGAGCGGTAGGAGTCTCTTCACCACCCTGAGGAGCGGCAAGAGCCCTACCCTTGCTGCTCAAGTCACTTGACATATTGTTCTCTGATTCACTCGACATATTCATCTCACTTTGAATAAAAATTGGAAAAAATGTCTTCTTGTTTAAGGACAGAGAATAATAATATAGATCCTATTCCCTACTCAATATCATCTTTAAGACTGAAGAAAGAATGGAAAAGAGATAAAGAAAACTTATTATTATAACTAATAACACTATGAAGAAATGATCACTCAACTTTAAGTCTACGTTTTCAGCTTGTGCTGACTTTTCAATCGAGAAGTAGAACCTCATAACTGAACAAAATGTGTAAGAATAAATGTCACTTTCGATTGTATTTATTTCTGTTCAAGGAATGGATTAATAATATTCCTTTCATTTATTTATCAAAGATTGTGTGAATGACAATGCAATAGGAATTTATAAGTAGTGTGATAAGACATTGTTCTTTAAAAATGATGTAGAATCACATATCAAATTCAATACCATGGAATACAATATAATTTTTTTTGGCTTTTCCTAAACTTAGTCACAGTCCTCAGAGTTTTATAACCTTGTCATGGAGTTCTAAATTTTCATAATTTCGCGATTCCTCGACTTGGTTGATGGTTCACTTTATTGAGTTGCAAGTCTTTCTTGGTCATCTTTCTACTCGATGGGCCAGAGGTTTTGAAAACTTCAAAACTTCAGAGTTTGGTTCTAAGGTTCACTTTGTTGAAACAATAATGGAAAAGAGATAAATAAAACTTATTATTATAACTAATAACACTATGAAGAAATGATCATTCACCTTTTAAGTCTATATTTTTGGCTTTTGCTGACTTCTAAATGGAGAAGTAGAACTGAACAAAATGTGTAAGAATAAATGACACTTTCAATTATATTTATATCAATCCATGTTTCCATATTTGGCGAATTCCATGGGATTCTTAAATGGTATATTAAAAATTTGGAGAATCCTGTGTGCTTATACAACAATACGTGGTAATTGTCAAGGAAAAATGTGTCCTCAAATGTAATTATTTTTTAATGTTATTGGCGAAATAGGCCCTCATGAGCAACTATTTATAAATTTTAATTGGCGAAATGGGTCTTCACAAGAAACTATTTGTAAGTTTTAATTGGTGAAATGGGTCCTGATACAATGTTGTTTTAATAGTATTAGCGAATATGTAGGTGTTTTATTAAATGCTTTCAGGATTCCAAGTGAAAATATTAGTCGGTCCAATTGAAACGCGTAGTTTGACAATGGCGAATTTGTTGCTTAAATATGCCTCATAAAAAAACTCATTGGCAAATGGAAATTTATTGGACCTATAGTTCATAAAATCCAAGCAATTTGGACACCCTATTGGGTGCAACAAATTCGTCAATTAGCGAAGATTCACCACTAAATTTTTCCTTGTCATCCACAATTTCTTTTGTTTGTATGTCTTTTTTTTGGAAAAAAGAAATGTTTGGTGTTTTTTTCATTATAAATTAATTGTTCATCAAAATTTTAAATAAATTACATTTTTAGAAACTAGACTCCATTCTAAAAATTAAAAAAAAAAAAGAAAATTCAATTAGTTTCCAAAATTTGTAGGGGTAGCATGGCCAAAATGTTGTTTTTCAGGAAGTGTCCACTTCAAAAATTAGTAAAACATCAATTATTCATTAAAAAATTATCAGAAAAATTGTGCATCAACTACATACTATTAGCTAACTTCTGACCATAGCGATTTTAAAAATACTGAAAAAAAATTTCACTGTGCTGTACGGCTATACAAGAGTTGCTATGTTATGTTTTTCTGACAAAAACAACACCAATTTGTGTACATCCCTCATTTGAACCCCTTAATCTCAACCATTTTCAAAATAAATTAGTAGCTTAGAAAGTAGACTCGAAGCACCTTGATCCTTTTTTTTGTTCCATCTCAAAAAAATTAGTGTAACTATCCTCAATTTCACGTCCAAGGTTAGTATTTTATGATTTCAAAAGAAAAGTGGCCACTTAAGTCCCCTTTTTGGGAACCATCTTTGTGCACTTACCCATATTTACGTGGAAAACCCTTGGAAGGGAAAAAACATGGTGAGGATTAGCTCACAATATATTATAACTGATAACAATAGATTTCAAATTCAAGGACTCATTCTCCAAAAGGAAAGGCTCTTTTCCAAGGGTTCACTACCCAAAGGGCTCACTATCTACAATAGAAGAATGGGTCACTACCAAATTTTGAACTACTAACAATGCATCTGCAACATGCTAAAGACACAGTTCCAATTAGACTTAGAAGAATAACTTTACACACTTCTTACTTCACCACTCTTACCTTTCACGCATCAAATACTAACATCTACACACACACTCTACATATTTTCTTCGCACACTAAATCAACCTTCTATATATACCACAAACACCCATAACATCAATTAGGTCATCCTAATTGCATGAACAATGTAACACTATGACCTATCAGCTCAAAAATCTATAATACATACCTTTTAGAAGAAACAAAAGTGTGTTCTTCACTAAAGTAGGTCTACATGACCTATGATTACTCCCATGAACCTGCTCCTTACACAATTCAACTTTGCATGACCCCAAAACCCTTAGATTGGCACTTCACAACAAAATTGGTGAAGCAACAACTACATGAACCAATTGTTCATTCACAACTCAACACATGGACCACCAAATCACTTGCCACTCAGAGTGCAACCACATCTAACATCTTCAAACACTTCCTCAAATCTGTAAAACATAATTATCATCTGTTGTGGAATGCAGAGCATTCCAACATGCACAATGCACTTATAACACCACCTCTACTAAGCCTAATACACTGTCATCAATATCTTCAGTAGTAGAAGATTTAGAACCCTAAAAATTTTGATATACACACCTTCAATACATACCATGATTACCTCAAAGCTGCATGACGATATGATGCATTTTAGAGCAATGTGGACCACAAAACTAATGCTCTGTAACACTGAAAATGTTATACTTGGACTTAGTCAATTTCCAAAATACTTGGTCTTCTCTTAACCAACACTTCTACATTTCTACAATGGGTTTCCATCAATGACAACAACATACACCATCATGTCACCAACATGCTCAGGTTGTCAACAATTGACTAAAACCCATTTGATCAAATATGTTTCACCTAAAATATACACATATAAATTAAAAATAAATAGGCAAGGGAATTTCGGTCAGAACTTTCTTGTTTGAAGAACTTTTAGATGAAACCATACAATCCACCAACCTCCAAACATTTCCATTTTCTTTATGTTTCATCTTACTGTACATAACAAAAAAGTATAAAATGTAGCATGTGTTCATATTTCTAAGCATAATCATATCTTTTGTATATTAAAATAATCTTATGTTGTGAGATTTTTTCATGATTAAATTCATGTGAAAAAAATGGGAAATAATAAATTCATAGACACATTAGGATATAATTTTAAAACTTCTCGTAAAATAAATGCACACCCATGTGTCATAGAATGAGAGAGGATTGAATGAAAATGATTTTGAGAGAGCTAAGGGAGAAGTCACCAACTCTTACAACTATAATAGTATCTTAACAAAGTAAATATTTCAAAAAGTCAAATGAGAGAATGACCACTTACAACTAATTAAAATCATCCACCTAAATGAAGTATTCAAATGAGATTGACTAATTGAACATTCTCTTCAAATTAATTCAATAAAACCTTAACATTCTTCATGAAGGAGAAAATGTGTTGCATACAACTACACCTCAAATACATATCATCACTATCCACCAAACACTCAATTCCCTCAATATTAAGATACTTCACCCAACTTCCCATTATTCACATAAAACTTTAAATAGACTTTCTTCTGATTAACCAGATAAAACATTAAGAAACCTTCTGAGTTGTTTCTCATTCGTACAAACACTATTACATGCTCCTTGACATGGACAGTTAAAAACATCTACTAAGCTACTACTCATCAAAACATACTCCATTACATTATCGTACTCTTGCTGGAGCTTCTGCTCCTTAACAAACATACTACCATTAAATAATAGCTCACAACCTATGTTACACGGGGATGAATCCCCCCTCAAACCCTATGTCTTTGTCCCTTGTGGAATTTTGGGGATGGGGGGATGATAGGGGACGTCCTCCAGGAGTCCCCCCTGATTTTCAAAAATTGGGAAACGATAGGAAACATGTCCCCAAAAAAGAGGATGACTGGAAAATAAAAGGGGACTCCTACGCATCCTTGAAATGGCCAGAGGATGACTAGGAGTCCCCCAACAGTATCAGGGATTCCCAGGCATCCCCTTTTTGTCAAAGTAAAAAAATATTTTGATTTTTGGCAAATTAAACAAAAATTGCTTGATAAATATTAGATATTTCATTATATTTGATAAAACATTTAATTTTTAAACAAAGTATTTAATTTTATTGTCAAATTAAATAAAAATTGCTTGATAATTGATAAATATTAAATATTAAATATTAACATTTGAAATATTAAATATTTCATTATATTTGATAAAAATGTTTTATCCCCATTCAAATGGCATTGACTAAATAATAAAATATTATTATATTTACTTTAGTCGTTCAACCTAAAATTGAAATGAAGACTTTTAACTTTTAAGTTTTATACATTTTTTTTCACTTTGCAATGCACACATGGGTAGGGTAAAGGACCAAGAGAAAATATCATTGTTATACTCTTTATCTATGCACATATTATCATATTTATATTGTTGCACATATTTGATATTTCAAATTGCTCTCTTTCTCTCTCTACATATAATATATTTTTAAAAATTCATACATATATATATATTGAAAAATTCCTATATCACCTCCCCCCATCGTCCCCAAAATGTGTCCCCTGTCGTCCCCATCCCCGAAACCCCATGGAACATAACAGTCACAGCTTCTCTTTCACTCACCATTACAAACAACTTCTGACACAATATCATTACATACTCCTTACAGTTGGACTCTTTAGAGTGAGTACAAAGCAAAACAGATTCAACAATATATAGGAAAACTAAGCAACTATGGATACTATAAAATAATAGATTTCCAAACATCCAAAAAGCATGGGAAGCCTACATAGGAGTTAATACAAAATCCTTTCAAATCTTTCCAAAAAATATTACTTCAAAATATGTCTTGCTGATACAAAGGCTAAGATGATAGGTTCTAGTTGAAAAATGAAATCTGACATGCTTGAGCACAAATGTGCCATCAGTAACTGTCGAAACTATAGAGGAGTAGTTGGGATTGAATTCCAACAAATTGTTGGTATTGTTCCTTTCACTTGACTTTGCATAAATGCTACCACTACCGCTAAACCATTGTTACTGTTAGGCAGTGGAGGCCTGGCTTAAACATCACACACTAAGCCTTTGACTTAGTGGTTGTTTTGTGTGGCCCCTCCAACCCATTTACTTTTTTAATTTTTTGTTTTGATGTTGGTAAATTATGTTATCTTGCATGAACTATTCTAATCTGCTAGCGTAAGAATATTGCTTTGTCACTACCATCCCATTAATATAAGATACTTAAACTATTTAATAATTATTAAATAACATTTAAAGTATATTTAAATTTTTTTATAATTATTTAATATTATTTAATTAATAATATATTTTGGTTAATATTAAATTAATATAATGTAAATAATATTAATTATTAATGATAAATAATATATTATATATTATTAATAGTATATAATATATTATTTATGATTAATAATTAGAATTATTTAGTATTATATAATATATTTAATGTTATTTTATTAAATATACCATTAATATTCAATAATTATAATTTAAATAATTATTAAAAATAATTTAAATAATATTATTTTTTCTTATATAATAATTATCATTTTATAGATTATTAAATATGCAATCATTATTACATAATATATTATTTAAGCTATTATTAAATAAGAGATTAAATATATAGAATATAGTTTAAATAATATTTAATTATTTAACATATACTACACTTTTTCATAATTATAATAATTTAAATATTAAAATTATTTCATTATTAAATAATATTAAAGAATTATTATAAACAATTTAAATAATATTAATTGAAATAAGTTTAATTTTTGTCATAATTATTCTCTAATCTCTCTCATATGTGGCTTTGATACCAACATTATTAGTTTTCATCATATTTTATCTTCCTCTATTTTTTCTTCTTTTTTCTAAATTACCCTCTCAACCATTTATCAATATCCTCTTCTTTATCTTATTCTATGCAAGCAATACAGGAGATGAAACTTGGTCAAGACGTTATCTTCTCATTGTGTCTCTTGATTTGGTGGGTCATGTCCTTTGGGATTCCTTATTTTTATTTAATATCTTGAAACATATTCTTCTGCGCCATATTTTTCTCCTAAGCTATAACCTTCTTTATACTATATTCTTCTTTTGAAATTCTCTTTATCTTCCTACTATCCATCTCATTAATTAATGTCTTCAATATATAGTGTGTTGCCTCTCAGATTTTTTCCATAGTTTCCTAATTATCCATAAATTCAAAAGGTCTCTCTTTTTCTACCTTCTACTTTTGTTTATTTTCAAATATCTCAATGTTGGCTAGATATATCTTCACCTAATCGACCTTATATTATTGGATATCATCCTCCATCTCTCTCATACCACTTCCTATTTTATGGGCCCTTATACTATGACCTTAATTTTTGTTATAAAATCTTAGCAAATATTTTTTTAAAAAGGTAAATGTACCAATTACCATATTATATGATTAAATATATTATATATTTAATAATTATTATTAATATATTATTAAAGTTATATTTAATATAATTAGACTATTATTTAGTAATTTTTAAATAATTTCAATTAATAATTTTTAAATAATATTAATATTTATTACATTTTTTGTAAGTGATCAAATTATTCGATATATTTAAATGTTATTTCAACTATTGATGTTGAATTATAATGGCCATAGTCAATATCAATTATTGAGGAAAAAAATATTAATTAGCAAAAGGAACAAGTTAAGCAAACCCCATGTATACCACCTAAGTAGTCAACGCTTAACTTGTTCCTTTCATTAATTGATTTTCATTCTCCTAAACAATGATCATTGACCATCTTCATTAGCAATTAAGATAATATTTAATAGTTTGATTATAATAATTAATATTATATAATAATTATTAAATAGTAATTTAAATATATTAAACATAATTTAACTAATATTTAATTATTTAACAAATACTATATTTACCAATAGTGGAATGGTGAGATGGTTAAGTAGTTGTGATGTTGTTCTTGCCATCAAAGTTCAAATTCCATTGGAATCACGGCTTAAATTTGAGGGTTGACAATTTAAGCCCTAATTGGAATGTTATTGTTGAATATTTAAATTAATGATGGGGTCCCATTAATTCATAGCTTCATTTACCCCTTCCTAAAAAAAACATTTACTATATTTTTTTATAGTTTAAATAATATATTATATAATAATGATTATATATTTAATATTCAATAAAAATGATAATTATCATATAAGAAAAAAATAATATTATTTAAATTATTTTAAATAATTATTTAATATTATTTAAATTATAATTATTAGATATTAATGTTATATTTAATTAAATAACATTAAATATTCTATATAATACTAAATAATATTAATTATTAATCATAAATAATATATTATATACTATTAATAATATATAATAAATTATTTATCAATAATAATTAATATTATTTAAATTATATTAATTTAATATTAACAAAATTATATTATTAATTAAATAATATTAAATAATTATAAAACAATATTAAATATACTTTAAATGTTAATTAATGACAAAGCAATATTCTTACGCTAGCCAGAACCGTTCGTGCGAGATAAATTTATCACCAACAGGGAAACGGAATTTACCAATACGGAAACACGAAACAGCCACTAAGTCAAAGGCTTAGTGTGTGATGTTTAAGCCAGGCCGGCGGTTGATCTCTTTAAAGCTGATGCGTTCAAGTGAATTCTTACAACAATGAACAGAGGAAGGATGGGATACATTAAATCTTGTGCGTGGATCTGTTTGCACGTGTGTATATTGGTTTTAGCTCGCGGAGAGAAAGCCATTGAGAGAGGAACTGCAAGTAGCGTTGTCAAATGGAATGTCAAATTTGCGGCTTTGTTCACTTTGGGGGACTCCATCATTGATACAGGCAATAATAATTTCCTTCCCACCATTCTTAAGGCCAATCATCCCCCATATGGCCAAGATTTTATTGGTAAAAGACCTACTGGTCGATTTCCTAATGGGAAACTGACAACAGATTTCGTAGGTAAAATTTCTTTACGACTCCGAATTGTTAATATTCTTTTCAGGGAAGAGGATGAAACGGAGATGTGGGATTAATGAACAGCTTCGAGTTTGCAATTGATTGAAAGAGCCTGACGGCTTAGAAACGACCGTTGACGACGAAAAATACGTTTCAGCCGTTGTGACGGGAAACAGTGTTTTCCCATCGCGTTTCTGGTAACACAGGTTTGTTTGGCGTTTTGAACGACATTTTTCATAATTAAGCCGTCCTTACTGGTTCTTGACACGACCAAGTCATGGTCGTTAAATTCGTTTTGACATATGAATTGATTTGGAGCAATTACATTATAATTCGAATCACTTTTACATTATAAAGAAATACAGGATTTTAAGTCATTTCTAACTTAATATTGGGAGTACGAGTCTATGTTGATATTATTTTATTAAAGTTGTTGAGGACATGATTTCAATTCATCTTTAGGACTTGGAATCTTGGTGGATGGTGTAATTAAAAGACATATCCTCATCAATTGTGCTCGGCCAACTGAACTACAAGTTTTTGATAAAACACATTTTTAGGATAAATAAATTAATATTAGTATCAAATATTTTAACAATAAAAAAAAAAACAAATATTTTTGAAATTAAACACTTAAAATTTTAAATAACAAATTCAATATTTAGATTTTTATTTAATCTACAATATGATTTTATTAATATTTTTTTGTCAAGATTATTTATGAAATTATGAAATTCGTAAGATGAGTGAATATTTGAATCAAATTTGTGAATCTATTCTCTATTTTTTATTTTGATCTCCATTGATTAACAAAATTTTGATTTTAGCTTGCTTCAAAGTATATTCTCACATAAAAACTGATTCTTATGCTTTTTTATTTGTACATAGTAGAAATAATTACTCCCTTATGTCAAACCATATAAGAATATCAAGTCAATAATTTTTGAACAAGATCAAAGAAATCAAGCAATCATACATGTATTTATTAGAATGTTAATGTAGGATTCTGTTTAGGCCCATGGTGTGTTCAAGAAGGTATTGAATTTATGTGTTCACTAGATGTTCTATATGAATCAATATTTTTTATTAAATACTATTGATGTTCTAACTATAGTTTTAGGAAAAATGCATCATGCATGGTCATCAAACATGGAAAATCTCATTAACAAAGCCAAAATCTAACACATGGTGAAAGAGTGCGGATAGGAGCGGAGGTCTAGGCAGGAAAATGGGTCTTTCGAATCGTCTGGTACTGAGCAGGGTGATGGCGATGGATCTGCGAAGGCCCAGGTGGGTCACGAGTCTGCCTCGAGTAAGAAGAAAAGCATGGAGGATCCGGAACAGGAGGATTCCCCAAAAAAATTTGTGGACGACCCAGGTGGGAAGGATATTCCAGTCCCTTCCTCTAAGATGCCAGCCGGCGGTTGCCCTAAAGATAACCTCAAAGGCGTGGTGGGGTCTGGTGACACGAATGGAGGGCATCGTAAGAAGTGGGCCTCTCTATTTGGGGTTAAACCTAATGGTAAGTCAACTTTTCCTCCTGTGCGCAACATCTCTTTCCCTACGGCTAGAAAATTTGCAATTTCTATTCCAGATGAGATCATTGATCATAATATAGCTCTAATGGATAGTTCCCTAGTTGGAAAATTTATGGGTCAAAGGCCAAATATAGAGGTTGTCAGGGATTTTGTTAGAAAGAAATGGAGAACAAATGGTAGTGTCTCTATTGCGTCTCTCCCAAAAGGCTTCTTTGCTTTTGATTTCTCGAATAGAGAAGACATTAAGGCAGTTAGAAGTGGAGGGCCATGGGTTATTGGGAAATCAACTCTCGCACTTAAGAAATGGTCTTCAAATTTAGATCTAATAGACTCCATCTTTGAGACTGTCCCGGTATGGGCTAGGCTTCATGGTCTTCCTTTAGAATACTGGAACGAGGATATTTTTATGGGGATAGCTAGCTCCTTTGGGGAGCTACTATCGATTGATCCAATGACAGTAGCAACAAAAAGATTGGTGTTTGCCAGAATATGTGTGGGTGTCTCTCAGGAAGCGGATCTCCCCTCCTCTGTGGAGATCCATTCGAAACTTGATCTTGGTCGCAGGCTATTGAGTTTGAGACCATCCCTTTTGCCTGCTTCAACTGCAGAAAATCTGGCCATTGGGCTAAGCAATGCCCCCTTAAGGTAGTAAAAGAAATGGAAGACCCTAAAGGGGCCTCAAAAGTGGTATGGAAAAAGAAGTAGGGGGAAAAATTAGCAACGACATTAGTGAGAAAGCAAGTAGATTCTCCTGATAATACTTCGGGTAATGCTAGAAATGAAGGTTCTGCCGTCCAGATCCCCCAAGGTTTGGTAACAGAGTTTAACTCTGATTCTCAGAACAAAGAGGAAAGGGTGGAAAGTGATGGTGGGAACTTAGCCCTGGGAAAGGCGGATGATTCTCTTGTTAATATTTCGGGTGAGGCTGGAAAAGAAGGCTCCGCCTTCCAGATCCCCCAAGCCTTGACACCAAAGTTTAACTCTGACTCTCAGGACAAAGGGGAAAGTGTGGAATGTGATGTGGGGAATCTAGCCCTAAGCAAGG
Organism: Sequoia sempervirens; assembly: GCA_007258455.2. Taxonomy (NCBI): domain Eukaryota; kingdom Viridiplantae; phylum Streptophyta; class Pinopsida; order Cupressales; family Cupressaceae; genus Sequoia; species Sequoia sempervirens. The sequence goes on along the minus strand of VDFB02000363.1, from coordinate 122,984,884 downwards.
AGGAAGATTCTCTTGCCCCAATAATAAGCCCCTTTGGTCAGGACCCCGTGATGCCAGGGTTGGATGATATTCCCATTCAGGGTCTTTCTCTGGAGGTAGGCATTCTTTTGATTGTGTCCCCGATTCGGGAAAATAACCTAGTAGTTGAATCCAGCTCGGAGGTGGCTCCTTTTGAAGTCGTTAAAGACACTTATTTGGACTCCAGCCAGCTAAGCTCTCTTCAAAGAAGTAGCTCCTCGCCTTATGTGAATGGGCTCATGGATACTCTCCCCTGGGAACATAAATTCTTCTCTGAAAAAGAATGGGCATCCAGTAAAGAATCAGATAGTCAAGAGGACACAGATAGAGAAGAGGTGCTATCCAAAAAAAAGAAGGAAAAAATGAAAATCAAAATATCCCCTTGCGGGATCTCAACAAGATCGAGAGCAAAAGCGAACTGTGGGGCAATTTCTTTGGCTAGAGGAAGAAGACCTAAAATTTGGATAAGAGAGCACATAAGCTTTCAAGATATTGTGGATGGATGCCAAAAAACCATCCCTGAGATCCTCCTCCCTCCTAAATCATCATGAAGTTATTATCCTGGATTATAAGGAGACTAAATAACCCCCACAAGCAGAATATTTTACACAATTTTGCCCGAGACCAAAAGCTTGATATTCTCCTCATTCAAGAAACTAAAATGTTAAGTGAAAAGGTGAAAAAGATTACTTTATTTCAGCACTGTTCCATTCAGGGAAGTGATTCTGTTGGCGCCTCTGGAGGGGTTGCGACTTTTTGGAACTGTAAGATCATAAGAGGTGACCCACTTTTTTCTCATCCTAATCATGTTGCCACTAGATTTACTCATATAAGGGACAACGTCAACTGGATCCAGTCTAATATTTATGCTCCTAACTGTAAAAAAGCTCGGAAGGCTTTTTGGAAAGAGCTCACTGCTTTTCGGAATATCTTTCAAAATGACCCCTGGGTTGTCATGGGAGATTTTAATTCCCCTCTCCTTCAGGGTGAGAAGTTTGGAAGCTCTCAGATCAATAAAGAAAGCAAAGAGGATCTTCAAGAATTCATCAACAATCAGGCCTTGATTGACCTAGACTTGCAAGAAAGCTCTTACACATGGTCGAATCGAAGAGTTATGTCTGATCTGATCCAGGTGAGACTTGATAGAACCCTTGTTTCTGACGTATGGATCTTAAATTATTGTTGTTCTTTGAAAACCCTCTCTAGGATTGGATCTGACCATTTTCCTATTAGTTTTGTTGCTGACCCCTTAAAGATTAAGAGGAATACTCATTTTAGCTTTGAGAAGATGTGGCTTTCCCATCCCCTCCTTCGAGAGGAAATAAGGAAATGGTGGAATATTAACATAAAGGGTACTACCTTATTTAGAATCGCCAAAAAATTAAGAGAAGTTAAAATGAATCTCAGAAAGTGGAAAAAAGAGTCTTTTGGCAATATATTTCAAATAAAATCTGATCTTCAGTTTAGGCTTTCTGAAATCCAAAACAAAATTCAGAAGGAAGGCTACCTGAATGAAACTAAGGAAAATGAAAACGAGATTCTCACAAAGCTTCACGAGACAATTGCTAGAGAAGAGAAATTTTGGAGACAAAGGTTGAGAGCTCTCTGGTTAAAGGCTGGAGACAAAAACACCAGATACTTTCATCTTTCAGCTTCTAAACACAGAGCTACTAATAAAATCTCAGCGATTGTGGTTGAAGGAAAAACTTATGAGGAGGAAGAGGACATCAAAAGAGAGGTTGCCCTATTCTTTAAGAACCTTATGTCTGAGAAAGAGGGAATTAACTTGGAGGATCAAAACCAATTATTGGAAGCTATCCCTAGGATTGTTAACTCTAGAGACAATGAAATGCTGACTGCTATACCCACTAGCGAGGAAATTAAAAAAGTTGTTTTCTCTTTTGAAGGAAACAAAGCGCCTGGCCCTGATGGCTTCCCTTTACTTTTTTTCCATTGGTTCTGGGACATTGTTGGGGAAGATGTTGAGAAGGCAGTGAAAGAGTTCTTCCGTTCTAGAAACCTTTTGAAGGAGTTAAATGCCACTTTCTTGGTTCTTATCCCCAAAAAATTTGGAGTGTAGGATTTTGAAGGCTTCAGACCTATCAGCCTCTGTAACTCTTTCTATAAAATTATTTCAAAGGTGCTTACCTCTAGGCTGCTTCTCATTCTACCCACTATTATTGCTCCTCAACAGAATGGTTTTGTGCTTGGAAGACAAATTCTTGACTCCATTGTCTATGCTCATGAGAATATTCACTCCCTTTTGGTTTCTAAATCAGAAGGATTTCTTCTAAAGCTCGACATCTCGAAAGCTTATGATAGGGTGGACTGGAACTTTCTGTTTAAGATCTTAAAATCTTTTGGGTTCAATGAAATGGTTTTGCAGCTGATTGAACAACTCATCACTTCTGCTTCAGTGGCGGTTCTGATTAATGGGTCCCCTTCCACCTTCTTCCGTAGCTCTAGAGGGTTAAGACAGGGAGATCCCATTTCTCCTATCCTCTTCACGATTATGGCTGAGAGTTTTGGTAAGAATATGAGTAAATTGGTGGATCAAAGATCTATTATGGGGCTCAAACCATCTTCGAGTAATTTGATATACTCTCATCAAAAGTTCGTGGATGATACTTTGCTGATGGGTAGATCTGTTGTCTCAGAATCTAAATAGATGAAGAAACTTTTGGATACCTATGGAGGAGCTTCTGGTCAGGTGATAAATAAGCAAAAAATCTCGTTGTATTTCTTTAACACACCTTTGCACAGACAAAGGAAGATAGCTGGAATTCTCGGTTGCAAGATAGAGTCCCTTCCTGCTACTTATCTGGGATTACCACTATGCTTAAAACCTCTAGATTCTTTTTGGACCTCTCTGGTTAATAGGTTTGGGAAAAAAAATTTTGGCTAGAAAGGAGCTCGCCTAAGCCAAGCCGGAAAACTCCAGCTTCTTAAAGCATCCCTACAGAATCTCCCTATCTATGCTCTCAGTCTTTTTAAAATCCCTTCCAAATATGTTGAAACTATTGAAAAGATTCAAAAGAGATTCCTCTGGTCGGGAGTCGAAAAAAGAAAAAGAATGCCTCTTGTTGGATGAGACTTGGTTTGCAAATCTAAAAAGGATGGAGGCCTTGGGTTAAGAAAAATCAGACTGCTGAACAAATTACTCCTAGCCAAACAGATATGGAGACTATTCTTCTCCTTTGGGGAATGGAGTGAAATAATTAAAAGTAAGTATTTGCAGAATAACAATTCCCTCAAAGATCTTATTGAGAATCTTAATATCCCGAAAGGATCAAGTTGCTGGAACTATATGATTGATGGGATAAAGGTTGTGAAATTGGGATTGAAATGGCAGGTTCACAATGGTAACCAGATCAGATTTTGGGATGATTGTTGGCTACGCAATGAACTTCTGACTCTGGATGGGAATCTCAGTAGATGGGATGAGTTTTGCAAAGATACTTTTGGCCTCCTTGTTAAAGACTACTGGAGGAAGGGTAAGTGGATCAATCTCCCCTTCATAAACCCTATTTTAGTCCCTATTTACTCCTCTTTGAACGCTGTCAGATTGTGCCTGAATCAGGAGGACAGTCTTATCTGGAAGTATGAGCCTTCTGGGTGCTTTTCTGTTTCATCCACTTTTTCCCAACTTTATCATGCTCTTAATCCTCCCCCTCTGTGGTCGCATGCTTGGACTTAGCATCTCTTACCTAAGGTTAACATCTTTTTCTGGTCCTTGCTGCAAAATAAAGTGCTAACTATGGATAATCTTAGCAAAAGAGGTGTTCTGCTCCCTAATAGATGCTACCTTTGTAAAAGCAACGCTGAATCGGTTAACCACCTCTTTATCCACTGTCCTTTCTCCTCTATGGTATGGGACAAGCTTCTGAAATGTTGGCATTTTTCCTGGATCCCCCCGGAGTCGGTTGAAGATTTTTTTGTTCAATGGAAAGCCCTTCCTTTCAACCCCTTTATAAAAAAAATTTGGGCTTTTTTGTTCCCCCATGTGACTTGAGGAATTTGGAAAGAGAGAAACAACAGGATCTTCAGGGATAAAGAGTCATCGAAGGAAATTGTGTTTGAAAGAATTCTTAGGATGATTAAAGAAAACTTCTTTATTGTTCCCTTCAGGGAGGACAAGGTTGAGACTGTGGTTTTCTCTCCTTATGACAACCTGATTGCTAGGGAATGGAGAATCAATTGGGACATTTCCAATGTTCCTAATACGACCAAAAATTCTAGGGAGGGAGTTTGTTGGAGTTTTCCTATGGATGGCTGGGTCAAAGCCAACTTCAATGGCGTGGCCAAAGGAAATCCGGGGAAGGTTGGGTGTGGTGGGGTCCTAAGGGACTCGACAGGTAACTTTATGGGAGTTGTTGCCACCCCTTTGGGGGTCCAAACTAATCACGTGGCGGAAGTAGCGGGTGCTTATTACATAATCAACCTTGCAGTAGAAATTAAATGTAAAAATTTATGGCTTGAAGGTGATTCGAAAATATAATAGATAGCCTTTGTGGTAGGTCTCAGCCCACATGGTCAATTAAAAATTGGATTGAAGATGCTAAGGTTTTACTTAGTAAGTTTGACAGAATAAAAATCACTCATGCTTACCGTGAGGTGAATGCTGTTGCAGATTTTTTTTGCCAATGAGGGAGTTAAGAGTGATAAAATCCTCACATGGCACAAAAGGATTGACTTCCATTTTGATGTTCAAGCTTTAATGGTGCTTGATGCGATGAATGGAAAAGTGGCGGCTTCTTGTAATAATGAGGAAGGTACGAGTCATGACTAACAAAATAAGTAGACATTATGGGACCATGAGGATCCGGCAAAAAAATTATTTACCCTGGCACGCTTTGTGGGTCCTGCGAAGCAAAGGAACTATCTGGAACAGGTGCTCTGGTAGCAACAGTATTTGCACCGAGATATCAAAAATGGGCGGGGAACGGAAGAGGGTTGAACCTACTAGTTTCAAGTCACACACCAAGAACACTAAAGCGTGGAGCAAAATAAGAAAGGGTGGATTACTTCCGTTCATCGAGAAACTCCATGGCCCTAAGGAGGATATTACTGATTTCTTTGAGAAAAATTGGAATAATGGGGAGGTTCTCCTCTTTGGGAGGAAAGTTCAAATTGATGAAGCTTTGATAGCGGAGGTGACTAGAATCTCGATTGAAGAGCATAATTTTTTTAGAGACAGGAAATTCTCTGACGAAGCTATGACGAGGTTCCTTAAGAACGAAACGGAGAAGCAAAAACTTGTCAAGATGATGAACAGTTACTATGAAGCGGACACCATAAAAACTTTATGGAGAAAAGTGCTAAGGGTTATCATGGAGTACATCACTCTCGACGGCCGCTTCACTAGGGTTTATGGATATCACTTCGTGCTGCTCAATCACTTTCGACATAAGGTGTGTGTTTCCATCCCTTACTTCTTGCTCTGTTCCCTTAGAAATAGTTTTTCTGACCATAGTAGGAGCCCTTAAAGATACCCAATTCTTCACACGAGTCTTTTAAGGCTCATCTATGAGCACTTTTAGAATATACCTGCCCTATCAAACCCTACAGCCCCTTTGGAGCTTGATGAGGACGATACTGAGCCTAGTATATCTGAGACTAAAGTTTCTTCCGGCCATGTCAAGCTTTCCTCACTTCCCCTGCCCTCCCCTTCTGTCTCTGGCCGATCCCCCAGCCTTCTGGTGCCTGCTCTGTTCCTGCTCCTAGCCGCTCAAACCCTAATGCTAAAGTGGTGGGCTCTAGTTCTCTGGTTAACAAGTTAGTCTCCTACCCTGATGACTCTCCTATTGTTTTTGCTAAAGCGGCTGAGGTCAGTCTTGAGGACCCCCATTTCCCTCAGAATATTCAACAGGAGAACTGTAGCCCTCCCAGGGGTGCGGAGTCGGTTAATTTCGGGGTCAATTCTGATTGTGACCCCCCTCTCGACTTCGTTGGAACTACCAAGAGATGTTTCGTGGACCAATTTAATTTTGCCAAATGGTTATTTTATGAAATCAGTGAGTTGAAGACCAAAAATTTGTCTCTTCATAGTAAGTTGGGGGAAATTGAAGCCAAAGTTGCGGGGCTAATCCAGCTCGAAGTGGTGAAGAATACCTGTGTGGAGGATAACATACAAAAGGACAACATTGTTAAAAATGATCTTGATAAAATTAAAGGAACCATGAAAAAATTGCTAATCAAAACTACAGAATTTCCAGACATAACTCTTTAATCATCAAAGCCATGACCGGAAGAATGGAAAAAACCCATAAAAGAGCGCTGATTGTCGACCTTGATTAGGAGAAAGACCAGGATGAGGAAGCGGGGATTTCTAAGCGAACCAGATCAAGTATGAAAAGAAAATCCCTAACTACCCCAAATATGACTCATATTTTCATGGAGGGGGTCCGGGATATGGTGGACCTGGAAGAGGTTGCTGACGAGCTTCTGAAGTCTATGGATTAGCTGTGGCTGGGCCCAGTTTTGTCTGTTTTTCGACTGTCTGGTGGCTTTTTTGCGACTTTTTGTGGCTATTTGTTTTAGCTGGTTTTTATCTCTATGGCAGCCTTTTTGTCTTTTCGACCTCTATTTTTCTCTTTGCTTGTAATGTTACTTTGTGGTTTCAGGTCCCTGTAAAACCCGTTTATCCCCCTTTTATCAAAAACATGGAAAATCTCATTGAACATTAGATAGGTTTGTGATTCAATCTCTACGATTATAAGTTTGACTCCTTATCTATTCTACTTAAGCCTAATTTCTAATGTAATCATAGAAAAGGATGTAGGAAAACAAATAAAATATAATGAAAGGGTTCATTCCAAATAAATTTCTTTCAATAATCAAAACATAGCTTTACAACACAAGGTGTAATAGCCAACATAAGTAATACTAATAAATAATTTATGTATAAGAAAAAATTATGTAGATAATTAAGATTCATAACTTCAAGAATAATAGTCTCTCAATTTAATTCTTTTGATAGTATTGTTCAACCACATACAATGTAATACCACTAACTCTCAAAATATGCACAAAAGGTTCCTTTATATGATTATGAAAGGAGGATAAAGTTTATTACATACAAGGGTCAAAATATTATCTACATAAAATAGGATTTATATACTAGACATAAATACCACTATATAAAGAGAAATGACTGACCAATAAAGAGACGTTCTTCACAAAATAATCAAATTTAATTTCTTGAATAGTTGGAAGATGAATCCATCTATAAGTATAGTATCTTGAATGCCCTTGAAGGTATTTGAAGTATCTCAAAATGAGTGAAATGAACTAGGCCATTAACTTATAGTACATATTCTATGCATGCAAACACTAGGTCAGTGAACCTATTAGGTTGTATTAGTATTATGGGAGTGGCAATTGGACATGATTTTTGAATGGTACTTTTGTGTTTAGAATTTGAAATGAGTACACTAATTTTTTCATTCAATGTGTATCTTGCATGTGGATTTACTTTGAAATAGAAAATAGACACCACAACATTAAAATTAACCTACTAAGTGTCATCACAATTGAGAAACACTAAGATATAGCCTCATTCCTTATAGACTATCAAATGATATTCATCATGGAAAGATTAGATTGTTCGTGTTATACTAAAGGAAATGCATTCTAATTTTTCCTTTGAACTTTTAGGATTATGCCATGTGGTACATATTAGGGACCTACATAGTCAAAATAAAATAATAAGTATAGAGGTTGGTTGCCTCACTAATAGAAGAGAAATAACATAAAAGAAAAGGTCTTGTTTAATGACATGGAATAATGAAAAAAATTGACATCAAAAATCAAAATGTGACACACTAGAACTCCACACATTGTTGGTTGAGGTTAATATGGCATGATCAATGACACTCACTAACTAAAAATCCAAAACTTATATAGCTCAATTATGCACACCACAAAAATACAAAATAACAAAAGGGAATAGATCTATCATGGATGCAATCCATCTTGAATAATAATTGAACACGGTATAGAGAAAAAAACCCACTTGAAGTGAAGAATTCACTATAGTTTTGGTGATTCATAGGGGATTTTTCACTAGAGAAAGAATTGTGAACCCAAGAAAATATATCCATTGATTGTAGAGTTTAACTCAACATTTTAAATCTTACTAAGATTGTGAAGCAAACCACCACTTAAATTTTCTTTGGAGAAGATATGTACTTCTTCCATTCTTTAGTCAAGGATATATCAAGCTTATTTAGGATTTTAAAGTAGAATTCTAGTTTGATATTCCATTTTTATAATACTTATTGTACTTGCGTATTATCTACATACTTTTGGTGTGAAATAGGTGTTTTTCCTATCTAGTTCACTTATATGTCTTATTTACATGTTAAGTTTACTTAGGTCCTAGAATATCTTTCTAGAAGACTTAGATATCATATGATGTTATCTTATCTTATCATGACATTTAATGCTTGTGTCCTAGGTCATTTAATAATGTTGAGGTAGTTCTCATTGTATAGGATTAATACACATGCCAAGATCTTGTCTAATCCTATGTCACTACACCGTAGAAAAATGGACCCTTGTCATTTTCACAGTCTTTTAGGCCTTGCTTCATGATGTTTGGTCTATTTTTCTTTGATTTAATGTTATAATATGGCATGAACATTGCATATTTAGGTACTAAAATTATAATAATGACGTTTTGTGAAGTTGTGAAGTGTTGTAAAACATTTCTACACTCTTCTACACTCTATTCATTACAACTCACCTAAAAATCACCTTTACATCACTAATCAAGTCCTATTTTGAAGTGTTGTAAAGTCTTGTAACAAGATTTCATGCTTTTCTAGGCATAATTTCACTATTTACACCTTTCTTATGCTTATTTTGACCCCTTTATGCCCTTATAAGCTTTAATTAAGTGCATTTTTGAATGTAAACCCGATAAATAATATTAAATGCAAGATAATTCTCAACACCCATTTTCAAGTCCTAGGTGGGACCCATTCACCATGGGTGGCGAATGAGTCCCCCTTGGCTCCAAATTCTAAATATTTTAAATTTCCTTCCAGGTTTTTATTCAAAATCACTTGATGTCGGCCTGTGATGAGGTATTAATGGGTTACTAAGGCACAAGATTGTATAAATAAGTGATTTTCACCTCATTTTACATCTACAATCACACATCACATCCAAGCAACATTTTCATTCATTCAAGCATTCAAGCTCTTTACAACATCAAATCGAGCATCCATCAAGCATTTTGAAGCATCTATTGACATAACTTCATATTTTATTCAACAAGGGTTTGGTAAGTTGATACCATTTGCATGTTATTTTTTTATCATTCTCTTTCATTTCATTGTTTCATTAAGGGTTTGATTACCAAAGTGGGGTTTGACCAAGGAAAACCCCTATTTGCTAACCCTCAACCATTTTCCCCCTCTTGCATGTGTGTTTGCAGACTTTTGTATGCAGGTTTAACAAGTATTTGGGTGTTGAAAAGTGATCAACAACTCAACAAGGTGTTTTAAGTCAAATCAACCATATTTTAAGCTTGGAGAAGGTATTATGTCTGTTTCCTGCAGAATTGACATTGGCAACCCGACAAGCAGACCTCCTCAGATCTGGTGTTGTAGAGTTGTCTCCTGATTTCTCATACTATTGGGAGAGGAATGATTCGCCACCAGTGGTGAATGAGTCCCACCTTAAGGTTGGAAATCCAAGTTTTATCAGATTCTGGATCTCGACACTCAGAAACTGGTTCCCAATAGTTTTCATCAGAAGCAGGACTGATTCACCACCTTGGGCGAATGAGTCCCACTGGTGAATTTCTATGATTCTAGATAACATTTACAATATTCTAGAATCCTCATTAGACCTCCAGGTGCACACTAATTCAACTCATTTCTTTTTATTCTGCGTGTATTCATTCTTTACTCATTGTTTGCATATCACATTATGTTTTCAACCACAACATAAATCTTAAGTTTTGCATACATAATCAGTCATATAGATTACTTAATTTCATTTAGATCATTTCATTTAGGTATAATAACATCCTACATTGCATAATTTGAATGAACCTAGCTAGAATTTTCATCCTACCTCTCTCATTTTAAGTGCAAAACCCTAGAAGAGTTAGAGAGTCTTGTGGTGCCAAAAATCTACGGTTCACTCACAACTATACCTTTATAAGTAAGGAATCATATGTATAATTTTATTCCAATACAATTCCCTTATAATATAGAGTATTTCATATTGATCACATTTGATCTAATATTATCTTCCATCCATTATTGTGATTTTTTTTATCTTTCTTTTCTCTCTTGTAGAAGGTTATTTTTGGTTTTGAAGGTGATCCTAGATGCTTGAGTCCTTAAGTGAATCTAACATGGTATTAGAGGTTCAGATTTATAATCCCTCTTCTTATATATGAAGATGATTTGAGCTTGAGATTTAGTTGGGTACACATTGAGGTGAAACAAACCTCACCAAAGTCTAGAAGACCCAAAAAGCCCCATTTTTGTATAAAATACTTAATATTTGGGTGATAATTTATTTTAGAAAAAATTTAGGGTTTTCAAATTTTTGGTTGAAAATTATTTCGCACTATTTTACGATTGTGTATGGTTTGAATGGAGCCAAAGGGGTTGCAACATCAATTGGTAAAAAATGACATCAAAATCTTGAGCAACCCATTCTTTTACAATTTGTGTACAAATTTCATCATCCTATACGTCATAGAGTACTATAAGTTTTTTTTTAATTCAATTTTTTAAAATTTTCAATGCTAACTAGGCACAAATTATTTAGCCCATGGTCATTGTTAACACTCTGTGGTAGGTTCCCTACATAAGTCTTGGGGCTTAAGAGATACCTGTTATGCCTTGCATACACACCCCAACTTTTGCTTGGCAAAGTCAGGGACCCCCTCTTCTTTTCTTCTTTCTATTTTCTTTGTCTCTGTCGGATCCGGAACCAGAACAAAAAATTTTCCAAGGTTCCTATTCCTTGTTCCCTCCCAGTCCTCATTCCCTACGCCTTCGGGTGTTGTCCCGTTTTGTTCTCCGTCCCTTTCTTTTCGTTCCGTCTTGTCTTTCGTCATTGCGTTGTTCGTTCGTTTTGCGTTGTTCATTCGTTTTGGTCTTCATCTTTTTGTTGTCATCTTTTCATCTTTGTTTCGTGTCGTTCGCTTTTGATCTTCATGTCATCGCTTTGGTTTTAGTCAGAAAATACAAAAAATTATAAAATGTTAGAAAACAAAAAAAATTAGAAAACGTAAAAAAAATATATATATAAATAATTATTAAAAATTTAAAAAATAAATAATAAATACATAAATACAAACTAAATAAATCTTTTAAATTTTCATCTTAAAAGATTTAATGAAGGTTTAAAATCTTTTAAATCTATATTTAAAAGATAAAACTTCTAAAATCAAATAAACGAATCTTTTATTTAAAAAGATTTATGAAATTTTAAAACATAAAAATACAAAAAATAAAAAATAAAAAATAAAAATAAAAAGATATATATACACTAAGCGGAGTAGGAATCAGGGAAGAAATAGAATAAAATCCAAGTTTCTAATCTCAAAATATTCACGCACCCGCTCCACTACAGTTCCCGTTCCGCTTCCGCTTGGAATTGGTTCATGTTCCGCACTATTTTCGCTTTGATCCCTCTCAGCCAATGTCCCAACCCCACCACTATTTAAAAAGACTCTCTTTTCGGACCCAGACTGAGAATTAAATGGAGGTAAAATGAAAGCGCCCTAGTTTACGTGTGGACCTGACTCCGAGCCCACCTGGTACCTTTTCTCGTTCTGTTCCCACTGTGGAAAATGAAGGTTTCGCTCATCTCCTGGCCCAATCCCGCCAATGCAGCAAAATGTGGATGCATAGGCAACGTGTGGAACTGGCCTCTCAAAGTGTAATTTCATTAAATACAATGATTCATATTATGCACAAAATATTGCCTGCTTGTGCCAAAGTGGAAACTTTGGAACAGGGTACAGTGTCCATTAAAGGATAAAATATAGAGGAATTTTGTTCAATGTTGTAGTTGCAGCTAGCTTGTTAGACATATGTGAAATCGATGTAGATTAAGAGATGTTGTTTCATGGTGGTTACAAAGCATAGGAAAAACACACAAATCATTAGGAAAAATGCTTCAAAGAAGCGTGTTCTAATGGGATGCCATAAACGCAAGGATACTAGCCCTCCATGCACTTGCCCTGGTAAACAGAATGCTTCAAAATGTGGTTTCATGGAATGAAATCATTGTAGAAAGTGGGAGCATCAATAGGGAATGTTAACTGTTTTGTAGAATGTCTCAAAGAAACGTTATCTCATGGAACGCGTGATTACGGAATATGTACAAAGTGGTGTAGCAGGGCATGTGAACTGTTCGAAAAAAGGTCCCATATAAAGTATGCCACCATATGAGATACTCAACAGAATGCTTCAGGGGATGGACGCACTGAGCAGATCGATTGAAATATAGAGTGGTTTGATGAGGTGACTCTCCATCTAAGGGTTGTAGTGAGTTCTATGGATATGTACAGGGAGAGTTCATGTTTAACATCTGATATAGATGCCAGAATTGATGATCTTTCACAAGCATGGTACCAAAGCAACAAAAGGAGATACTATCCAAATTCGGGGAAAAAATGGCCTAGGGCATGAATTTACATGTAACATTGTTTTAGTGTTATTTTATTTTAAAATAACATTAATTTAAAAGAGGTTTCATTGAAATGTCCTAAGATATTTAATTAGTTTTAGAATCAATTAAATATTATAAATTGAATAATTTTATAAATGAATTAATGCATTTTCAATATTCCTACAGGTACTGTTGAAATGTGCAAAGAATATGACTTGCAAATCAAATGTGCAAAGGGGAATTTGCTGAAGGGATCATCAAGCTAAAGTAAACTGAAAGTATGATGGGGCCATTTAACATGATTTCTGGAGAAAGACACTGCTACCTTACATCATGCAAAAAGTAAAACTTAGAGTTGAGGCTGCAGGTTGCAAAAAGGAGAACTTTGAGTCAAATCAAAAGTTATAATTGTGAACTGGAGTCAGCTGAAATTAACTAGAGCCAAACTGAAAACTGAAATAGAAGGTCACTTTTGAGGAATGATTGTAGGCACAAATGCTATAGGTTTTGATGTCAGAGTTTTTGGAGAAAATTATGGATTGTTGAGCTACAAATTATTAAATCAAGCTCATTGTAAAGGGTTGGTTAGACACTTGGGAAAAGAAGTTAGAAAGTTTTACAGCTTAGCAGGTTAGAAGTTTCATAATAGGATAGTTAATGGAGTTTTCTGTAATTCTTAGTTTAGATGGAGGTAATCTGAAGACATAGGTTTCTGTACACTGGTGATTTTACCAAATTTGTAAATGCTGCTTATCTGTTTCATTGATAGTAGAAGCAACCAGGCTCAAACCTACTTTACATTATGCTCTGGAATGATGTTTGTTTTATTAGTCATTTGATTTGGGAAAGCTTTCAAGGAATGGAATTATGTCTTGTCTTTTGTTCGAATTATGGTTTGAAATATGATATTAATATTTGCACTGTGAATGAATAATTGTGTATGGATTACGGGTTGATTTATTTTGTAGTTCTAGTTTATGGATTCCTTGGAAAGCAATAGGTCTGATTAGTTGAATGAATCAACATTCATTTTCTTTCTATGTCCCTGATCTATCTTTTTCCTTTTCTTTATACCCCCTGTTAGAGTAGGTTTAAATAAGAATTCGATCTTACAACAATCAAGATGCTCAATAACTAGTAGGCCCCTTGAACATTACAATCATATTGACCATTGAGCAATATCAGCATAGTTGAGAACCAACTACTAGGACCTTGGGAGTTAGATTACTATAATATGTTATCTTTCTTTTTCAGGAGAAAAAGAGTAGAGATATTTTGTTTAAATGTTGTTGTGCTATTTTGACCATCAACAGATCTGGCACTAGAAGGAGGGCCACTTGAGCAATTTTGGATTGTTGTGAATTGGAGTGGGTTGGATCTTGTAAAACTCAGCTCCGATGGGCAGCCCTTTGTGTATACCTGGATTTATTAATGAGATCCCTGGTCACATGTATGATAGGCTTCCTTTATTTTTCCCTGACAGTGGACAAAATGCTTCTAAACATGTCAATATTTGTAGGGATTTAACCATTTTTCTCCAGATTCAACATGAGGATATCATCTGTTAATTGTTCATCAAAACACTTCAAGGTACAGCGAGGCAATGGTATGTTAATCTGCCACCAAATTCTATTTGTTCATGGATAGAATTTAAAATATTGTTCTTAGATCAATTTGATCCTTATCCACATACGTGAAACCCATCACTTCAATTTGCAGCCATGAAAAGGTTACCACGTGAATCAATTATGCAATTCAATCATAGATTCCTCCTTATGTTTAAACGAGTTATAGATTTAGACCTAGTTATTAATGATTTTGTGGTAAAAGAACATTATTATTAGGGTTTGCATAATTTATTGGTAGCAAGAATTAAATGTTGTGGTAAAATTACTACTATATGGGATGCATTTAACAAAGCCCTCTTGCTCGCACAATCTAGACAAGACATTAGAAACATTCCTAATCAAAGTAAGAGATATAATGATCTTGTACTAAAAAACTGTTACCCTTCACATCTCTGCACTGGTTTATCCACAACGCCTAACCACATGGAAAGTCAAGTTTTGCAAAAGCCAACGACAGAGGTAAGTATTCCACTTGCCAATGAAGTTGTAACTATATCCACTCTTTTTGGTCATACTCCAACACATAATGCATTACATCTTAATGAAATTGCAAGTGAGAGATTTCATGAGCAAGTATGTCAATTTGATGTTTTATCTAATAAAGAACATGAAATGGATATAAAATTAGAACATAATGGAAATCTCATATTGGAATCTAGTTTCATTGGAAACATTAATACTAACGATGATATTGAAAGAAATAAGATATCAACACAAGACTATTGTCACAAGAAATTAGCAATACCTTCCAATGCTTTGAACAACTCTTCTGATCGTAAGGAGAATCAATGTGATGAAGGATGGACAAAGAAGCATGGTTCATATTGGCTAGATATCCCACGTGCACAAAATCGAATAAGGAAGAAGTTGGAAGAATTAGGAGATCTGAAATTATTAGAACTTGTTAAACCAACTCGATGTGGGATACATCAAACAAATCAACATTCCCAGATGGATTGCCATGTTTTCTTGGGTAGGATGGAATTATATTTTAGACATCAGATCACTGTTGAAGAAATACTTATGGAGGATCCTTGGAGTACATATCCCGTTGATCTGGAAGATAAAACAACTAGCATACATGAAAATAATAATGACTCCCTTCAAAATGATGAGAACAACTGTGAGAACATGCTGAGCTCTTACCCATCATCTGATGAACTTGATCCTTGCAGCAAGATGGATTCAACAACTATGGAAGCTTATGTACCTTGTGAAGATCCGCTCGATGTGGAAAATGAGTTTATCGATGCATTCATAGGTTCTTTCATGATGATCAATAAGGGAGAAACATCTTTTGATGAGTTAACACAAGAAAATGACTTTGCTGATTTGAATAATGAACATATAGAAATTGAGAACAACATGATTACGAATGAGGCTGCAAAGGGATCTCGTGGTGAAGGACACAAAGTTGAGTGTCAAATTATTTATTCAAAGAAGACGGATCAAATGGATGTTCAAGTTATTCAAGGGCTGCCTGATAATCATTCAGATCAGACTTACCCTTGTTAGGAAAATAAATTGGATCTCGATGCTAAACAAGATACTAGCATTGATGAAATTAGTGGTTGGTTGCAACAACGAATGAACGAATGGAAACTCTAAAGAATATCAAAAGAATATCAAGAAAGTGACCAAGAGGTTTTCTCGGAAGTTGAATCGCTTCAACATGATGAAGAGAATTAATTGAAGAAATGTTTTATTGATTTTAATTCTATTTATTCAAATATGATGTTCGAAGAAAATCCTTGCTTACCATGCACTAGTGAATTTGATCTTAATGGTGATGAGCTTGACATTGACTTTCACATTCTAGTTGACGATAGGCAGAAACATGAATTCAAGAAATGTTTTCTTGGTTTTAATTCTATTTATTCAAATATGATGTTCGAAGAAAATCCTTGCTTTCCATGCACTAGTGAATTTGATCTTAATGGTGATGAGCTCGATGCTGATTTTCAATCTCTTTTGGGTGACATGTTTGAAGAGAGTGCTGACAATGATGCTTCAACTCAGGAGGAGGTAGGTTTGCGAAGCTTGCAAGTTGATAACACAGGTGATTTATTACTTAGTTCTTCTGAGGAGACCCAGATAATTTGTGACTCTGTACCTAAGATGAAAGTTGCAATGTTGGCACATGGTTGTTCCAGTTGCATAACGAACCTTGTTATAGATGACTCATGTAAGATTCATCCTCCTAGTTCACATTCTAAGGTAAGTGGTTATGATTTCTTGCTATTCAGAAAGGTTGCCATATCAGGTAAGGGAAATGTTGAGCAAATTGTTTTAAAGGTTGAGGAAGTTGATCCTTTAATTGATGATGTATGCACTTTGAGAAACGTGATTGAGATTGATAATCCCTGTGAAGTCAAATACACTGGTTCGTTGTTGGAACCTAGTATTGATTGTGATAGGGATATGCGTGAAATTTTTGAACAAGGTTTAGATATCTTGAATGTTGATGGCACATCGCTGACAGATGTTCTTTATGTTGACATGCATGTACCAAAACAAAAGAGTGGTGTTCCATGAGCTGAGACCTCGTGAAGAGGAGATCATAAAACATGAGCACCCCACAACAATTGAAGATCTTCTAAATCAGGTGGTGTCTCTCCATTACCCTCTGTATCTTAATGATTTTCAGTTTGATTATGGTGTTGGGGATAGTAAAATGTGTTTGTGGATAAATCATGACAAGGTTGAAGACCCACAACTATTAATATTTAAAACTTTATACTCTCAGAATGAATATGTTGCACATAAACTTTACATTTCTGAGTATAAAGACAAATTTGCTAGATTTAGAACTGTACCTAGTAAGTTAATGCTTCTGCACATAATGAAAAATCAGTCCAGTTCATGTACAAATTTTTATAGTTTTATGTTTTGTGGAGCTCAGTTTTAGAGTTAGTTAGGATTAGGATTAGTTAGTCTTGTTTTTCTTTTTGATTCTAGGTTTGTTTGTTTTCTTTTGTTTTGATCTTTTGTTGTTTTTGTTCTTGTTTTCTATTTTCATTTTGCTAGTTTGTTTGTCTGTCCACTCTTTTCTTTTGTTGTTTCTCTTCTTTTTTCTTGTCTATTTATTTTCTTTCTTCTGGGCGTTCCTCTCGTTGATAGTGGAAGCTGGGTTGTTGTATGCAAGTTATGTTGAAAGGTGAATCTGTTGAGAGTTTGCTATCTGTATTTTCAAACACTTAATCAGTCAGTAGCTTTGAAAACTTTGATTTACCTTCATCCATTTCAAACTAAGGAATGTTAACATGGATTAGGACTTGGTACATTATGAAGTTTCTGGGGAGCTTTTGAAAGTCTATCACAATCTGCACACCTTAAGAAATTCATCAGTTAGTTTACATCGGGTGAGGTAGCTCTACTTCAAGTGAAAAATCTAAATGGTTACATTTATTTCACGATGTCCACCGTGGTTCTCAACCCGCTACTTAGGCTTCATTGCTTAAGGATTGAGAGAAATGAGAAATGATACTTTGAAAGAATCAACATCTAAGAAAAGAGAAAAGAAAGAAAATCTAAAAACTAACTGAATCAGCAAGGGTGATTTGAGTATCTCTACCGGGGCTATAAATGCCTGGCTGGCAGTAGAGCGATGCTTAGAGAGAACCAAAGGTATCTCTGTCGGGGCTATAAACGCCTGTTTGGCAGCAGAGCTATGCCCAGGATATCATTGCACGTTAGAAAGGTAACTCACAACTACGTAGCTTGGGTAGAGTCTACTCCACTTTGATCACAACAACACTTATGGAGGGGAATGAATAATTTGCACACGCAAACATATTTTAAGGTTTTAACTCGTATATGTCCTGCCTGTTCTAGTTTCATGTTAATTTGTTTTTTGCAATTCTTAGATTGGGTTCTGAATGAATGTAAAACCGCAGATTTTGGGTATTTGAGGGTTGTGCATTTTAAAATGCTTAGAGCATTTTCCCAAACCGAAGTCACCATTTGTTATTATTATGACTTGTATACACGCCTAACTTTTGTTTTATAAAGTTTGGGACTTCTCTTCTTTTTTCTTTTTCTTTCTATTTACTTCGAGCCCATGTCAGATCCGAACCGAACAAAAACTTTTTCCAAGGATCCCGCTCCTCTCGCTCCATCCTAGTCCTCGCCTCTCATGCCTCTCTCTGTGTTGTTCCGCTTTGTTCTCCGTCCCTTTCTGCTTCATCTTATCTCTTTCACACAGTTAATTGCTCGCTTTGGTCTTTTGTCTTTTGTCGCTCTTTCACTGCTTCAGGTCATTCAGCTGGATCTTCATGTCGCTGTTTTGTTTCGAATGAAAATACAAAAAATATAAAATCTAAGAAAATAAAAAATTAGAAAACGTAAAAAAATTTAAAAAAAAAATTATTAAAAATTTTAAAAATAAATAATAAATACATAAATACAAAATAAATAAATCTTTTAAATTTTCATCTTAAAAGATTTAATGAAGTTTTAATATCTTTTAAATCTATATTTAAAAGATAAAACTTCTAAAATCAAAGAAACAAATCTTTTAGTTAAAAAGATTTATGAAATTTTAAAACATAAAAATAAAAAAAATAAAAAATAAAAAATAAAAAATAAAAAGATATATATACACTAAGCGGAGTAGGAACCGGGGAAGACATAGAATAAAATCCAAGTTTCTAATCTCAAAATATTCACGCACCCGCTCCAGTCCAGTTCCCGTTCTGCTTCCACTTGGAATTGGTTCCTGTTCCGCACTATTTTCGCTTTGATCCCTCTTAGCCAGAGTCCCGACCCCACCACTATTTAAAAAGACTCTCTTTTCAGACCCGGACCGAGAATTAAACGGAGGTAAAATGAAAGCGCCCTGGTTTACGTGTGGACCCGACTCTGAGCCCACCTGGTACCTTTTCTCATTCTGTTCCCACTGTGGAAAATGAAGGTTTCACTCATCTCTCGCCCCGATCCCGCCAATGTAGCAAAATGTGGAAGCATAGGCAACGTGTGGAACTGGCCTCTCAAAGTGTAATTTCATTAAATACAATGATTCAAATTATGCACAAAATACTGCTTGCTTGTGCCAAAGTGGAAACTTTGGAACAAGGTACGGTGTCCATTAAAGGATAAAATATAAAGGAATTTTGTTCAATGTTGTAGTTGCAGCTGGCTTGTTAGACATATGTGAAATCGGTGTAGATTAAGAGATGTTGTCTCATGGTGGTTACAAAGCACAGGAAAAACACACAAATCATTAGGAAAAATGCTTCAAAGAAGTGTGTTCTAATGGGATGCCATAAACGCAAGGGTACTGGCCCTCCATGCACTTTCCCTTGTAAACAGAATGGTTCAAAACGTGGTTTCATGGAATGAAATCATTGCAAAAAATGGGAGCATCGATAGGGCACGTTAACTGTTTTGCAGAATGTCTCAAAGAAACATTATCTCATGGAACACGTGATTATGAAATATGTACAAAGTGGTGTAGTAGGGCAAGTGAACTATTCGACAAAAGGTCCCATATAAAGTATGCCACCGTATGAGATACTCGACAGAATGCTTCAGGGGATGGACGCACCGAGCAGATCGATCGAAATACAGAGTGGTTTGATGAGGTGACTCTTCATCTAAGGGTTGTAGTGAGTTCTATGGATATGTACAGGGAGAGTTCATGTTTAACATCTGATATAGATGCCAAAATTGATGATCTTTCACAAGCATGGTACTAAAGCAACAAAAGGAGATACTATCCAAATTCGGGAAACAAATGGCCTGGGGCATGAATTTAGACGTAACATTGTTTTAGTGTTATTTTATTTTAAAATAACATTAATTTAAAAGAGGTTTCATTGAAATGTCCTAAGATATTTAATTAGTTTTAGAATCAATTAAATATTATAAATTGATTAATTTTATAAATGAATTAATGCATTTTCAATATTCTTACAGGTACTGTTGAAATGTGCAAAGAATATGACTTGCAAATCAAACATGCAAAGGGTAATTTGCTTAAGGGATCATCAAGCTAAAGTAAACTGAAAGTATGATGGGGCCATTTAACATGATTTCTGGAGAAAGACACTGCTACCTTACATCATGCAAAAAGTGAAACTTAGAGTTGAGGATGCAAGTTGCAAAAAGGAGAACTTTGAGTCAAATCAAAAGTTATAATTGTGAACTGGAGTAAGCTGAAATTAACTAGAGCCAAACTGAAAACTAAAATAGAAGGTCACTTTTGACGAATGATTGTAGGCACAAATGCTACAACTTTTGATGTCAGAGATTTTGGAGAAAATTATGGATTGTTGAGCTACAAATTATTAAATCAAGCTCATTGTAAAGGGTTGGTTAGACACTTGGGAAAAGAAGTTAGAAAGTTTTACAGCTTAGCAGGTTAGAAGTTTCACAATAGGATAGTTAATGGAGTTTTCTATAATTCTTAGTTTAGATGGAGGTAATCTGAAGACATAGGTTTCTATACACTGGTGATTTTGCCAGATTTGTAAATGTTGCTATCCGGTTTTACTGATGCGAGAAGCAAACATGCTCAAACTTTCTTTCATTATGCCTCGAATGATGTCATTTCATTAAATACCTGATTTGGGAAAGCTTCAAGGAATGGAATTATGTCTGTCTTTGTTCAAATTGTGGTCAGGGCCATGATACACATTTGCACCTATGGAATGAATAGTTGTGTATGATCACGGGTTGATTATTTTGCGCTCTAGTTTATGGATTCCTTGGAAAGTAACAGGTCTGATTAGTTGAATGAATCAACATTCATTTTCTTTCTATGTCCCTGATCTATCTTTTTCCTTTTCTTTATACCCCCCTGTTAGAGTAGGTTTAAATAAGTATTTGATCTTACAACAATCAAGATGCTCAATAACCAGCAGGCCCCTTGAACATTATAATCATATTGACCATTGAGCAATATCAACACAGTTGAGAACCAACTACCAGGACATTGGGAGTTAGATTACTATAATATGTTATCTTTCTTTTTCAGGAGAAATAGAGTAGAGATATTCTGTTTAAATGTTGTTGTGCTATTTTGACCATCAACAATACCGAAGGAACGAGAGCTGCCACCCTGTTGCCATTGGGGCGACATCATATTTTAATAAGACCTAAGTGCTTTAATCCCAAGCAATTGGTCATATTTGCTACCTGCAACTAGCCTTTAGGGGCTTAATTTTTTAACCCTAAGCCCTAATAGACTAGTTTTTTTAAAACATCGTAACTTTTTGTCAAGTTGTAAAAATTTTGTAAATAAGATATTGACAAAAAGAGGGTTCCAAGAACTTCACATTGGTGCAAGAATTTTTTTAATATTTTGTCTCAGGTGAATTTTATTGTTGATTGAAGTCATATTTCTCTTTTTTGACCTTCGAGCTCATAATTTTTTTCTATATTATCTAGTTTTTATGATTTTTTTGGCATTGTAAAGGTATTGAGGAGCTCTAAAATTCTATCTATGCACTTTTTCAAAATTGAGCCCGAAGTATCTTTTATTTAGATATGTGAAAATTTGCATTCTAGTTGCTTATTTGGGCATACTAACACTCGGAGAAGATTTTTCCTTTTGGGAAGGCTTCATTTTTAGTCTAGATCATATTGGGAAACTATACTTTCAGTTTGAGGATCTCATTTTGAGATATTGTTGTAATTTTCCATCTTTGATCCATCATTTTTTTAAAATAAAAGGACAAAGGCCTGAACTAATTTATATTAATATAGAAGCATAATTACATTATTATAAATTTCAATATAGATAAAGGCTATGAAGACAATAATCCTTCAGATCAAAAAGATTTTACTGAAACCCAAAACAAAACCTTTGATGTAACCTAAACCCTTCATTGTCTACATTAGAATTACACAAAAAAATTGCAACCCCCTAACCATTTAATCAGAAACAACTGCACTAAACCAGGATACCAAAACAAACACCAAACCTTAAAGTTGGCTTTGAAAATTTAGCCATTCCATTATCCAAGCATCCAACACCCAAAAAGACTCTATAACCCAACAATCAACTAAATTGTCAGCTAGGGAAAGACATTCATCACTTCATAAACCTCAAAAACAAATGCAAACCTTATAGTAAAGATGCACTATTCATCACCAAATTCTTGTATGTAGTTGATAAAGTTACCTACCCACTCAAAGTCCTGGACTGGCTCAAGATATAGCATTTTCATTAAGAAGCTTACTCCCACCTCAACCCCACCCTCCTTTACCTGAGTGGAGCCATGCTGTGATATCTAGAATAAAAGGGAAAAATGTTACCACCTCACCTGGAACCAAAAGAAGCTCTAAGTCATGAGGCGTAGGTATGCTAAGGCCCAGAGAGGTAGCTTCCAACACCTCCTCTAGGCCACCCAATACTTTTGGTATGAATAACTCCTAATCCATTTCTGCCACATTTTCCTTCTGGATTTGTAGGTCGAGAAGAGTAAAACATAGTGAAACACCCCTGAGATGAGTGTACTAGTAGCCACTAATAACCAATCGATCACATGATCATCCAATATACAATAATGAACTTCAACTCTCTCATGTGCGTAACTCTAGCCTGGTAATTATGCCAATAATTGGTGCTAACATGTGCTCATAACATTATTAAAAGTGGTCACCTTTCCTTGATTTATCAATAAAACCTCCTAGAAAAATTAGTTAATCGTTGGCGATCATCAAATCAAGAGATTTAGATATAAGCATAGTACATAAAAGGATTACTACCACCTTTGGCTGAGAGGATGCAATGATCACAAAAATAGCATTGACTAAAATTTAGAAACCTTTACTAACAATTGCGATAACACCATCGAGAGGTAGCTCATAATTAAATGTGGCATCATTTGCAAAATTTTGTGACTAATCGAAATATGAAATAGACCAATGGTGCACCATTTAACAATCTATGGGCACAAAACCTTCCTAATATTGCACATGGATGACACATGGTACTAGCAGACATTGGGCTCATAGTATAAGCTTTTTGGATCCTCCCTTAGTGGCATGCAACATAGGGCATGTGGTATTATCACGTAGGCAATAAAACAACATAATGGTACCCCGATAACCAAATGAGCAACAAAAAAACCCTCTAAGAGGTAGTTCTCATGACCAATCTGATTATGAAATAGTCCAATGGTGCATCTTATAGCATCCTTTGAGCCCAAAACAAACCTAAACTTGTGTTAAATGGACACATGGCACTATCAATCATCACACTCAAAATATAAGCTTTTCTAATCCTCCCTTGGGGGAATGCAGTGCAAAGCATGAGACATTACTATGCAAACATTTAAACCAATCAACACAACCACTCCAAGAACCAAATGAACAACTTTCCACACCAACAATGTGGAAAGCAAGATTGTCTAGACATAACCAATCAATTATCAAGAGACCCTAGATATTCCACTATGTTGACATTCTTTGTGGATAATTTGCATAAAATCCTCCAAATTTAAAAAATTGGATGAATCAATTTTGGGGACTTCTACATCTCCATTTTACAAGTGCTATTTTCTAAGGCATTTTTTTCTGAAGTAGCTTCCCTATATCAATGTGTAATTGTTACTAAAAAAACTCTTAAGAAGCTCCCAAACTAGTCTCAAAATGTAAGAAATGGCCCGACTACTTGCTTGCCTATTTTTGCAAGCATTAATAATATTTAATGAAACACCTTTAATGTGAATGTTTTTGAGTTGTGTACTGTGTGCTAGCTTAACACATTCTAACAAACCATGAGCCTCTGCTACATTATTCTAGTACCCATAGGTAACTGTAGTGTAGAAAAATGAATCTTTGGACATTTTCATGCTCATTTGGGTCCCTCTTGTGGATTTTGGCTTAGTTCTACCTTGATTTAGTGTTGTAATGTGGTTAACACATTCACATTAGGTCTTGGGCCCTTGTGAAGTAATAAGGATTTTAATGGAATCTTACAAAAGTGTTGTGAAGTGTTGTAACACACTTTCATACTTTTCTAGGGTCTTATTAATTTATTTCACCTAAATAACCTCTTTTTATCATTCACAAAGCCTTATTTCAAAGTGTTGTAAAGTGTTGTAACAAAATTTCATACTTTTCTAGGATTTTCATTAATAGTTGGGCTTTCTTATTCTTTAATTGGCTCCATTTTGCATCTAGAAGCCTTACTTATGAGTATTTTTGAGAATAAACCCAATAAACATCATTTAAAAAATTTAAATCCCTAAACCCACTTTAAAAGCCTAAGCTGGGACCCCATTCACCATTATGGGCAAATGAGTCCCCTTAGGTGAGACCCATTCACCCAAAGTGGTGAATGAGTCCCCTTTGGCTCAAAATTCAAAGTTAATTCAAATTTCTGGCAGGTTTTTATTTTCTAAGATCTAAGGTAGGCCTGTGATGATGTATTTTTAGGAATTATTACATAATTAAGTATAAATATAAATTTTTTCTACTCATTTCACCCCCAATCAATCTATCAAGCATTCTCAAGTCTACATCCATTAGAGCCATTACTTACATGTTTGCAGTAAGGGTTTGGTGAGTTGTAGTATTTCCTTTTGTTCATTCATCATTCTCTTTCCATTTTTCATTTCATTTCAAGGGTTTAATTGCCAACATACAGTTTGACCAAGGAAAACCCCTATTCACTAACCCCACAATAATTTTTCCCTCTGTTTGCATGTGATATGTAGGTTTAGGTTGCATATTTGTCAAAGAGCATGATTGGAAAATTTTCCATCAAGTTTTCAAAGCAATTCAAAGTTGTCAAAGTCCTAAGAGAAGCTTGGAGAACACCTATAGGTTGAATTTGACAATTTCAGACCCAGACCTGAATTAGGAGCAGAAGAGCAGACCAAGAACTACAAATTTTGCTTTTGAATTTCCATAAATTCAGAGGTGGACTACTTCGTCATTAGTGGTGAATGAATCCCATTATAGGAGTCTAACAAATATTTTTGTAGATCTGAGTACCCATTTGTCTGAAACCTGTTCTAGCATTGTTCACCTAAAGTAGGACTAAGTCACCCAGTTTGGCGTATGAGTCCCAGATGGCCTAAAAAGTAGCAATTTTAGGATTCCAGAGTTCCATTCCATCTTTCTCCAGTTTCCAGGTGCACACTTTAAATCTCATAGTTTTCTATTACAATCTATTTACATTTCTAGGTCTTTATGCATATCATAGTGTGTTTTCAAACATTTTGCATTTTCCAAGTTTACACTTGGTGGTGAACCCCTTTATCAGTTTTCAACCTTTAGGAAAATCCTCTTTGACATATTTCAATCTCCTTTGCATTAAAATCTCAATGGTTTGTTGTTGATTCAACCATTAAGGTTTTTGCATCTCTCTCCTTTTAGGTCTAAAACCCTAGAAGTGTAAGAAAGCCCCACATGAATTTGTTTTTGATTTAGTAACTTCAAAGACAATCCCTTTAATAATTATCCTTTTTCATTGCAGATATAATTATCCTTTGTCATTACAGATTACACAACCTAATCCTAATATACCTAGATTTCCTTTAGATGCTCCATCAAAGTTTAATTTCATAAAATTTGGAGGTGAGGCACACCATTTGATTATTGCTTATATTGAATTTTTGAACATTAGGATATGCACCCTAATATGGAAACTTAAGGAGAGGCCAAAGCTTTAACATTTCACTATCCTAGCTTGAGAATGAGCTATATGGATTTGATTTCTTCAAAACATCTGACATCACTACTTCAAATATATTCCTTTCCAGTTTATTGAAGAAATTTTTCAAATCTATTTTTTTTCTTAAAAATCCTTAAATTGTTTCGTTCGAGCCATATATTCTAGACTAGTAATGCAAAAATTATTGTGATGGCACCTTCAAATTTTTCAAATTTGAAGTGCTTATGACCATTCAATGTGTTGATAGGTTAGGGTGGCATACTGCTAAATCTACCTCGGAGCCCATCTTCATTGATTAAAATTTTGCAACTCAAAGGTCATCTTGTAAATCCATATGGTAGAAAGATTTTGGTACATATGGTAGGATGATTGCTTAGTTTCACTCTTACTAGATGAGTTCTGATGGGCTATTTAATGCTTTTCTGACTGTGATTGAGTTAGATTTAGTGTTTTGAAAAGTTAATAATTTAAAATTTCTAAGGGTAACCCATTTCTTATTGAACCAACAATTTTAGGGTGTGTTTATGTACTTCTCTTGCACTCTTAGGGTTTTTCACCTAAAAGGAGAGAGATAGAACCGTAAAATTGTGGTGGTTCACTCAAACTAAGGAATGTATGATGTAATTAAGACTAAATGCAACTAATTGATAAAAATTGATTGATTATGAATGCAAAACTAATGAAATATGCAATGTTTGAAAACACAAAGTGATATGCAGAAATGAACTAGAAACATAAACAAATGCAAACATAAATGAATGAGACTAAACAGAGTGCACCTAGAAGTTGAAGTCTAATCTTGGAATATTCTAGAAATTGGAAAAAATCATTATTTCTGACCAGTGTGACTCATTTTTCACTAATGGTGAATCAGTCCTACTTCTAGTAAAATGACCTGAAACTGGTTTCCAACTGTTGAGAACTGAATTATGAAAAAATCAACCTTTTTGGCCTATAGATGGGACTCATTAACCACTGATGGTGACTTAGTCCTCCCAAATTTTGTAAATTCAGGGGTCAAATTTGTGGGTTCAAATTTGCACTTGTCTTCTTGTCGAGTTGATGGAGTCAAATCTGTAGTAGAATGGGTTGGAATGTTGTCTCAAGCTTGAAATAGGGTTTGCCGACCTGAATCACTTTGATGACTTGTTGACCACTTTTCAACACCCATTTCTTTGAAAAATATACCTACAAGACCTGCAAACACACATGTAAAGAGGGGAAAATGGTTAAGGGTTAGAGTATAGAAATTTGCCTTGGTCAAATCCCACTTTGGTAATAAAACCCTTGATAAAGAAATGCAATGGAAACAAGAAAGGAATGATGAATAAACAACATTCAAATTTCCTAAACTCACCAAAACCTTATTGTAATAGTCTAAAGATATGTTAATGGCTACTCGAAGATGCTTTATATTTGCTTGATCAAATGATGTAATGATGCTTTGAATGCAAGAATGCTAATTGATGTTGAATGAGTGAATGAGATGAATGATTGAATGCATTAGGAGTAAAATGGATAGAAAAACACTTATTTATACACACTTATGCCCTAATTACCTAATAATACAACATCGCAAGCCAACATAAGGTCTTAATGAATAAAAACTTGAAAGAAATTTTGAATTATTTTGAATTTTGATCCAAGAGGAACTCATTCACCACCCACGTATAATGGGTCCCACTCTAGGCTTGCAAGTAAGCATCGGACTAAGCTGCATGAATAAGTATTTTTCAGGTTTATGATTCAAAACACATGCAATTGCGGTCTACATATAAGTACAAAGGGGCCAAATAAAGCATAAGAAAGGTAAATTAGTGGTGACAAGCTCATAAAGTGTGAAATCTTGTTACAAGACTCTTACAAATACTTGAAAGATATCTGATAAGGGAGTAAAGGATTTTTGATGAATTCTTGGTAATAAGAAGAGTCTAGAAAAGTTTAGAAATGTGTTACAACACCTTCACAAGACATCATAATTTGAATATTAAAGACCTTTAATATGAATGCATAAGTTACATTGCAACATTAAATCTAAGAAAAATAGGCCAAGCATCACAAGAAAAAGACCTAAATGACCATGAAAATGTCCAAAGATTCATTTTTCTATGGTACATTTAGCCCCCACTTTAGTGAGAGAATGAACTTGCTTCAAAATCACACTAAAGTAGTCATGCATATCGAGAGGGATCCAAATGCAGTTATGTTAGAAAGATGGAATTAAAATGATCAAGAGGGATGATCAAGCCCCCAGGGTGAAGATCCCATGGAAAACTAAACATAAGAAAAAAGGAAGACACATGTGAAAGAGATAAAGAGAAGAGAAGATGAAAAGGAAAAGTGGGATCAAGCTTTGATCGTTTGTTCAACTAGTTGTGAATCAGATCTAGGTTGTTTGTTTGTTTTAGAAATGCATACTCACTCTAGGGAAATGGAACTCATGGCTATCCGCCAGGTGAGAAGGCCCAAAAGGTGAGAAACATACACTCGGTTGGCATGTACTCACAAACACATAGGTGGCTATGGGGAAAGTTATGCCTCAGAATGGGCTTCCTGTTCAACCATATCAAAGTTATGCCTCTTGATAACTTTAATAAAGTGCCACAAAGGAAAATTTTGGTTCGTGCTTCATGAGGCAAGCAAAGCTTTGTATGCTTATAACTCATGAACAAATAGGATGGTACCATAGGCATGCAAGTTGTGTTATGCAAGGTTGCCATGTGAATGAAAAATATAAAATGTAAAAGAAATTTTCAAATGAGTTAGATTGTTAAATTTTTGTGAGGTCTATAACTTAGGGAACATTATGTCTAATGTCTCCAAGAGAGGACCAACCAAAGAATAGAATATTCACAACTCAGGGAATGCAGTGCGTCACATCAGGCCACCAAGAGGAATGTAATATGCTAAGATAGATCACTCTTATGAAGGACATCACACCCAATGTCATCCATAAAGTGACAAACACATCATATGAAGTGACAAGGCTGCACTAAGAAACAAGAATGCAAATGAATAATGTCAATGTATGCCCCGAATTTAAAGGAATTGCTACACACCATTTAGTGAGCAATTAATTTAAAGTAGCAAATGAAAAATGCATAAAGAAAATAAGACATGAGAGCTAACTTGGAAAGACCCTATGCCAATTCAAACATTTCTGAGTAAGGCTGCATGATGTAAAGGAAAAGGAATAAAATAAAGAGGGGTTTCACCCAAAAAGGAACACACCAAACACATAAGGGATCTATGAATTTGGGGTCAGTATGTTCATTGTTGCAATGTTTTCACTAAAGAGCTCGAAACTGTCATCATTCCCTAAATACATAGAACTAGAAGAATGACATAAAGAGAGCAAAAACAAAAGAAAAAAAAATACGTTTTGGGTCAACATGGAAGAGACATTGCGGTCTCAACACTTTGCATCATCCCCAAAAGGAGAAACACAAGCAAAAAGAAAAGGGACCAATTGGGTCAACATGGAAGAGACACAAAATGTCTCAACACTTTGCATCATCCCCAAAAGGAAAAAATACAAAACAGTAAGTGAAATAAAAGCAAGAAAGGACCTTTGGGTCGGGAGATGAAGAGACATAGGCATCTTTATAAGCTTTATACCATCCCTAAAAAGGGAAAAACACAAAACAAAAGAAAATAAAAGGAAAGGACCTTCTAGGTCAACATGGAAGAGACATACTAGATCTCTATGTTTTGGTCATCCCTAAAAGAAAAAATGAAAAGCACAGCAAGCAAGTGTGATGCAAATCAACTGATTCAAGGTCAAATTGCCTCCCCAACTATGTTTATTCATTACTAGGCGCTGACTATCCAAAGGAAGAAATTGCAAGGGCCGGAACTAGGGAAATACCAGTTCCTCACTTCCAGATGAGATTTATCATTAAGTTCATGGAAGAGGAAAATAAAAGAATTCAACAATTATGCACCTCTTCAACTATTTTAGAGATCTCCTCATCATCATCATCATCTAGATTAATCATGATGGGAGGATGGAAGGTAATTTCCAGTGAAGGATGTATTAGGAGTTGTGGTTGTTTAATCTAATCATTTTGTTGTGAGGGTTG
>VDFB02000363.1:122793549-122954779 GCA_007258455.2 Sequoia sempervirens | reverse complement strand
GAAGAGTGGAAGTTGCTAGAAAAGGTGATGCAGTGATTTAATTTTTGATAATATGAGTTTCCAAGTTCCAACTCAGCTCTGTGTAGAGTTGTCTTTGAGCAAGATTTTTCATTTCCAATGCCTCTATGTATTCCTTCATGTGATAATCAATTTAAAAGCTCAAATTTAGACTTCAGTAATGTGTTGATGTTCAATTATCTGTATTATTTATTATATCATTTGAAGACAAATTCTAGTAGTGGTTTCAACTTCTAGATACACTTTAAATGATTGTTGATGTTCATTGTTGTATATGCTACTAATACTATTGTTAATATGTTATTAAAATCTAATAAGAATTGAGTTGAGTGATGAATCGTTGAGCACATGCTCAAGTTTTACTTTTAACACAATTAAAATATGAACTATAAGGTGATTTTAATTCCAGGAATCCATAATCTTAGTGAAATTGCATTACAATTCACACATCAATATTCAATCTCCATGACTACTTAGCATATCAACTAAAAATTTATATGAATTCATGCCGTGGATTATCTATTATTGGAATTGGAATGATGGATTTTTGGTTAGTTTCATTGATGTGGTTACTATCAAGCTCAAAGTCGCGGTTTTGGTGCTTTTCCTAACCTTAGTCGCTAGTCCTTGAGAGTTTTATAACCTTGTCGTGAAGCTCTAAATTTTCATAACTCCCCGATTCCCCAACATGGTCGATGGTTCACTTTTTTGAGTTACAAGTCTTTCTTGGTCATCTTTCTAGTCGGTGGGTCGGAGGTTTGGAAAACTTTGAAACTTTAGACTTTGGTTCTAAAGTTCCAAGTTTCAGCGATGACGTGACATTATGGACTTATCTTAACTTAACCTTTCAAAGGCTCCATCATCTGATACCTCATTGAATGCTATGCACAGACTAATGTAAAATATAAAATACAATATAAAATATAAAATATCACAATTTCATGGAATACAACATAAAATATCAACTACAATTTGACTTTGGAATATGATTCATGAAGTGCAATATAAAATAAAATATCATCAAGTGCAATGATTCACAATTTCATTGAATACAATATAAAATATCATCAACTATAGTATGGAACAATGGAATCTAATCCTGGGATCCATGAAGTGCAATATAAATACCTAAAAGCTGCTAATTCTCTTCCATTTCCCAAATGGACTCAAGGTCCTCAAACTGACGTTCATCATTAGATAAAGTAAAAGAGTCATCTTGAATTTTATTCCAAGTATGCTCTTCATTTTCTTTGGCCTGTGTCTCAAATTCAACATTCACTATGTCATTTTTGTTAATGTCATCTATTTGAGTCCCATTGCCATTGCTAGTGCCACCAATACTAGCCTTTGGAATTAGAGTGTTGCACAACCTGGTCCCTCTTCTTTCACATGTGGACCTCCAGATTGTGAGTGCCCTTTCAAAAGGAAAATTTCTAACATTATACATAGTTCCTTTCATCCTCAAGCAATTTTCCAAGGGTAAACCCACAAAAGTGGTTTACAATTCGAATGAAGAAGGAAAACTTGTAAAAAATGACCCCATGCCAAAAAATTTCATTCCGGGGGTTTGAATGAACTCATTGGTTCAAACAAACCAAAAAAGGGATCGCTCGAACCAGGGTTCGAGCGAACCCATTTAATGCATGCACAGACATAAAACAAATGAAAATCCCTTTTGGGAAGGGGGTTCGAATGAACCCTAGTTCGCTAGAACCCCTGGGGGTTCGCTAGAACCCCCCTGGTTCTAGCGAACCCCCCTTTTCCTTGATTTTTAACCTTGTTCACAAAAAAAACCTAAATTTTTATGCTTCGAAGCTCAGATTAAGGATGAAAATAGAGGAATCTTCACAAACCCAACTATAATTACAAAATTATTCCTGGGATAGGCTATCAGAATATAATTTTAATATGTTTGGTTTTGTTATGTATTTGTTTTTTAGTTTTATTAAACATAGGTTTTCATTCCGAGAATGAAGGTCTTTATTACGCACATGTCAAAATAGCACATTATCAAAAAGTTAGAAAAATATAAGGTACACTAAGATATTGAAGTCCTTGATCCAACAAAAATAGAATTGAACCCCGATATATGGAAAAAATTCGCGTTATCTGATGTGATGTATTTTGAATTATAATAATTAAGTTTGACTTAGAAACTTGATTAAAGAAAAAATATTAAATAAAAACTATCTAACCAAATGGAAGCACTAGATATGAGTTATAAATCTAATTTGGAAAAGAATTAGAATTTTATCCTTCATGGAAAAAGTTATATGTGTTATATGGTGGTTAATGTCCTTTTTACAATGTTGTTTACTACGAAAAAATAGTTTGTGGGAGATGAAAATAAATGCTGTCGATTTCCAAGAATTTAAATAATATTTTAGAATCTGGAGACAAAATTTGGCAGAGACTCATAAGTTTGCATCATCTATAAATTCCTCCGCGGTTTTAGCGCTATAGGTGCCGAATGTGAGATTTAGTTAAAAACAATAATTTTAGTATCGGTTGGCCAAGGAAATTGCCTTAAGCCACTATTATTAGGACCCACTTTAAATTCTTGTCTAGTTTTGTTTCTTAACTTTGATTTCAAAACCCCAATGTGTACTAAAGAAACTCTCATCCTCCATCAACCCTAATATCATTGTTTGACATAAATTAGCAAGTTTGAAATATTATGATATCGAACCACGCAATATTTCACTCTAACCTAAGTTTTTCCAAACCTTTTTTATTGATCTCGGTTCAAAGGCCTTGTCCTTGACCATGGATTTATACTGGTCCTTAATAGCTATTGCAAAACTCCTACATTGTTTTCTAAGCTTAGCTTCATCTAAAATTCCTTCTATTTTCTGCTCATTGTATGTTACAGTTCTTGAAAATTGTTTGATCAAGATTTTTACCTAAGCATGAAAATATTTTGGGTTATCTTAGTTTTCCCAAAATTGAGGATACACAATGCATTATGGCTAAAATTATTTCATTAATAGGGAATCTTTCCTTGAATCTCTAAGAATATATTTTGCAATTTCCTTCAAATTATCACCAGCAGTTTACTTGATGCCTTCAAAAGTCTTAAATTAGATTAATAAGCTACTTCTACGCTAGAGTTCACGGCTATCTTAAATTTGGTACATTTGTAGCATCTCATATCCATTACCATGAGATACATAAGTTCACCTTGCATTAAGCTATATAATTATGAGGATCATTCAAATGCGGTAATTTTTACATACATGAAATAATTTGTGTGTAAATGTACAGTATTTAGATCTATAGATATAGATGACCAAGGGCCAAGCTCATTATGTTTACATAGATTGACATATTCATTAATATACATAGTTCTATCTTGGGCTTTTCTTCTGGCTGGATTCATCACATCGGTATGGGAGAAGACTAGTTAAGTCAAAGGAGTGTCTCTATGTAAACCCAACCTATGTAGCAAGAGGTCGAGGAACTGTCTGTTGTGTTTGCAGTTTTAGGTACATCTCCAATCAAGGTTGATGTGCAGAGAAAGAGAATCATTGTCTTTGCAGTCCGTAGGGAGATCCAGCGATATCGACATCGCCAGAAAGCTTACATTTCTGGTATTCCCTTAGTAAAATTTTGAAATTCTATGAAATGTTTAGGACTTCGGAAGAAGTATGCGTGGATCTCGCAGACTAGATTTTCAACTTTTGATACTATAGGAAACTTTCTTACAATTTTGAATGCTATATTCATTTTGTGGGCCATGTAGTGAATGCACCAAGCATGCTTATGAATTACTTTTCGACTCATAGTTTGTAACTTTATTATTGCAAAGATTGGGTGTGACCTTGCATCACTAGGCTCCATCGACTCCTACACACACCAAATTTTTGTCAATTTCCAACTCATCCATACTTACAATTTCATTCAAAGATTTCTTGACTAGTTTAAATATATTTTGTGATGTTGAATTATCCTTCATTTTATGAACAAAGAGAAGATGAGCTTGGAAAACATGTTGGTATACGGTATATAAATGTATACATACCCAAAAGTATTTTCTACCACAATAGCTTCATCTAAAGATAATGTAATGAAATTTGACTCTTTTACTCTTTCCTTTAAATCTTACTTTTCCATTGCAGCAAGATAGTTTTCCCATTCCCATCCAGCATTTACTGACCAATGTGAGTAGGGATAGTGAGGAAAATTCAAATAAGATAATAAACTAGAATATTCTGGGTAGTCTATCATAGGATACCCTCTGGACAAAATATGAAAAACAACACTCATCTAAATAGTTTTTGACAGATTTGCTCCTTTCATTGCTTTTCCAAATTGAGCCTCAAGTGTACCTTTACATGCAACAATGTTCAACATTCTTTTTTCACGCTCTTCATAATCCACAACATACCTAACATGAAGACATTCTTCCTTTGATTTCCATTGTACGACTGATTCTTCCTTTCCATCTATGATTTTTTTTCATAAACTTTACTGATATGCTTTTCTATAGTGTCAATCTTTAGCTGCAACGTCTTGGCTCTTCCACATTTCCAACTACAAATCTTACATTTGGCCAATGTTTCCTTTTCAATATTGTTTGCATTTCTAATCCCCACTGGTACCATGAATGGGTACTTTGACAGCCAACCAAGTTGAAAACTTCTTGTCATTTCCCACTCGCGCCCCTTTTTTGGTTTATTTTTCCTTTTCTTGATACCAACATCATCATCCTCATCCAAGTCAATTATCTCATTCTAGCTAACTAGGCCCAGGGTATCCCTTGGAACATCTTTTGTGGTATTGCCATCCTGATTTAATACATTTTGATTTAAATTAATGAAAATCTCAACTTGACCTTCTGATGGCGGTGAGGTATTGTGAATGCTACCAATATTTGGTGGAAGAGTTGATGGCATAGCTCCATTGTGACCTGACGGATCAGAAGCTTTGGAAATTCCAAAGTTAGACTGTATGGTACATCTAAGTTTTGGAATTTTGATGGCCTCCCAGTATCTTCACCACCTTGAGGAGCAATAGGAGTCTCTTCACCACCCTAAGGAGCTTGAGGAGCAGTAAGATTTTCTTCACCACCCTAAGGAGATTGAGGAGCGGTAAGAGTTTCTTCACCACCTTGAGGAGCCTGAGGAGTGGCAGGAGTCTCTTCACCACCCTGAGGAGGGACAGGAGTCTGAGGAGCAGCAGGAGCCTTACCACCCTGAGGAGTGGAAGGAGTCTGAGGAGCGGTAGGAGTCTCTTCACCACCCTGAGGAGCGGCAAGAGCCCTACCCTTGCTGCTCAAGTCACTTGACATATTGTTCTCTGATTCACTCGACATATTCATCTCACTTTGAATAAAAATTGGAAAAAATGTCTTCTTGTTTAAGGACAGAGAATAATAATATAGATCCTATTCCCTACTCAATATCATCTTTAAGACTGAAGAAAGAATGGAAAAGAGATAAAGAAAACTTATTATTATAACTAATAACACTATGAAGAAATGATCACTCAACTTTAAGTCTACGTTTTCAGCTTGTGCTGACTTTTCAATCGAGAAGTAGAACCTCATAACTGAACAAAATGTGTAAGAATAAATGTCACTTTCGATTGTATTTATTTCTGTTCAAGGAATGGATTAATAATATTCCTTTCATTTATTTATCAAAGATTGTGTGAATGACAATGCAATAGGAATTTATAAGTAGTGTGATAAGACATTGTTCTTTAAAAATGATGTAGAATCACATATCAAATTCAATACCATGGAATACAATATAATTTTTTTTGGCTTTTCCTAAACTTAGTCACAGTCCTCAGAGTTTTATAACCTTGTCATGGAGTTCTAAATTTTCATAATTTCGCGATTCCTCGACTTGGTTGATGGTTCACTTTATTGAGTTGCAAGTCTTTCTTGGTCATCTTTCTACTCGATGGGCCAGAGGTTTTGAAAACTTCAAAACTTCAGAGTTTGGTTCTAAGGTTCACTTTGTTGAAACAATAATGGAAAAGAGATAAATAAAACTTATTATTATAACTAATAACACTATGAAGAAATGATCATTCACCTTTTAAGTCTATATTTTTGGCTTTTGCTGACTTCTAAATGGAGAAGTAGAACTGAACAAAATGTGTAAGAATAAATGACACTTTCAATTATATTTATATCAATCCATGTTTCCATATTTGGCGAATTCCATGGGATTCTTAAATGGTATATTAAAAATTTGGAGAATCCTGTGTGCTTATACAACAATACGTGGTAATTGTCAAGGAAAAATGTGTCCTCAAATGTAATTATTTTTTAATGTTATTGGCGAAATAGGCCCTCATGAGCAACTATTTATAAATTTTAATTGGCGAAATGGGTCTTCACAAGAAACTATTTGTAAGTTTTAATTGGTGAAATGGGTCCTGATACAATGTTGTTTTAATAGTATTAGCGAATATGTAGGTGTTTTATTAAATGCTTTCAGGATTCCAAGTGAAAATATTAGTCGGTCCAATTGAAACGCGTAGTTTGACAATGGCGAATTTGTTGCTTAAATATGCCTCATAAAAAAACTCATTGGCAAATGGAAATTTATTGGACCTATAGTTCATAAAATCCAAGCAATTTGGACACCCTATTGGGTGCAACAAATTCGTCAATTAGCGAAGATTCACCACTAAATTTTTCCTTGTCATCCACAATTTCTTTTGTTTGTATGTCTTTTTTTTGGAAAAAAGAAATGTTTGGTGTTTTTTTCATTATAAATTAATTGTTCATCAAAATTTTAAATAAATTACATTTTTAGAAACTAGACTCCATTCTAAAAATTAAAAAAAAAAAAGAAAATTCAATTAGTTTCCAAAATTTGTAGGGGTAGCATGGCCAAAATGTTGTTTTTCAGGAAGTGTCCACTTCAAAAATTAGTAAAACATCAATTATTCATTAAAAAATTATCAGAAAAATTGTGCATCAACTACATACTATTAGCTAACTTCTGACCATAGCGATTTTAAAAATACTGAAAAAAAATTTCACTGTGCTGTACGGCTATACAAGAGTTGCTATGTTATGTTTTTCTGACAAAAACAACACCAATTTGTGTACATCCCTCATTTGAACCCCTTAATCTCAACCATTTTCAAAATAAATTAGTAGCTTAGAAAGTAGACTCGAAGCACCTTGATCCTTTTTTTTGTTCCATCTCAAAAAAATTAGTGTAACTATCCTCAATTTCACGTCCAAGGTTAGTATTTTATGATTTCAAAAGAAAAGTGGCCACTTAAGTCCCCTTTTTGGGAACCATCTTTGTGCACTTACCCATATTTACGTGGAAAACCCTTGGAAGGGAAAAAACATGGTGAGGATTAGCTCACAATATATTATAACTGATAACAATAGATTTCAAATTCAAGGACTCATTCTCCAAAAGGAAAGGCTCTTTTCCAAGGGTTCACTACCCAAAGGGCTCACTATCTACAATAGAAGAATGGGTCACTACCAAATTTTGAACTACTAACAATGCATCTGCAACATGCTAAAGACACAGTTCCAATTAGACTTAGAAGAATAACTTTACACACTTCTTACTTCACCACTCTTACCTTTCACGCATCAAATACTAACATCTACACACACACTCTACATATTTTCTTCGCACACTAAATCAACCTTCTATATATACCACAAACACCCATAACATCAATTAGGTCATCCTAATTGCATGAACAATGTAACACTATGACCTATCAGCTCAAAAATCTATAATACATACCTTTTAGAAGAAACAAAAGTGTGTTCTTCACTAAAGTAGGTCTACATGACCTATGATTACTCCCATGAACCTGCTCCTTACACAATTCAACTTTGCATGACCCCAAAACCCTTAGATTGGCACTTCACAACAAAATTGGTGAAGCAACAACTACATGAACCAATTGTTCATTCACAACTCAACACATGGACCACCAAATCACTTGCCACTCAGAGTGCAACCACATCTAACATCTTCAAACACTTCCTCAAATCTGTAAAACATAATTATCATCTGTTGTGGAATGCAGAGCATTCCAACATGCACAATGCACTTATAACACCACCTCTACTAAGCCTAATACACTGTCATCAATATCTTCAGTAGTAGAAGATTTAGAACCCTAAAAATTTTGATATACACACCTTCAATACATACCATGATTACCTCAAAGCTGCATGACGATATGATGCATTTTAGAGCAATGTGGACCACAAAACTAATGCTCTGTAACACTGAAAATGTTATACTTGGACTTAGTCAATTTCCAAAATACTTGGTCTTCTCTTAACCAACACTTCTACATTTCTACAATGGGTTTCCATCAATGACAACAACATACACCATCATGTCACCAACATGCTCAGGTTGTCAACAATTGACTAAAACCCATTTGATCAAATATGTTTCACCTAAAATATACACATATAAATTAAAAATAAATAGGCAAGGGAATTTCGGTCAGAACTTTCTTGTTTGAAGAACTTTTAGATGAAACCATACAATCCACCAACCTCCAAACATTTCCATTTTCTTTATGTTTCATCTTACTGTACATAACAAAAAAGTATAAAATGTAGCATGTGTTCATATTTCTAAGCATAATCATATCTTTTGTATATTAAAATAATCTTATGTTGTGAGATTTTTTCATGATTAAATTCATGTGAAAAAAATGGGAAATAATAAATTCATAGACACATTAGGATATAATTTTAAAACTTCTCGTAAAATAAATGCACACCCATGTGTCATAGAATGAGAGAGGATTGAATGAAAATGATTTTGAGAGAGCTAAGGGAGAAGTCACCAACTCTTACAACTATAATAGTATCTTAACAAAGTAAATATTTCAAAAAGTCAAATGAGAGAATGACCACTTACAACTAATTAAAATCATCCACCTAAATGAAGTATTCAAATGAGATTGACTAATTGAACATTCTCTTCAAATTAATTCAATAAAACCTTAACATTCTTCATGAAGGAGAAAATGTGTTGCATACAACTACACCTCAAATACATATCATCACTATCCACCAAACACTCAATTCCCTCAATATTAAGATACTTCACCCAACTTCCCATTATTCACATAAAACTTTAAATAGACTTTCTTCTGATTAACCAGATAAAACATTAAGAAACCTTCTGAGTTGTTTCTCATTCGTACAAACACTATTACATGCTCCTTGACATGGACAGTTAAAAACATCTACTAAGCTACTACTCATCAAAACATACTCCATTACATTATCGTACTCTTGCTGGAGCTTCTGCTCCTTAACAAACATACTACCATTAAATAATAGCTCACAACCTATGTTACACGGGGATGAATCCCCCCTCAAACCCTATGTCTTTGTCCCTTGTGGAATTTTGGGGATGGGGGGATGATAGGGGACGTCCTCCAGGAGTCCCCCCTGATTTTCAAAAATTGGGAAACGATAGGAAACATGTCCCCAAAAAAGAGGATGACTGGAAAATAAAAGGGGACTCCTACGCATCCTTGAAATGGCCAGAGGATGACTAGGAGTCCCCCAACAGTATCAGGGATTCCCAGGCATCCCCTTTTTGTCAAAGTAAAAAAATATTTTGATTTTTGGCAAATTAAACAAAAATTGCTTGATAAATATTAGATATTTCATTATATTTGATAAAACATTTAATTTTTAAACAAAGTATTTAATTTTATTGTCAAATTAAATAAAAATTGCTTGATAATTGATAAATATTAAATATTAAATATTAACATTTGAAATATTAAATATTTCATTATATTTGATAAAAATGTTTTATCCCCATTCAAATGGCATTGACTAAATAATAAAATATTATTATATTTACTTTAGTCGTTCAACCTAAAATTGAAATGAAGACTTTTAACTTTTAAGTTTTATACATTTTTTTTCACTTTGCAATGCACACATGGGTAGGGTAAAGGACCAAGAGAAAATATCATTGTTATACTCTTTATCTATGGACATATTATCATATTGATATTGTTGCACATATTTGATATTTCAAATTGCTCTCTTTCTCTCTCTACATATAATATA
Source organism: Sequoia sempervirens (assembly GCA_007258455.2). Lineage (NCBI taxonomy): Eukaryota > Viridiplantae > Streptophyta > Pinopsida > Cupressales > Cupressaceae > Sequoia > Sequoia sempervirens. The sequence goes on along the minus strand of VDFB02000363.1, from coordinate 122,944,704 downwards.
TTTTTAAAAATTCATACATATATATATATATATTGAAAAATTCCTATATCGCCTCCCCCCATCGTCCTCAAAATGTGTCCCCTGTCATCCCCCGTCCCCATCCCCGAAACCCCGTGGAACATAACAGTCACAACTTCTCTTTCACTCACCATTACAAACAACTTCCTACACAATATCATTATATAATCCTTGTAGTTGGACTCTTCAGAGTGAGTACAAAGTAAAACAGATTCAATAATATATAGGAAAACTAAGCAACTATGGAGAATATAAAATAATAGATTTCCAAACATCCAAAAAGCATGGGAAGCCTACATAGGAATTAATAGAAAATCCTTTCAAATCTTTCCAAAAAATCTTACTTCAAAATATGTCTTGCCGATACAGAGGCTAAGATGATAGGTTCTAGTTGAAAAATGAAAGCTCACATGCTTGAGCAAAAATGTGCCATCAGTAACTATGGAAACTACAAAGGAGTAGTTAGGATTGAATTCCAACAAATTGTTGGCATTGTTCCTTTCACTTGACTTCACATAAATGCTACCACTACCACTAAACCATTGTTGCTGTTAGGCGGTGGAGGCCTGGCTTAAACATCACACACTAAGCCTTTGACTTAGTGGTTGTTTTGTGTGGGCTCCTCCAACCCATTCACTTTTTTAAGTTTTCATTTTGATGTTGGTAAATTCCCTTATCTCACACGAATTGTTCTAATCCACTAGCGTAAGAATATTGCTTTGTCACTACCATACCATTAATATAAGATACTTAAACTATTTAATAATTATTAAATAACATTTAAAGTATATACATATATATTTAATAATTATTTAATATTATTTAATTAATAATATATTTTGGTTAATATTAAATTAATATAATTTAAATAATATTAATTATTAATGATAAATAATATATTATATATTATTAATAGTATGTAATATATTATTTATGATTAATAATTAGAATTATTTAGTATTATATAATATATTTAATGTTATTTTATTAAATATATCATTAATATTCAATAATTATAATTTAAATAATTATTAAAAAATAATTTAAATAATATTAATTTTTCTTATATAATAATTATCATTTTATAGAATATTAAATATACAATCATTATTACATACTATATTATTTAAGCTATTATTAAATAATAGCTTAAATATATAGAATATAGTTTAAATAATATTTAATTATTTAACATATACTACACTTTTTCATAATTATAATAATTTAAATATTAAAATTATTTCATTATTAAATAATATTAAAGAATTATTATAAACAATTTAAATAATATTAATTGAAATAAGTTTAATTTTTGTCATAATTATTCTCTAATCTCTCTCATATGTGGCTTTGATACCAACATTAGTAGTTTTCATCATATTTTATCTTCCTCTATTTTTTCTTGTTTTTTCTAAATTACCCTCTCAACCATTTATCAATATCCTCTTCTTTATCTTATTCTATGCAAGCAATACAAGAGATGAAACTTGGTCAAGACGTTATCTTCTCATTGTGTCTCTTGATTTGGTGGGTCATGTCCTTTGGGATTCCTTATTTTTATTTAATATCTTGAAACATATTCTTCTGCACCATATTTTTCTACTAAGTTATAACCTTCTTTATACTATCTTCTTTTGAAATTCTCTTTATCTTCCTACTATCCATCTCATTAATTAATGTCTTCAATATATAGTGTGTTGCCTCTCAGGGTTTTTCCATAGTTTCCTACTTATCCATAAATTCAAAAGGTCTCACCCTTTTTCTACCTTCTACTTTTGTTTATTGTCAAATATCTCAATGTTGGCTAGATATATCTTCACCTAACCGACCTTATATTATTGGATACCATCCTCCATCTCTCTCATACCACTTCCTATTCTATGGGCCCTTATACTATGACCTTAACTTTTCTTATAAAATCTTAGCAAATATTTTTTTAAAAAAAGGTAAATGTACTAATTACCATATTATATGATTAAATATATTATATATTTAATAATAATTATTAATATATTATTAAAGTTATATTTAATATATTTAGACTATTATTTAGTAATTTTTAAATAATTTCAATTAATAATTATTAAATAATATTAATATTTATTACAATTTTTTAAGTGATCAAATTATTCAATATATTTAAATGTTATTTCAACTATTGATGGTGAATTATAATGGCCATAGTCAATATCAATTATTGAGGAAAAAAATATTAATTAGCAAAAGGAACAAGTTAAGCAAACCCCATGTATACCACCAGAGTAGTCAACGCTTAACTTTTTCCTTTCATTAATTGATTTTCATTCTCCTAAACAATGATCATTGACCATCTTCATCAGCAATTAAGATAATATTTAATAGTTTGATTATAATAATTAATATTATATAATAATTATTAAATAGTAATTTAAATATATTAAACATAATTTAACTAATATTTAATTATTTAACAAATACTATATTTACCAATAGTGGAATGGTGAGATGGTTAAGTAGTTGTGATGTTGTTCTTGCCATTAAAGTTCAAATTTCATTGGAATCAAGGCTTAAATTTGACGGTTGTCAATTTAAGCCCTAATTGGAATGTTATTGTTGAATATTTAAATTAATGATGGGGTCCCACTAATTCATAGCTTCATTTACCCCTTCCTAAAAAAACATTTACTTGTTTTTTTATAGTTTAAATAATATATTATATAATAATGATTATATATTTAATATTCAATAAAAATGATAATTATCATATAAGAAAAAAATAATATTATTTAAATTATAATTATTAGATATTAATGTTATATTTAATTAAAAAACATTAAATATTTTATATAATACTAAATAATATTAATTATTAATCATAAATAATATATTATATACTATTAATAATATATAATAAATTATTTATCATTAATGATTAATATTATTTAAATTATATTAATTTAATATTAACAAAAATATATTATTAATTAAATAATATTAAATAAGTATAAAACAATATTAAATATACTTTAAATGTTATTTAATGACAAAGCAATATTCTTACGCTAGCCAGAACCGTTCGTGCGAGATAAATTTATCACCTACAGGGAAACGGAATTTACCAACACGGAAACGGAAACTTAAAAAGTGAATGGGTTGGAGGGGCCCACACGAAACAGCCACTAAGTCAAAGGCTTAGTGTGTGATGTTTAAGCCAGGTCGGCGGTGGGTCTCTTTAAAGCTGATGCGTTCAAGTGAATTCTTACACCAATGAACAGAGGAAGGATGGGATACATTAAATCTTGTGCGTGGATCTGTTTCCACGTGTGTATACTGGTTTTAGCTCGCGGAGAGAAAGCCATTGAGAGAGGAACTGCAAGCAGCGTTGTCAAAGGGAATGTCAAATTTGCGGCTTTGTTCACTTTGGGGGACTCCATCATTGATACAGGCAATAATAATTTCCTTCCCACCATTCTTAAGGCCAATCATCCCCCATATGGCCGTAGGTAAAATTTCTTTACGACTCCGAATTGTTAATATTCTTATTCGGCTTTTTCTTTTCAGGGAAGAGGATGAAAATAGGTTATGAAGTATGATTGGGAACTTTCGTGTAACTTTTGGACATATCATATTTTTACTTTTTTGGTTGAGAATCATTCACTTGTTGATATTGAGAATATGAACTTAAACTGATAAAAGATACAATCTAAACCTTCTTATGTATATTTGTTGGACATATATTTTTTTAAAGCATTAAATTACCCAGTTATATCTTGGTTAAAGTATCGAACTTGGGAGCGCAACCCTAACCCACCTTTGTATACGTGTGGACGCATTTCGCTCACAGCTGCATCATTAGGGTTAAAAGATACGCTTCCCGCATATTTGGAAACTGATCTCAACACCCAAAATTTGGTCACAGGCCTCAGCTTTGGTTCAGCCGGCACTGGATATGATAACCTCACAACCATGGCCTACGTACGTAATCTTCCCTCTCTATGTAATTCTTAAGTTGCATTGGTTGATATTTAAGAACAGCTGTATAATATAAGAAAACTGATGAAAGCATAGGTCATCATATTTTTGCGGAGTGTCATACCAATGTGGAAACAAGTAGAATTGTTTAAGGAGTACAAGGTGCATTTGGAGGATATGGTGGGAAAGTAAAACTCGTCCATTATAATTGAGCAAGCATTATTTTTCATGGTTGTCAGTACCAATGATTTTATAGAGAATTACTTGTTTCTTCCTATCAGAAGACATGAATTAAGCGTGGAGAAATACCAGGACTTTCTTTTCTATATCTCCAGCAATCTCATCGAGGTTCCCATTATTTTTATTTCATTCAATTTAATCCAATATCATATAAGTTTTGTCGACTGCTATCCCCTGCCTGTCAAGTACTGAGATCTTTTTTGGGTTTTGGTTAAACAGGATTTGTACAAACTGGGTGCACACAACATGGGTGTTACTGGGCTTCCTCCGTTGGGATTCTTGCCTTTGGAGAAACAAAATTACTGATATTCAGTGAGATCACCGTGCATTGAAGAATTCAACCAAATTGCAGTCTCATACAACACAAAGCTGAAGAAAAACATGGGGAGAGTGAAAGCTCACCTTCATGGAATAGCATTGGCATACTTCGACATCTATGACAGCCTTTTGGACATTATCATGTATCCTACGAAATATGGTATGAATAGAAAAAAATAATAAATGAATTTGGTGCATAGATCATAGAATTTTATTTTCTGTGATTTAATAAGGCCTCGGGAGTTGTGTGGTGCAGCGTTCGAGTCGTCAAGCAGGGGCTGGTGTGGGACAGGATCAACAGAAGTTGCTTTGTCCTGCAATGTTGTAACTTCAATTACTTATGCAGATGCATCAAAATTTGTTTTCTAGGATGTCGTTCATCCAACACAGAAGACGTATGAAATACTTGCAAACGTCTTTGTTAAAGAATATATAGAATTGCTATAAGAAGCTCAATGGTTAGGAGCGCTGGGGAAACCGGTGTTTTTATGTAACAAGACGATCATTTTCATCAGTGAATTTAAAGTTTTATCAATTTAACGTATCGAATGTGTTTGTTTCTATGTTATCAGAATGAAAAATGGAATATATATATCATATATTATATATATGCTATTTTTAAAAATATTAATGTTAATAGTTAACTCTCAAAGCAAGTACGCAAAAGCTAAAAGGAATGCATGCAATAGTAGGGAAAATCTAGAAGGTCGCAGAGATTTTTGATGTAAATTCCTTCGCAACAGATTGAAACAGAGATGTGGGATTAATAAACAGCTTCGAGTTTGCAGCGGATTGAAACAGCCAGACGACTTAAAAATGACCGTTGACGACGAGAAATACGTTTCAGCCGTTGTGACGGGAAACAGTGTTTTCCCATCGCGTTTCTGGTAACACAGGTTTGTTTGGCGTTTTGAACGACATTTTTCATAATTAAGCCGTCCTTACTGGTTCTTGACACGACCAAGTCATGGTCGTTAAATTCGTTTTGACATATGAATTGATTTGGAGCAATTACATTATAATTCGAATCACTTTTACATTATAAAGAAATACAGGATTTTAAGTCATTTCTAACTTAATATTGGGAGTACGAGTCTATGTTGATATTATTTTATTAAAGTTGTTGAGGACATGATTTCAATTCATCTTTAGGACTTGGAATCTTGGTGGATGGTGTAATTAAAAGACATATCCTCATCAATTGTGCTCGGCCAACTGAACTACAAGTTTTTGATAAAACACATTTTTAGGATAAATAAATTAATATTAGTATCAAATATTTTAACAATAAAAAAAAAAACAAATATTTTTGAAATTAAACACTTAAAATTTTAAATAACAAATTCAATATTTAGATTTTTATTTAATCTACAATATGATTTTATTAATATTTTTTTGTCAAGATTATTTATGAAATTATGAAATTCGTAAGATGAGTGAATATTTGAATCAAATTTGTGAATCTATTCTCTATTTTTTATTTTGATCTCCATTGATTAACAAAATTTTGATTTTAGCTTGCTTCAAAGTATATTCTCACATAAAAACTGATTCTTATGCTTTTTTATTTGTACATAGTAGAAATAATTACTCCCTTATGTCAAACCATATAAGAATATCAAGTCAATAATTTTTGAACAAGATCAAAGAAATCAAGCAATCATACATGTATTTATTAGAATGTTAATGTAGGATTCTGTTTAGGCCCATGGTGTGTTCAAGAAGGTATTGAATTTATGTGTTCACTAGATGTTCTATATGAATCAATATTTTTTATTAAATACTATTGATGTTCTAACTATAGTTTTAGGAAAAATGCATCATGCATGGTCATCAAACATGGAAAATCTCATTAACAAAGCCAAAATCTAACACATGGTGAAAGAGTGCGGATAGGAGCGGAGGTCTAGGCAGGAAAATGGGTCTTTCGAATCGTCTGGTACTGAGCAGGGTGATGGCGATGGATCTGCGAAGGCCCAGGTGGGTCACGAGTCTGCCTCGAGTAAGAAGAAAAGCATGGAGGATCCGGAACAGGAGGATTCCCCAAAAAAATTTGTGGACGACCCAGGTGGGAAGGATATTCCAGTCCCTTCCTCTAAGATGCCAGCCGGCGGTTGCCCTAAAGATAACCTCAAAGGCGTGGTGGGGTCTGGTGACACGAATGGAGGGCATCGTAAGAAGTGGGCCTCTCTATTTGGGGTTAAACCTAATGGTAAGTCAACTTTTCCTCCTGTGCGCAACATCTCTTTCCCTACGGCTAGAAAATTTGCAATTTCTATTCCAGATGAGATCATTGATCATAATATAGCTCTAATGGATAGTTCCCTAGTTGGAAAATTTATGGGTCAAAGGCCAAATATAGAGGTTGTCAGGGATTTTGTTAGAAAGAAATGGAGAACAAATGGTAGTGTCTCTATTGCGTCTCTCCCAAAAGGCTTCTTTGCTTTTGATTTCTCGAATAGAGAAGACATTAAGGCAGTTAGAAGTGGAGGGCCATGGGTTATTGGGAAATCAACTCTCGCACTTAAGAAATGGTCTTCAAATTTAGATCTAATAGACTCCATCTTTGAGACTGTCCCGGTATGGGCTAGGCTTCATGGTCTTCCTTTAGAATACTGGAACGAGGATATTTTTATGGGGATAGCTAGCTCCTTTGGGGAGCTACTATCGATTGATCCAATGACAGTAGCAACAAAAAGATTGGTGTTTGCCAGAATATGTGTGGGTGTCTCTCAGGAAGCGGATCTCCCCTCCTCTGTGGAGATCCATTCGAAACTTGATCTTGGTCGCAGGCTATTGAGTTTGAGACCATCCCTTTTGCCTGCTTCAACTGCAGAAAATCTGGCCATTGGGCTAAGCAATGCCCCCTTAAGGTAGTAAAAGAAATGGAAGACCCTAAAGGGGCCTCAAAAGTGGTATGGAAAAAGAAGTAGGGGGAAAAATTAGCAACGACATTAGTGAGAAAGCAAGTAGATTCTCCTGATAATACTTCGGGTAATGCTAGAAATGAAGGTTCTGCCGTCCAGATCCCCCAAGGTTTGGTAACAGAGTTTAACTCTGATTCTCAGAACAAAGAGGAAAGGGTGGAAAGTGATGGTGGGAACTTAGCCCTGGGAAAGGCGGATGATTCTCTTGTTAATATTTCGGGTGAGGCTGGAAAAGAAGGCTCCGCCTTCCAGATCCCCCAAGCCTTGACACCAAAGTTTAACTCTGACTCTCAGGACAAAGGGGAAAGTGTGGAATGTGATGTGGGGAATCTAGCCCTAAGCAAGGAGGAAGATTCTCTTGCCCCAATAATAAGCCCCTTTGGTCAGGACCCCGTGATGCCAGGGTTGGATGATATTCCCATTCAGGGTCTTTCTCTGGAGGTAGGCATTCTTTTGATTGTGTCCCCGATTCGGGAAAATAACCTAGTAGTTGAATCCAGCTCGGAGGTGGCTCCTTTTGAAGTCGTTAAAGACACTTATTTGGACTCCAGCCAGCTAAGCTCTCTTCAAAGAAGTAGCTCCTCGCCTTATGTGAATGGGCTCATGGATACTCTCCCCTGGGAACATAAATTCTTCTCTGAAAAAGAATGGGCATCCAGTAAAGAATCAGATAGTCAAGAGGACACAGATAGAGAAGAGGTGCTATCCAAAAAAAAGAAGGAAAAAATGAAAATCAAAATATCCCCTTGCGGGATCTCAACAAGATCGAGAGCAAAAGCGAACTGTGGGGCAATTTCTTTGGCTAGAGGAAGAAGACCTAAAATTTGGATAAGAGAGCACATAAGCTTTCAAGATATTGTGGATGGATGCCAAAAAACCATCCCTGAGATCCTCCTCCCTCCTAAATCATCATGAAGTTATTATCCTGGATTATAAGGAGACTAAATAACCCCCACAAGCAGAATATTTTACACAATTTTGCCCGAGACCAAAAGCTTGATATTCTCCTCATTCAAGAAACTAAAATGTTAAGTGAAAAGGTGAAAAAGATTACTTTATTTCAGCACTGTTCCATTCAGGGAAGTGATTCTGTTGGCGCCTCTGGAGGGGTTGCGACTTTTTGGAACTGTAAGATCATAAGAGGTGACCCACTTTTTTCTCATCCTAATCATGTTGCCACTAGATTTACTCATATAAGGGACAACGTCAACTGGATCCAGTCTAATATTTATGCTCCTAACTGTAAAAAAGCTCGGAAGGCTTTTTGGAAAGAGCTCACTGCTTTTCGGAATATCTTTCAAAATGACCCCTGGGTTGTCATGGGAGATTTTAATTCCCCTCTCCTTCAGGGTGAGAAGTTTGGAAGCTCTCAGATCAATAAAGAAAGCAAAGAGGATCTTCAAGAATTCATCAACAATCAGGCCTTGATTGACCTAGACTTGCAAGAAAGCTCTTACACATGGTCGAATCGAAGAGTTATGTCTGATCTGATCCAGGTGAGACTTGATAGAACCCTTGTTTCTGACGTATGGATCTTAAATTATTGTTGTTCTTTGAAAACCCTCTCTAGGATTGGATCTGACCATTTTCCTATTAGTTTTGTTGCTGACCCCTTAAAGATTAAGAGGAATACTCATTTTAGCTTTGAGAAGATGTGGCTTTCCCATCCCCTCCTTCGAGAGGAAATAAGGAAATGGTGGAATATTAACATAAAGGGTACTACCTTATTTAGAATCGCCAAAAAATTAAGAGAAGTTAAAATGAATCTCAGAAAGTGGAAAAAAGAGTCTTTTGGCAATATATTTCAAATAAAATCTGATCTTCAGTTTAGGCTTTCTGAAATCCAAAACAAAATTCAGAAGGAAGGCTACCTGAATGAAACTAAGGAAAATGAAAACGAGATTCTCACAAAGCTTCACGAGACAATTGCTAGAGAAGAGAAATTTTGGAGACAAAGGTTGAGAGCTCTCTGGTTAAAGGCTGGAGACAAAAACACCAGATACTTTCATCTTTCAGCTTCTAAACACAGAGCTACTAATAAAATCTCAGCGATTGTGGTTGAAGGAAAAACTTATGAGGAGGAAGAGGACATCAAAAGAGAGGTTGCCCTATTCTTTAAGAACCTTATGTCTGAGAAAGAGGGAATTAACTTGGAGGATCAAAACCAATTATTGGAAGCTATCCCTAGGATTGTTAACTCTAGAGACAATGAAATGCTGACTGCTATACCCACTAGCGAGGAAATTAAAAAAGTTGTTTTCTCTTTTGAAGGAAACAAAGCGCCTGGCCCTGATGGCTTCCCTTTACTTTTTTTCCATTGGTTCTGGGACATTGTTGGGGAAGATGTTGAGAAGGCAGTGAAAGAGTTCTTCCGTTCTAGAAACCTTTTGAAGGAGTTAAATGCCACTTTCTTGGTTCTTATCCCCAAAAAATTTGGAGTGTAGGATTTTGAAGGCTTCAGACCTATCAGCCTCTGTAACTCTTTCTATAAAATTATTTCAAAGGTGCTTACCTCTAGGCTGCTTCTCATTCTACCCACTATTATTGCTCCTCAACAGAATGGTTTTGTGCTTGGAAGACAAATTCTTGACTCCATTGTCTATGCTCATGAGAATATTCACTCCCTTTTGGTTTCTAAATCAGAAGGATTTCTTCTAAAGCTCGACATCTCGAAAGCTTATGATAGGGTGGACTGGAACTTTCTGTTTAAGATCTTAAAATCTTTTGGGTTCAATGAAATGGTTTTGCAGCTGATTGAACAACTCATCACTTCTGCTTCAGTGGCGGTTCTGATTAATGGGTCCCCTTCCACCTTCTTCCGTAGCTCTAGAGGGTTAAGACAGGGAGATCCCATTTCTCCTATCCTCTTCACGATTATGGCTGAGAGTTTTGGTAAGAATATGAGTAAATTGGTGGATCAAAGATCTATTATGGGGCTCAAACCATCTTCGAGTAATTTGATATACTCTCATCAAAAGTTCGTGGATGATACTTTGCTGATGGGTAGATCTGTTGTCTCAGAATCTAAATAGATGAAGAAACTTTTGGATACCTATGGAGGAGCTTCTGGTCAGGTGATAAATAAGCAAAAAATCTCGTTGTATTTCTTTAACACACCTTTGCACAGACAAAGGAAGATAGCTGGAATTCTCGGTTGCAAGATAGAGTCCCTTCCTGCTACTTATCTGGGATTACCACTATGCTTAAAACCTCTAGATTCTTTTTGGACCTCTCTGGTTAATAGGTTTGGGAAAAAAAATTTTGGCTAGAAAGGAGCTCGCCTAAGCCAAGCCGGAAAACTCCAGCTTCTTAAAGCATCCCTACAGAATCTCCCTATCTATGCTCTCAGTCTTTTTAAAATCCCTTCCAAATATGTTGAAACTATTGAAAAGATTCAAAAGAGATTCCTCTGGTCGGGAGTCGAAAAAAGAAAAAGAATGCCTCTTGTTGGATGAGACTTGGTTTGCAAATCTAAAAAGGATGGAGGCCTTGGGTTAAGAAAAATCAGACTGCTGAACAAATTACTCCTAGCCAAACAGATATGGAGACTATTCTTCTCCTTTGGGGAATGGAGTGAAATAATTAAAAGTAAGTATTTGCAGAATAACAATTCCCTCAAAGATCTTATTGAGAATCTTAATATCCCGAAAGGATCAAGTTGCTGGAACTATATGATTGATGGGATAAAGGTTGTGAAATTGGGATTGAAATGGCAGGTTCACAATGGTAACCAGATCAGATTTTGGGATGATTGTTGGCTACGCAATGAACTTCTGACTCTGGATGGGAATCTCAGTAGATGGGATGAGTTTTGCAAAGATACTTTTGGCCTCCTTGTTAAAGACTACTGGAGGAAGGGTAAGTGGATCAATCTCCCCTTCATAAACCCTATTTTAGTCCCTATTTACTCCTCTTTGAACGCTGTCAGATTGTGCCTGAATCAGGAGGACAGTCTTATCTGGAAGTATGAGCCTTCTGGGTGCTTTTCTGTTTCATCCACTTTTTCCCAACTTTATCATGCTCTTAATCCTCCCCCTCTGTGGTCGCATGCTTGGACTTAGCATCTCTTACCTAAGGTTAACATCTTTTTCTGGTCCTTGCTGCAAAATAAAGTGCTAACTATGGATAATCTTAGCAAAAGAGGTGTTCTGCTCCCTAATAGATGCTACCTTTGTAAAAGCAACGCTGAATCGGTTAACCACCTCTTTATCCACTGTCCTTTCTCCTCTATGGTATGGGACAAGCTTCTGAAATGTTGGCATTTTTCCTGGATCCCCCCGGAGTCGGTTGAAGATTTTTTTGTTCAATGGAAAGCCCTTCCTTTCAACCCCTTTATAAAAAAAATTTGGGCTTTTTTGTTCCCCCATGTGACTTGAGGAATTTGGAAAGAGAGAAACAACAGGATCTTCAGGGATAAAGAGTCATCGAAGGAAATTGTGTTTGAAAGAATTCTTAGGATGATTAAAGAAAACTTCTTTATTGTTCCCTTCAGGGAGGACAAGGTTGAGACTGTGGTTTTCTCTCCTTATGACAACCTGATTGCTAGGGAATGGAGAATCAATTGGGACATTTCCAATGTTCCTAATACGACCAAAAATTCTAGGGAGGGAGTTTGTTGGAGTTTTCCTATGGATGGCTGGGTCAAAGCCAACTTCAATGGCGTGGCCAAAGGAAATCCGGGGAAGGTTGGGTGTGGTGGGGTCCTAAGGGACTCGACAGGTAACTTTATGGGAGTTGTTGCCACCCCTTTGGGGGTCCAAACTAATCACGTGGCGGAAGTAGCGGGTGCTTATTACATAATCAACCTTGCAGTAGAAATTAAATGTAAAAATTTATGGCTTGAAGGTGATTCGAAAATATAATAGATAGCCTTTGTGGTAGGTCTCAGCCCACATGGTCAATTAAAAATTGGATTGAAGATGCTAAGGTTTTACTTAGTAAGTTTGACAGAATAAAAATCACTCATGCTTACCGTGAGGTGAATGCTGTTGCAGATTTTTTTTGCCAATGAGGGAGTTAAGAGTGATAAAATCCTCACATGGCACAAAAGGATTGACTTCCATTTTGATGTTCAAGCTTTAATGGTGCTTGATGCGATGAATGGAAAAGTGGCGGCTTCTTGTAATAATGAGGAAGGTACGAGTCATGACTAACAAAATAAGTAGACATTATGGGACCATGAGGATCCGGCAAAAAAATTATTTACCCTGGCACGCTTTGTGGGTCCTGCGAAGCAAAGGAACTATCTGGAACAGGTGCTCTGGTAGCAACAGTATTTGCACCGAGATATCAAAAATGGGCGGGGAACGGAAGAGGGTTGAACCTACTAGTTTCAAGTCACACACCAAGAACACTAAAGCGTGGAGCAAAATAAGAAAGGGTGGATTACTTCCGTTCATCGAGAAACTCCATGGCCCTAAGGAGGATATTACTGATTTCTTTGAGAAAAATTGGAATAATGGGGAGGTTCTCCTCTTTGGGAGGAAAGTTCAAATTGATGAAGCTTTGATAGCGGAGGTGACTAGAATCTCGATTGAAGAGCATAATTTTTTTAGAGACAGGAAATTCTCTGACGAAGCTATGACGAGGTTCCTTAAGAACGAAACGGAGAAGCAAAAACTTGTCAAGATGATGAACAGTTACTATGAAGCGGACACCATAAAAACTTTATGGAGAAAAGTGCTAAGGGTTATCATGGAGTACATCACTCTCGACGGCCGCTTCACTAGGGTTTATGGATATCACTTCGTGCTGCTCAATCACTTTCGACATAAGGTGTGTGTTTCCATCCCTTACTTCTTGCTCTGTTCCCTTAGAAATAGTTTTTCTGACCATAGTAGGAGCCCTTAAAGATACCCAATTCTTCACACGAGTCTTTTAAGGCTCATCTATGAGCACTTTTAGAATATACCTGCCCTATCAAACCCTACAGCCCCTTTGGAGCTTGATGAGGACGATACTGAGCCTAGTATATCTGAGACTAAAGTTTCTTCCGGCCATGTCAAGCTTTCCTCACTTCCCCTGCCCTCCCCTTCTGTCTCTGGCCGATCCCCCAGCCTTCTGGTGCCTGCTCTGTTCCTGCTCCTAGCCGCTCAAACCCTAATGCTAAAGTGGTGGGCTCTAGTTCTCTGGTTAACAAGTTAGTCTCCTACCCTGATGACTCTCCTATTGTTTTTGCTAAAGCGGCTGAGGTCAGTCTTGAGGACCCCCATTTCCCTCAGAATATTCAACAGGAGAACTGTAGCCCTCCCAGGGGTGCGGAGTCGGTTAATTTCGGGGTCAATTCTGATTGTGACCCCCCTCTCGACTTCGTTGGAACTACCAAGAGATGTTTCGTGGACCAATTTAATTTTGCCAAATGGTTATTTTATGAAATCAGTGAGTTGAAGACCAAAAATTTGTCTCTTCATAGTAAGTTGGGGGAAATTGAAGCCAAAGTTGCGGGGCTAATCCAGCTCGAAGTGGTGAAGAATACCTGTGTGGAGGATAACATACAAAAGGACAACATTGTTAAAAATGATCTTGATAAAATTAAAGGAACCATGAAAAAATTGCTAATCAAAACTACAGAATTTCCAGACATAACTCTTTAATCATCAAAGCCATGACCGGAAGAATGGAAAAAACCCATAAAAGAGCGCTGATTGTCGACCTTGATTAGGAGAAAGACCAGGATGAGGAAGCGGGGATTTCTAAGCGAACCAGATCAAGTATGAAAAGAAAATCCCTAACTACCCCAAATATGACTCATATTTTCATGGAGGGGGTCCGGGATATGGTGGACCTGGAAGAGGTTGCTGACGAGCTTCTGAAGTCTATGGATTAGCTGTGGCTGGGCCCAGTTTTGTCTGTTTTTCGACTGTCTGGTGGCTTTTTTGCGACTTTTTGTGGCTATTTGTTTTAGCTGGTTTTTATCTCTATGGCAGCCTTTTTGTCTTTTCGACCTCTATTTTTCTCTTTGCTTGTAATGTTACTTTGTGGTTTCAGGTCCCTGTAAAACCCGTTTATCCCCCTTTTATCAAAAACATGGAAAATCTCATTGAACATTAGATAGGTTTGTGATTCAATCTCTACGATTATAAGTTTGACTCCTTATCTATTCTACTTAAGCCTAATTTCTAATGTAATCATAGAAAAGGATGTAGGAAAACAAATAAAATATAATGAAAGGGTTCATTCCAAATAAATTTCTTTCAATAATCAAAACATAGCTTTACAACACAAGGTGTAATAGCCAACATAAGTAATACTAATAAATAATTTATGTATAAGAAAAAATTATGTAGATAATTAAGATTCATAACTTCAAGAATAATAGTCTCTCAATTTAATTCTTTTGATAGTATTGTTCAACCACATACAATGTAATACCACTAACTCTCAAAATATGCACAAAAGGTTCCTTTATATGATTATGAAAGGAGGATAAAGTTTATTACATACAAGGGTCAAAATATTATCTACATAAAATAGGATTTATATACTAGACATAAATACCACTATATAAAGAGAAATGACTGACCAATAAAGAGACGTTCTTCACAAAATAATCAAATTTAATTTCTTGAATAGTTGGAAGATGAATCCATCTATAAGTATAGTATCTTGAATGCCCTTGAAGGTATTTGAAGTATCTCAAAATGAGTGAAATGAACTAGGCCATTAACTTATAGTACATATTCTATGCATGCAAACACTAGGTCAGTGAACCTATTAGGTTGTATTAGTATTATGGGAGTGGCAATTGGACATGATTTTTGAATGGTACTTTTGTGTTTAGAATTTGAAATGAGTACACTAATTTTTTCATTCAATGTGTATCTTGCATGTGGATTTACTTTGAAATAGAAAATAGACACCACAACATTAAAATTAACCTACTAAGTGTCATCACAATTGAGAAACACTAAGATATAGCCTCATTCCTTATAGACTATCAAATGATATTCATCATGGAAAGATTAGATTGTTCGTGTTATACTAAAGGAAATGCATTCTAATTTTTCCTTTGAACTTTTAGGATTATGCCATGTGGTACATATTAGGGACCTACATAGTCAAAATAAAATAATAAGTATAGAGGTTGGTTGCCTCACTAATAGAAGAGAAATAACATAAAAGAAAAGGTCTTGTTTAATGACATGGAATAATGAAAAAAATTGACATCAAAAATCAAAATGTGACACACTAGAACTCCACACATTGTTGGTTGAGGTTAATATGGCATGATCAATGACACTCACTAACTAAAAATCCAAAACTTATATAGCTCAATTATGCACACCACAAAAATACAAAATAACAAAAGGGAATAGATCTATCATGGATGCAATCCATCTTGAATAATAATTGAACACGGTATAGAGAAAAAAACCCACTTGAAGTGAAGAATTCACTATAGTTTTGGTGATTCATAGGGGATTTTTCACTAGAGAAAGAATTGTGAACCCAAGAAAATATATCCATTGATTGTAGAGTTTAACTCAACATTTTAAATCTTACTAAGATTGTGAAGCAAACCACCACTTAAATTTTCTTTGGAGAAGATATGTACTTCTTCCATTCTTTAGTCAAGGATATATCAAGCTTATTTAGGATTTTAAAGTAGAATTCTAGTTTGATATTCCATTTTTATAATACTTATTGTACTTGCGTATTATCTACATACTTTTGGTGTGAAATAGGTGTTTTTCCTATCTAGTTCACTTATATGTCTTATTTACATGTTAAGTTTACTTAGGTCCTAGAATATCTTTCTAGAAGACTTAGATATCATATGATGTTATCTTATCTTATCATGACATTTAATGCTTGTGTCCTAGGTCATTTAATAATGTTGAGGTAGTTCTCATTGTATAGGATTAATACACATGCCAAGATCTTGTCTAATCCTATGTCACTACACCGTAGAAAAATGGACCCTTGTCATTTTCACAGTCTTTTAGGCCTTGCTTCATGATGTTTGGTCTATTTTTCTTTGATTTAATGTTATAATATGGCATGAACATTGCATATTTAGGTACTAAAATTATAATAATGACGTTTTGTGAAGTTGTGAAGTGTTGTAAAACATTTCTACACTCTTCTACACTCTATTCATTACAACTCACCTAAAAATCACCTTTACATCACTAATCAAGTCCTATTTTGAAGTGTTGTAAAGTCTTGTAACAAGATTTCATGCTTTTCTAGGCATAATTTCACTATTTACACCTTTCTTATGCTTATTTTGACCCCTTTATGCCCTTATAAGCTTTAATTAAGTGCATTTTTGAATGTAAACCCGATAAATAATATTAAATGCAAGATAATTCTCAACACCCATTTTCAAGTCCTAGGTGGGACCCATTCACCATGGGTGGCGAATGAGTCCCCCTTGGCTCCAAATTCTAAATATTTTAAATTTCCTTCCAGGTTTTTATTCAAAATCACTTGATGTCGGCCTGTGATGAGGTATTAATGGGTTACTAAGGCACAAGATTGTATAAATAAGTGATTTTCACCTCATTTTACATCTACAATCACACATCACATCCAAGCAACATTTTCATTCATTCAAGCATTCAAGCTCTTTACAACATCAAATCGAGCATCCATCAAGCATTTTGAAGCATCTATTGACATAACTTCATATTTTATTCAACAAGGGTTTGGTAAGTTGATACCATTTGCATGTTATTTTTTTATCATTCTCTTTCATTTCATTGTTTCATTAAGGGTTTGATTACCAAAGTGGGGTTTGACCAAGGAAAACCCCTATTTGCTAACCCTCAACCATTTTCCCCCTCTTGCATGTGTGTTTGCAGACTTTTGTATGCAGGTTTAACAAGTATTTGGGTGTTGAAAAGTGATCAACAACTCAACAAGGTGTTTTAAGTCAAATCAACCATATTTTAAGCTTGGAGAAGGTATTATGTCTGTTTCCTGCAGAATTGACATTGGCAACCCGACAAGCAGACCTCCTCAGATCTGGTGTTGTAGAGTTGTCTCCTGATTTCTCATACTATTGGGAGAGGAATGATTCGCCACCAGTGGTGAATGAGTCCCACCTTAAGGTTGGAAATCCAAGTTTTATCAGATTCTGGATCTCGACACTCAGAAACTGGTTCCCAATAGTTTTCATCAGAAGCAGGACTGATTCACCACCTTGGGCGAATGAGTCCCACTGGTGAATTTCTATGATTCTAGATAACATTTACAATATTCTAGAATCCTCATTAGACCTCCAGGTGCACACTAATTCAACTCATTTCTTTTTATTCTGCGTGTATTCATTCTTTACTCATTGTTTGCATATCACATTATGTTTTCAACCACAACATAAATCTTAAGTTTTGCATACATAATCAGTCATATAGATTACTTAATTTCATTTAGATCATTTCATTTAGGTATAATAACATCCTACATTGCATAATTTGAATGAACCTAGCTAGAATTTTCATCCTACCTCTCTCATTTTAAGTGCAAAACCCTAGAAGAGTTAGAGAGTCTTGTGGTGCCAAAAATCTACGGTTCACTCACAACTATACCTTTATAAGTAAGGAATCATATGTATAATTTTATTCCAATACAATTCCCTTATAATATAGAGTATTTCATATTGATCACATTTGATCTAATATTATCTTCCATCCATTATTGTGATTTTTTTTATCTTTCTTTTCTCTCTTGTAGAAGGTTATTTTTGGTTTTGAAGGTGATCCTAGATGCTTGAGTCCTTAAGTGAATCTAACATGGTATTAGAGGTTCAGATTTATAATCCCTCTTCTTATATATGAAGATGATTTGAGCTTGAGATTTAGTTGGGTACACATTGAGGTGAAACAAACCTCACCAAAGTCTAGAAGACCCAAAAAGCCCCATTTTTGTATAAAATACTTAATATTTGGGTGATAATTTATTTTAGAAAAAATTTAGGGTTTTCAAATTTTTGGTTGAAAATTATTTCGCACTATTTTACGATTGTGTATGGTTTGAATGGAGCCAAAGGGGTTGCAACATCAATTGGTAAAAAATGACATCAAAATCTTGAGCAACCCATTCTTTTACAATTTGTGTACAAATTTCATCATCCTATACGTCATAGAGTACTATAAGTTTTTTTTTAATTCAATTTTTTAAAATTTTCAATGCTAACTAGGCACAAATTATTTAGCCCATGGTCATTGTTAACACTCTGTGGTAGGTTCCCTACATAAGTCTTGGGGCTTAAGAGATACCTGTTATGCCTTGCATACACACCCCAACTTTTGCTTGGCAAAGTCAGGGACCCCCTCTTCTTTTCTTCTTTCTATTTTCTTTGTCTCTGTCGGATC
This sequence comes from Sequoia sempervirens, assembly GCA_007258455.2. Taxonomy (NCBI): domain Eukaryota; kingdom Viridiplantae; phylum Streptophyta; class Pinopsida; order Cupressales; family Cupressaceae; genus Sequoia; species Sequoia sempervirens. Next base: position 122,925,932 of record VDFB02000363.1, on the reverse strand, counting down.
CGGAACCAGAACAAAAAATTTTCCAAGGTTCCTATTCCTTGTTCCCTCCCAGTCCTCATTCCCTACGCCTTCGGGTGTTGTCCCGTTTTGTTCTCCGTCCCTTTCTTTTCGTTCCGTCTTGTCTTTCGTCATTGCGTTGTTCGTTCGTTTTGCGTTGTTCATTCGTTTTGGTCTTCATCTTTTTGTTGTCATCTTTTCATCTTTGTTTCGTGTCGTTCGCTTTTGATCTTCATGTCATCGCTTTGGTTTTAGTCAGAAAATACAAAAAATTATAAAATGTTAGAAAACAAAAAAAATTAGAAAACGTAAAAAAAATATATATATAAATAATTATTAAAAATTTAAAAAATAAATAATAAATACATAAATACAAACTAAATAAATCTTTTAAATTTTCATCTTAAAAGATTTAATGAAGGTTTAAAATCTTTTAAATCTATATTTAAAAGATAAAACTTCTAAAATCAAATAAACGAATCTTTTATTTAAAAAGATTTATGAAATTTTAAAACATAAAAATACAAAAAATAAAAAATAAAAAATAAAAATAAAAAGATATATATACACTAAGCGGAGTAGGAATCAGGGAAGAAATAGAATAAAATCCAAGTTTCTAATCTCAAAATATTCACGCACCCGCTCCACTACAGTTCCCGTTCCGCTTCCGCTTGGAATTGGTTCATGTTCCGCACTATTTTCGCTTTGATCCCTCTCAGCCAATGTCCCAACCCCACCACTATTTAAAAAGACTCTCTTTTCGGACCCAGACTGAGAATTAAATGGAGGTAAAATGAAAGCGCCCTAGTTTACGTGTGGACCTGACTCCGAGCCCACCTGGTACCTTTTCTCGTTCTGTTCCCACTGTGGAAAATGAAGGTTTCGCTCATCTCCTGGCCCAATCCCGCCAATGCAGCAAAATGTGGATGCATAGGCAACGTGTGGAACTGGCCTCTCAAAGTGTAATTTCATTAAATACAATGATTCATATTATGCACAAAATATTGCCTGCTTGTGCCAAAGTGGAAACTTTGGAACAGGGTACAGTGTCCATTAAAGGATAAAATATAGAGGAATTTTGTTCAATGTTGTAGTTGCAGCTAGCTTGTTAGACATATGTGAAATCGATGTAGATTAAGAGATGTTGTTTCATGGTGGTTACAAAGCATAGGAAAAACACACAAATCATTAGGAAAAATGCTTCAAAGAAGCGTGTTCTAATGGGATGCCATAAACGCAAGGATACTAGCCCTCCATGCACTTGCCCTGGTAAACAGAATGCTTCAAAATGTGGTTTCATGGAATGAAATCATTGTAGAAAGTGGGAGCATCAATAGGGAATGTTAACTGTTTTGTAGAATGTCTCAAAGAAACGTTATCTCATGGAACGCGTGATTACGGAATATGTACAAAGTGGTGTAGCAGGGCATGTGAACTGTTCGAAAAAAGGTCCCATATAAAGTATGCCACCATATGAGATACTCAACAGAATGCTTCAGGGGATGGACGCACTGAGCAGATCGATTGAAATATAGAGTGGTTTGATGAGGTGACTCTCCATCTAAGGGTTGTAGTGAGTTCTATGGATATGTACAGGGAGAGTTCATGTTTAACATCTGATATAGATGCCAGAATTGATGATCTTTCACAAGCATGGTACCAAAGCAACAAAAGGAGATACTATCCAAATTCGGGGAAAAAATGGCCTAGGGCATGAATTTACATGTAACATTGTTTTAGTGTTATTTTATTTTAAAATAACATTAATTTAAAAGAGGTTTCATTGAAATGTCCTAAGATATTTAATTAGTTTTAGAATCAATTAAATATTATAAATTGAATAATTTTATAAATGAATTAATGCATTTTCAATATTCCTACAGGTACTGTTGAAATGTGCAAAGAATATGACTTGCAAATCAAATGTGCAAAGGGGAATTTGCTGAAGGGATCATCAAGCTAAAGTAAACTGAAAGTATGATGGGGCCATTTAACATGATTTCTGGAGAAAGACACTGCTACCTTACATCATGCAAAAAGTAAAACTTAGAGTTGAGGCTGCAGGTTGCAAAAAGGAGAACTTTGAGTCAAATCAAAAGTTATAATTGTGAACTGGAGTCAGCTGAAATTAACTAGAGCCAAACTGAAAACTGAAATAGAAGGTCACTTTTGAGGAATGATTGTAGGCACAAATGCTATAGGTTTTGATGTCAGAGTTTTTGGAGAAAATTATGGATTGTTGAGCTACAAATTATTAAATCAAGCTCATTGTAAAGGGTTGGTTAGACACTTGGGAAAAGAAGTTAGAAAGTTTTACAGCTTAGCAGGTTAGAAGTTTCATAATAGGATAGTTAATGGAGTTTTCTGTAATTCTTAGTTTAGATGGAGGTAATCTGAAGACATAGGTTTCTGTACACTGGTGATTTTACCAAATTTGTAAATGCTGCTTATCTGTTTCATTGATAGTAGAAGCAACCAGGCTCAAACCTACTTTACATTATGCTCTGGAATGATGTTTGTTTTATTAGTCATTTGATTTGGGAAAGCTTTCAAGGAATGGAATTATGTCTTGTCTTTTGTTCGAATTATGGTTTGAAATATGATATTAATATTTGCACTGTGAATGAATAATTGTGTATGGATTACGGGTTGATTTATTTTGTAGTTCTAGTTTATGGATTCCTTGGAAAGCAATAGGTCTGATTAGTTGAATGAATCAACATTCATTTTCTTTCTATGTCCCTGATCTATCTTTTTCCTTTTCTTTATACCCCCTGTTAGAGTAGGTTTAAATAAGAATTCGATCTTACAACAATCAAGATGCTCAATAACTAGTAGGCCCCTTGAACATTACAATCATATTGACCATTGAGCAATATCAGCATAGTTGAGAACCAACTACTAGGACCTTGGGAGTTAGATTACTATAATATGTTATCTTTCTTTTTCAGGAGAAAAAGAGTAGAGATATTTTGTTTAAATGTTGTTGTGCTATTTTGACCATCAACAGATCTGGCACTAGAAGGAGGGCCACTTGAGCAATTTTGGATTGTTGTGAATTGGAGTGGGTTGGATCTTGTAAAACTCAGCTCCGATGGGCAGCCCTTTGTGTATACCTGGATTTATTAATGAGATCCCTGGTCACATGTATGATAGGCTTCCTTTATTTTTCCCTGACAGTGGACAAAATGCTTCTAAACATGTCAATATTTGTAGGGATTTAACCATTTTTCTCCAGATTCAACATGAGGATATCATCTGTTAATTGTTCATCAAAACACTTCAAGGTACAGCGAGGCAATGGTATGTTAATCTGCCACCAAATTCTATTTGTTCATGGATAGAATTTAAAATATTGTTCTTAGATCAATTTGATCCTTATCCACATACGTGAAACCCATCACTTCAATTTGCAGCCATGAAAAGGTTACCACGTGAATCAATTATGCAATTCAATCATAGATTCCTCCTTATGTTTAAACGAGTTATAGATTTAGACCTAGTTATTAATGATTTTGTGGTAAAAGAACATTATTATTAGGGTTTGCATAATTTATTGGTAGCAAGAATTAAATGTTGTGGTAAAATTACTACTATATGGGATGCATTTAACAAAGCCCTCTTGCTCGCACAATCTAGACAAGACATTAGAAACATTCCTAATCAAAGTAAGAGATATAATGATCTTGTACTAAAAAACTGTTACCCTTCACATCTCTGCACTGGTTTATCCACAACGCCTAACCACATGGAAAGTCAAGTTTTGCAAAAGCCAACGACAGAGGTAAGTATTCCACTTGCCAATGAAGTTGTAACTATATCCACTCTTTTTGGTCATACTCCAACACATAATGCATTACATCTTAATGAAATTGCAAGTGAGAGATTTCATGAGCAAGTATGTCAATTTGATGTTTTATCTAATAAAGAACATGAAATGGATATAAAATTAGAACATAATGGAAATCTCATATTGGAATCTAGTTTCATTGGAAACATTAATACTAACGATGATATTGAAAGAAATAAGATATCAACACAAGACTATTGTCACAAGAAATTAGCAATACCTTCCAATGCTTTGAACAACTCTTCTGATCGTAAGGAGAATCAATGTGATGAAGGATGGACAAAGAAGCATGGTTCATATTGGCTAGATATCCCACGTGCACAAAATCGAATAAGGAAGAAGTTGGAAGAATTAGGAGATCTGAAATTATTAGAACTTGTTAAACCAACTCGATGTGGGATACATCAAACAAATCAACATTCCCAGATGGATTGCCATGTTTTCTTGGGTAGGATGGAATTATATTTTAGACATCAGATCACTGTTGAAGAAATACTTATGGAGGATCCTTGGAGTACATATCCCGTTGATCTGGAAGATAAAACAACTAGCATACATGAAAATAATAATGACTCCCTTCAAAATGATGAGAACAACTGTGAGAACATGCTGAGCTCTTACCCATCATCTGATGAACTTGATCCTTGCAGCAAGATGGATTCAACAACTATGGAAGCTTATGTACCTTGTGAAGATCCGCTCGATGTGGAAAATGAGTTTATCGATGCATTCATAGGTTCTTTCATGATGATCAATAAGGGAGAAACATCTTTTGATGAGTTAACACAAGAAAATGACTTTGCTGATTTGAATAATGAACATATAGAAATTGAGAACAACATGATTACGAATGAGGCTGCAAAGGGATCTCGTGGTGAAGGACACAAAGTTGAGTGTCAAATTATTTATTCAAAGAAGACGGATCAAATGGATGTTCAAGTTATTCAAGGGCTGCCTGATAATCATTCAGATCAGACTTACCCTTGTTAGGAAAATAAATTGGATCTCGATGCTAAACAAGATACTAGCATTGATGAAATTAGTGGTTGGTTGCAACAACGAATGAACGAATGGAAACTCTAAAGAATATCAAAAGAATATCAAGAAAGTGACCAAGAGGTTTTCTCGGAAGTTGAATCGCTTCAACATGATGAAGAGAATTAATTGAAGAAATGTTTTATTGATTTTAATTCTATTTATTCAAATATGATGTTCGAAGAAAATCCTTGCTTACCATGCACTAGTGAATTTGATCTTAATGGTGATGAGCTTGACATTGACTTTCACATTCTAGTTGACGATAGGCAGAAACATGAATTCAAGAAATGTTTTCTTGGTTTTAATTCTATTTATTCAAATATGATGTTCGAAGAAAATCCTTGCTTTCCATGCACTAGTGAATTTGATCTTAATGGTGATGAGCTCGATGCTGATTTTCAATCTCTTTTGGGTGACATGTTTGAAGAGAGTGCTGACAATGATGCTTCAACTCAGGAGGAGGTAGGTTTGCGAAGCTTGCAAGTTGATAACACAGGTGATTTATTACTTAGTTCTTCTGAGGAGACCTAGATAATTTGTGACTCTGTACCTAAGATGAAAGTTGCAATGTTGGCACATGGTTGTTCCAGTTGCATAACGAACCTTGTTATAGATTACTCATGTAAGATTCATCCTCCTAGTTCACATTCTGAGGTAAGTGGTTCTGATTTCTTGCTATTCAGAAAGGTTTCCATATCAGGTAAGGGAAATGTTGAGCAAATTGTTTTAAAGGTTGAGGAAGTTGATCTTTTAATTGATGATGTATGCACTTTGAGAAACGTGATTGAGATTGATAATCCCTGTGAAGTCAAATACACTGGTTTGTTGTTGGAACCTAGTGTTGATTGTGATAGGGATATGCGTGAAATTTTTGAACAAGGTTTAGATGTCTTGAATGTTGATGGCACATCGCTGACAGATGTTCTTTATGTTGACATGCATGTTCCGAGTGAAAAGAGTGGTGTTCCATGAGTTGAGACCTCGTGAAGAGGAGATCATAAAACATGAGCACCCCACAACAATTGAAGATCTTCTAAATTAGGTGGTGTCTTTCCATTACCCTCTGTATCTTAATGATTTTCAGTTTGATTATGGTGTTGGGGATAGTAAAATGTGTTTGTGGATAAATCATGACAAGGTTGAAGACCCACAACTATTAATATTTAAAACTTTATACTCTCAGAATGAATATGTTGCACATAAACTTTACATTTCTGAGTATAAAGACAAATTTGCTAGGTTTAGAACTGTACCTAGTAAGTTAAGGTCGCACATAATGAAAATCAGTCTAGTTCATGTACAATTTTTTATAGTTTTATGTTTTGTGGAGCTCAGTTTTAGAGTTAGTTAGGATTAGTTAGTCTTGTTTTTCTTTTTGATTCTGGGTTTGTTTGTTTTCTTTTGTTTTGGTCTTTTGTTGTTTTTGTTCTTGTTTTTTGTTTTCGTTTTGTCGTTTGTTTGTCTGTCCGCTCTTTTTTTGTTGTTTCTCTTCTTTTTTCTTGTCTGTTTATTTTCTTTCTTCTGGGGGTTCCTCTCGTTGATAGTGGAAGCTGGGTTGTTGTATGCAAGTTATGTTGAAAGGTGAATCTGTTGAGAGTCTGCTATCTATATTTTCAAACACTTGATTAGATAATTACTTTGAAATCTTTGATTTGTTTTCATCCATTTCAAGTTGGGGAATGTTAGCATGAATTAAAACTTGGTACATTATGTAGTTTTGGGGAGTTTTTGAAAGTCTATCATGATCTGTACACTTTAAGAAATCCATCAATTAGTTTACATCGAGTGGGGTAACTCTATTCCAAGTGAAAAATCTAAAGGGTTACATTTCTTTCATGATGTCCACTATGGTTCTCAACCCGCTACTTAAGCTTCATTACTTAAGGATTGAGGGGAGACCAGAAATTGTACTTCAAAAGAATTAGTATCTGAGAAAAGAGAAAAGAAATAAAGTCTGAAAATGAACTCAATCAACAAGGGTGACTCGAGTATCTCTACCGGGGCTATAGACGACTGGCTGGCAGTAGAGCGATGCTTAGAGAGAACCAGAGGTATCTCTGTCGAGGCTATAGACGCCTATCTGGCAGCAAAGCTATGCCCAAGATATCATTGCATGTTAGAAATGTAACTCACAACTACGTAGCTTGGGTAGAGTCTACTCCACTTTGATCACAACAACACTTGTGGAGGAGAATGAATCATTTGCACACACAAACAAATTTCAGTTTCATCTCAGACATCTGTCGTGTCCTAGTTTGATTATGTTTGCACTTCTTAGATTGCCTTGAATGAATGTAAACCAGAGATTCTGGGTATTTGGAGGGTTGCGCATTTTAAAATGCTTAGAGCATTTTCCCAGCCGAGTCACCATTTGTTATGACTTGCATACACGCCCCAACTTTTTCTTGGCAAAGTCGGGGACCCCCTCTTCTTTTCTTCTTTCTATTTACTTTCTCTATGTCAGATCCGGAACCGAAACAAAAACTTTTCCAAGGATCCTGTTCCTCGTTCCGTCCTAGTCCTCGTTCCCCGCACCTTCGGGTGTTGTCCCGTTTTGTTCTTCATCCCTTTCTTTTCGTTTCATCTTGTCTTTCGTCGTTGTGTTGTTCGTTCGTTTTGGTCTTCATCTTTTTTTGTCGTCTTTTCGTCTTCGTTTCATGTCATTTGCTTTCGATCTTCATGTCGTTGCTTTGGTTTTAGTCAGAAAATACAAAAAAATATAAAATGTTAGAAAATAAAAAAATTAGAAAAAAAAAAAATTTAAAAAATAATTATTAAAAATTTAAAAATAAATAATAAATACATAAATACAAAATAAATAAATCTTTTAAATTTTCATCTTAAAAGATTTAATGAAGTTTTAATATCTTTTAAATCTATATTTAAAAGATAAAACTTCTAAAATCAAAGAAACAAATCTTTTAGTTAAAAAGATTTATGAAATTTTAAAACATAAAAATAAAAAAAATAAAAAATAAAAAATAAAAAATAAAAAGATATATATACACTAAGCGGAGTAGGAACCGGGGAAGACATAGAATAAAATCCAAGTTTCTAATCTCAAAATATTCACGCACCCGCTCCAGTCCAGTTCCCGTTCTGCTTCCACTTGGAATTGGTTCCTGTTCCGCACTATTTTCGCTTTGATCCCTCTTAGCCAGAGTCCCGACCCCACCACTATTTAAAAAGACTCTCTTTTCAGACCCGGACCGAGAATTAAACGGAGGTAAAATGAAAGCGCCCTGGTTTACGTGTGGACCCGACTCTGAGCCCACCTGGTACCTTTTCTCATTCTGTTCCCACTGTGGAAAATGAAGGTTTCACTCATCTCTCGCCCCGATCCCGCCAATGTAGCAAAATGTGGAAGCATAGGCAACGTGTGGAACTGGCCTCTCAAAGTGTAATTTCATTAAATACAATGATTCAAATTATGCACAAAATACTGCTTGCTTGTGCCAAAGTGGAAACTTTGGAACAAGGTACGGTGTCCATTAAAGGATAAAATATAAAGGAATTTTGTTCAATGTTGTAGTTGCAGCTGGCTTGTTAGACATATGTGAAATCGGTGTAGATTAAGAGATGTTGTCTCATGGTGGTTACAAAGCACAGGAAAAACACACAAATCATTAGGAAAAATGCTTCAAAGAAGTGTGTTCTAATGGGATGCCATAAACGCAAGGGTACTGGCCCTCCATGCACTTTCCCTTGTAAACAGAATGGTTCAAAACGTGGTTTCATGGAATGAAATCATTGCAAAAAATGGGAGCATCGATAGGGCACGTTAACTGTTTTGCAGAATGTCTCAAAGAAACATTATCTCATGGAACACGTGATTATGAAATATGTACAAAGTGGTGTAGTAGGGCAAGTGAACTATTCGACAAAAGGTCCCATATAAAGTATGCCACCGTATGAGATACTCGACAGAATGCTTCAGGGGATGGACGCACCGAGCAGATCGATCGAAATACAGAGTGGTTTGATGAGGTGACTCTTCATCTAAGGGTTGTAGTGAGTTCTATGGATATGTACAGGGAGAGTTCATGTTTAACATCTGATATAGATGCCAAAATTGATGATCTTTCACAAGCATGGTACTAAAGCAACAAAAGGAGATACTATCCAAATTCGGGAAACAAATGGCCTGGGGCATGAATTTAGACGTAACATTGTTTTAGTGTTATTTTATTTTAAAATAACATTAATTTAAAAGAGGTTTCATTGAAATGTCCTAAGATATTTAATTAGTTTTAGAATCAATTAAATATTATAAATTGATTAATTTTATAAATGAATTAATGCATTTTCAATATTCTTACAGGTACTGTTGAAATGTGCAAAGAATATGACTTGCAAATCAAACATGCAAAGGGTAATTTGCTTAAGGGATCATCAAGCTAAAGTAAACTGAAAGTATGATGGGGCCATTTAACATGATTTCTGGAGAAAGACACTGCTACCTTACATCATGCAAAAAGTGAAACTTAGAGTTGAGGATGCAAGTTGCAAAAAGGAGAACTTTGAGTCAAATCAAAAGTTATAATTGTGAACTGGAGTAAGCTGAAATTAACTAGAGCCAAACTGAAAACTAAAATAGAAGGTCACTTTTGACGAATGATTGTAGGCACAAATGCTACAACTTTTGATGTCAGAGATTTTGGAGAAAATTATGGATTGTTGAGCTACAAATTATTAAATCAAGCTCATTGTAAAGGGTTGGTTAGACACTTGGGAAAAGAAGTTAGAAAGTTTTACAGCTTAGCAGGTTAGAAGTTTCACAATAGGATAGTTAATGGAGTTTTCTATAATTCTTAGTTTAGATGGAGGTAATCTGAAGACATAGGTTTCTATACACTGGTGATTTTGCCAGATTTGTAAATGTTGCTTATCTATTTCATTGATAGTAGAAGCAGCCAGGCTCAAACCTCCTTTACATTATGCTCTGGAATGATGTTTGTTTTATTAGTCATTTGATTTGGAAAGCTTTCAAGGAATGGAATTATGTCTTGTCTTTTGTTCGAATTGTGGTTTGAAATATGATATTAATATTTGCACTGTGTATGAATAGTTGTGTATGGATTACAGGTTGATTTATTTTGTAGTTCTAGTTTATGGATTCCTTGGAAAGCAACAGGTCTGATTAGTTGAATGAATCAACATTCATTTTCTTTCTATGTCCCTGATCTATCTTTTTCCTTTTCTTTATACCCCCCTGTTAGAGTAGGTTTAAATAAGTATTTGATCTTACAACAATCAAGATGCTCAATAACCAGCAGGCCCCTTGAACATTATAATCATATTGACCATTGAGCAATATCAACACAGTTGAGAACCAACTACCAGGACATTGGGAGTTAGATTACTATAATATGTTATCTTTCTTTTTCAGGAGAAATAGAGTAGAGATATTCTGTTTAAATGTTGTTGTGCTATTTTGACCATCAACAATACCGAAGGAACGAGAGCTGCCACCCTGTTGCCATTGGGGCGACATCATATTTTAATAAGACCTAAGTGCTTTAATCCCAAGCAATTGGTCATATTTGCTACCTGCAACTAGCCTTTAGGGGCTTAATTTTTTAACCCTAAGCCCTAATAGACTAGTTTTTTTAAAACATCGTAACTTTTTGTCAAGTTGTAAAAATTTTGTAAATAAGATATTGACAAAAAGAGGGTTCCAAGAACTTCACATTGGTGCAAGAATTTTTTTAATATTTTGTCTCAGGTGAATTTTATTGTTGATTGAAGTCATATTTCTCTTTTTTGACCTTCGAGCTCATAATTTTTTTCTATATTATCTAGTTTTTATGATTTTTTTGGCATTGTAAAGGTATTGAGGAGCTCTAAAATTCTATCTATGCACTTTTTCAAAATTGAGCCCGAAGTATCTTTTATTTAGATATGTGAAAATTTGCATTCTAGTTGCTTATTTGGGCATACTAACACTCGGAGAAGATTTTTCCTTTTGGGAAGGCTTCATTTTTAGTCTAGATCATATTGGGAAACTATACTTTCAGTTTGAGGATCTCATTTTGAGATATTGTTGTAATTTTCCATCTTTGATCCATCATTTTTTTAAAATAAAAGGACAAAGGCCTGAACTAATTTATATTAATATAGAAGCATAATTACATTATTATAAATTTCAATATAGATAAAGGCTATGAAGACAATAATCCTTCAGATCAAAAAGATTTTACTGAAACCCAAAACAAAACCTTTGATGTAACCTAAACCCTTCATTGTCTACATTAGAATTACACAAAAAAATTGCAACCCCCTAACCATTTAATCAGAAACAACTGCACTAAACCAGGATACCAAAACAAACACCAAACCTTAAAGTTGGCTTTGAAAATTTAGCCATTCCATTATCCAAGCATCCAACACCCAAAAAGACTCTATAACCCAACAATCAACTAAATTGTCAGCTAGGGAAAGACATTCATCACTTCATAAACCTCAAAAACAAATGCAAACCTTATAGTAAAGATGCACTATTCATCACCAAATTCTTGTATGTAGTTGATAAAGTTACCTACCCACTCAAAGTCCTGGACTGGCTCAAGATATAGCATTTTCATTAAGAAGCTTACTCCCACCTCAACCCCACCCTCCTTTACCTGAGTGGAGCCATGCTGTGATATCTAGAATAAAAGGGAAAAATGTTACCACCTCACCTGGAACCAAAAGAAGCTCTAAGTCATGAGGCGTAGGTATGCTAAGGCCCAGAGAGGTAGCTTCCAACACCTCCTCTAGGCCACCCAATACTTTTGGTATGAATAACTCCTAATCCATTTCTGCCACATTTTCCTTCTGGATTTGTAGGTCGAGAAGAGTAAAACATAGTGAAACACCCCTGAGATGAGTGTACTAGTAGCCACTAATAACCAATCGATCACATGATCATCCAATATACAATAATGAACTTCAACTCTCTCATGTGCGTAACTCTAGCCTGGTAATTATGCCAATAATTGGTGCTAACATGTGCTCATAACATTATTAAAAGTGGTCACCTTTCCTTGATTTATCAATAAAACCTCCTAGAAAAATTAGTTAATCGTTGGCGATCATCAAATCAAGAGATTTAGATATAAGCATAGTACATAAAAGGATTACTACCACCTTTGGCTGAGAGGATGCAATGATCACAAAAATAGCATTGACTAAAATTTAGAAACCTTTACTAACAATTGCGATAACACCATCGAGAGGTAGCTCATAATTAAATGTGGCATCATTTGCAAAATTTTGTGACTAATCGAAATATGAAATAGACCAATGGTGCACCATTTAACAATCTATGGGCACAAAACCTTCCTAATATTGCACATGGATGACACATGGTACTAGCAGACATTGGGCTCATAGTATAAGCTTTTTGGATCCTCCCTTAGTGGCATGCAACATAGGGCATGTGGTATTATCACGTAGGCAATAAAACAACATAATGGTACCCCGATAACCAAATGAGCAACAAAAAAACCCTCTAAGAGGTAGTTCTCATGACCAATCTGATTATGAAATAGTCCAATGGTGCATCTTATAGCATCCTTTGAGCCCAAAACAAACCTAAACTTGTGTTAAATGGACACATGGCACTATCAATCATCACACTCAAAATATAAGCTTTTCTAATCCTCCCTTGGGGGAATGCAGTGCAAAGCATGAGACATTACTATGCAAACATTTAAACCAATCAACACAACCACTCCAAGAACCAAATGAACAACTTTCCACACCAACAATGTGGAAAGCAAGATTGTCTAGACATAACCAATCAATTATCAAGAGACCCTAGATATTCCACTATGTTGACATTCTTTGTGGATAATTTGCATAAAATCCTCCAAATTTAAAAAATTGGATGAATCAATTTTGGGGACTTCTACATCTCCATTTTACAAGTGCTATTTTCTAAGGCATTTTTTTCTGAAGTAGCTTCCCTATATCAATGTGTAATTGTTACTAAAAAAACTCTTAAGAAGCTCCCAAACTAGTCTCAAAATGTAAGAAATGGCCCGACTACTTGCTTGCCTATTTTTGCAAGCATTAATAATATTTAATGAAACACCTTTAATGTGAATGTTTTTGAGTTGTGTACTGTGTGCTAGCTTAACACATTCTAACAAACCATGAGCCTCTGCTACATTATTCTAGTACCCATAGGTAACTGTAGTGTAGAAAAATGAATCTTTGGACATTTTCATGCTCATTTGGGTCCCTCTTGTGGATTTTGGCTTAGTTCTACCTTGATTTAGTGTTGTAATGTGGTTAACACATTCACATTAGGTCTTGGGCCCTTGTGAAGTAATAAGGATTTTAATGGAATCTTACAAAAGTGTTGTGAAGTGTTGTAACACACTTTCATACTTTTCTAGGGTCTTATTAATTTATTTCACCTAAATAACCTCTTTTTATCATTCACAAAGCCTTATTTCAAAGTGTTGTAAAGTGTTGTAACAAAATTTCATACTTTTCTAGGATTTTCATTAATAGTTGGGCTTTCTTATTCTTTAATTGGCTCCATTTTGCATCTAGAAGCCTTACTTATGAGTATTTTTGAGAATAAACCCAATAAACATCATTTAAAAAATTTAAATCCCTAAACCCACTTTAAAAGCCTAAGCTGGGACCCCATTCACCATTATGGGCAAATGAGTCCCCTTAGGTGAGACCCATTCACCCAAAGTGGTGAATGAGTCCCCTTTGGCTCAAAATTCAAAGTTAATTCAAATTTCTGGCAGGTTTTTATTTTCTAAGATCTAAGGTAGGCCTGTGATGATGTATTTTTAGGAATTATTACATAATTAAGTATAAATATAAATTTTTTCTACTCATTTCACCCCCAATCAATCTATCAAGCATTCTCAAGTCTACATCCATTAGAGCCATTACTTACATGTTTGCAGTAAGGGTTTGGTGAGTTGTAGTATTTCCTTTTGTTCATTCATCATTCTCTTTCCATTTTTCATTTCATTTCAAGGGTTTAATTGCCAACATACAGTTTGACCAAGGAAAACCCCTATTCACTAACCCCACAATAATTTTTCCCTCTGTTTGCATGTGATATGTAGGTTTAGGTTGCATATTTGTCAAAGAGCATGATTGGAAAATTTTCCATCAAGTTTTCAAAGCAATTCAAAGTTGTCAAAGTCCTAAGAGAAGCTTGGAGAACACCTATAGGTTGAATTTGACAATTTCAGACCCAGACCTGAATTAGGAGCAGAAGAGCAGACCAAGAACTACAAATTTTGCTTTTGAATTTCCATAAATTCAGAGGTGGACTACTTCGTCATTAGTGGTGAATGAATCCCATTATAGGAGTCTAACAAATATTTTTGTAGATCTGAGTACCCATTTGTCTGAAACCTGTTCTAGCATTGTTCACCTAAAGTAGGACTAAGTCACCCAGTTTGGCGTATGAGTCCCAGATGGCCTAAAAAGTAGCAATTTTAGGATTCCAGAGTTCCATTCCATCTTTCTCCAGTTTCCAGGTGCACACTTTAAATCTCATAGTTTTCTATTACAATCTATTTACATTTCTAGGTCTTTATGCATATCATAGTGTGTTTTCAAACATTTTGCATTTTCCAAGTTTACACTTGGTGGTGAACCCCTTTATCAGTTTTCAACCTTTAGGAAAATCCTCTTTGACATATTTCAATCTCCTTTGCATTAAAATCTCAATGGTTTGTTGTTGATTCAACCATTAAGGTTTTTGCATCTCTCTCCTTTTAGGTCTAAAACCCTAGAAGTGTAAGAAAGCCCCACATGAATTTGTTTTTGATTTAGTAACTTCAAAGACAATCCCTTTAATAATTATCCTTTTTCATTGCAGATATAATTATCCTTTGTCATTACAGATTACACAACCTAATCCTAATATACCTAGATTTCCTTTAGATGCTCCATCAAAGTTTAATTTCATAAAATTTGGAGGTGAGGCACACCATTTGATTATTGCTTATATTGAATTTTTGAACATTAGGATATGCACCCTAATATGGAAACTTAAGGAGAGGCCAAAGCTTTAACATTTCACTATCCTAGCTTGAGAATGAGCTATATGGATTTGATTTCTTCAAAACATCTGACATCACTACTTCAAATATATTCCTTTCCAGTTTATTGAAGAAATTTTTCAAATCTATTTTTTTTCTTAAAAATCCTTAAATTGTTTCGTTCGAGCCATATATTCTAGACTAGTAATGCAAAAATTATTGTGATGGCACCTTCAAATTTTTCAAATTTGAAGTGCTTATGACCATTCAATGTGTTGATAGGTTAGGGTGGCATACTGCTAAATCTACCTCGGAGCCCATCTTCATTGATTAAAATTTTGCAACTCAAAGGTCATCTTGTAAATCCATATGGTAGAAAGATTTTGGTACATATGGTAGGATGATTGCTTAGTTTCACTCTTACTAGATGAGTTCTGATGGGCTATTTAATGCTTTTCTGACTGTGATTGAGTTAGATTTAGTGTTTTGAAAAGTTAATAATTTAAAATTTCTAAGGGTAACCCATTTCTTATTGAACCAACAATTTTAGGGTGTGTTTATGTACTTCTCTTGCACTCTTAGGGTTTTTCACCTAAAAGGAGAGAGATAGAACCGTAAAATTGTGGTGGTTCACTCAAACTAAGGAATGTATGATGTAATTAAGACTAAATGCAACTAATTGATAAAAATTGATTGATTATGAATGCAAAACTAATGAAATATGCAATGTTTGAAAACACAAAGTGATATGCAGAAATGAACTAGAAACATAAACAAATGCAAACATAAATGAATGAGACTAAACAGAGTGCACCTAGAAGTTGAAGTCTAATCTTGGAATATTCTAGAAATTGGAAAAAATCATTATTTCTGACCAGTGTGACTCATTTTTCACTAATGGTGAATCAGTCCTACTTCTAGTAAAATGACCTGAAACTGGTTTCCAACTGTTGAGAACTGAATTATGAAAAAATCAACCTTTTTGGCCTATAGATGGGACTCATTAACCACTGATGGTGACTTAGTCCTCCCAAATTTTGTAAATTCAGGGGTCAAATTTGTGGGTTCAAATTTGCACTTGTCTTCTTGTCGAGTTGATGGAGTCAAATCTATAGAAAATGGGTTGAATGTTGTCTCCAAGCTTGAAATAGGGTTTGGTTGACTTGAATCACTTTGATGACTTGTTGACCACTTTTCAACACCTATTTCTTTAAAAAATCTGTCTACAAGACCTGCAAACACACATGCAAAGAGGGGAAAAATGGTTAAGGGTTAGAGTATAGGGATTTGCCTTGGTCAAATCCCACTTTGGTAATCAAACCCTTGATAAAGAAATGAAATGGAAACAAGAAAGGAATGATGAATAAAAAACATGCAAGTGTCTTAAACTCACCAAAACCTTGTTGTAGAAGTTTGAAGATACGTCAATGACTACTCCAAGATGCTTGATATTTGCTTGATCAAATGATGTAATGATGCTTTGAATGCAAGAATGCTAATTGATGCTGAATGAGTGAATAAGATGAATGATTGAATGCATTAGGAGTAAAATGGATAGAAAAACACTTATTTATACACACTTATGCCCTAATTACCTAATAATACAACATCGCAAGCCAACATAAGGTCTTAATGAATAAAAACCCGAAAGAAATTTTGAATTATTTTGAATTTTGATCCAAGAGGAACTCATTCACCACCCATGGCAAATGGGTCCCACTCTAGGCTTGCAAGTGGGCATTGGGAATTAATTTGCATTTAATGTTATTTGTCAGGTTTACATTCAAAAACATGCTTAATTAAGGTCTATAAGTGCATAAAGGGGCCAAATAAAGCATAAGAAAGGTGTAATTAGTGGTGACAAGCCTAGAAAAGTGTGAAATCGTGTTACAAGACTTTACAACACTTTGAAATAGGAATTAATAAGGGATAAAAAAGTGATTTTTAGATGAATTATAATAAGAAGAGTCTAGAAAAGTGTAGAAATGTGTTACAACACCTTCACAAGACATCATAATTTGAATATTAAAGACCTTTAATATGAATGCATAAGTTACATTGCAACATTAAATCTAAGAAAAATAGGCCAAGCATCACAAGAAAAAGACCTAAATGACCATGAAAATGTCCAAAGATTCATTTTTCTATGGTACATTTAGCCCCCACTTTAGTGAGAGAATGAACTTGCTTCAAAATCACACTAAAGTAGTCATGCATATCGAGAGGGATCCAAATGCAGTTATGTTAGAAAGATGGAATTAAAATGATCAAGAGGGATGATCAAGCCCCCAGGGTGAAGATCCCATGGAAAACTAAACATAAGAAAAAAGGAAGACACATGTGAAAGAGATAAAGAGAAGAGAAGATGAAAAGGAAAAGTGGGATCAAGCTTTGATCGTTTGTTCAACTAGTTGTGAATCAGATCTAGGTTGTTTGTTTGTTTTAGAAATGCATACTCACTCTAGGGAAATGGAACTCATGGCTATCCGCCAGGTGAGAAGGCCCAAAAGGTGAGAAACATACACTCGGTTGGCATGTACTCACAAACACATAGGTGGCTATGGGGAAAGTTATGCCTCAGAATGGGCTTCCTGTTCAACCATATCAAAGTTATGCCTCTTGATAACTTTAATAAAGTGCCACAAAGGAAAATTTTGGTTCGTGCTTCATGAGGCAAGCAAAGCTTTGTATGCTTATAACTCATGAACAAATAGGATGGTACCATAGGCATGCAAGTTGTGTTATGCAAGGTTGCCATGTGAATGAAAAATATAAAATGTAAAAGAAATTTTCAAATGAGTTAGATTGTTAAATTTTTGTGAGGTCTATAACTTAGGGAACATTATGTCTAATGTCTCCAAGAGAGGACCAACCAAAGAATAGAATATTCACAACTCAGGGAATGCAGTGCGTCACATCAGGCCACCAAGAGGAATGTAATATGCTAAGATAGATCACTCTTATGAAGGACATCACACCCAATGTCATCCATAAAGTGACAAACACATCATATGAAGTGACAAGGCTGCACTAAGAAACAAGAATGCAAATGAATAATGTCAATGTATGCCCCGAATTTAAAGGAATTGCTACACACCATTTAGTGAGCAATTAATTTAAAGTAGCAAATGAAAAATGCATAAAGAAAATAAGACATGAGAGCTAACTTGGAAAGACCCTATGCCAATTCAAACATTTCTGAGTAAGGCTGCATGATGTAAAGGAAAAGGAATAAAATAAAGAGGGGTTTCACCCAAAAAGGAACACACCAAACACATAAGGGATCTATGAATTTGGGGTCAGTATGTTCATTGTTGCAATGTTTTCACTAAAGAGCTCGAAACTGTCATCATTCCCTAAATACATAGAACTAGAAGAATGACATAAAGAGAGCAAAAACAAAAGAAAAAAAAATACGTTTTGGGTCAACATGGAAGAGACATTGCGGTCTCAACACTTTGCATCATCCCCAAAAGGAGAAACACAAGCAAAAAGAAAAGGGACCAATTGGGTCAACATGGAAGAGACACAAAATGTCTCAACACTTTGCATCATCCCCAAAAGGAAAACACAAAACAAAAGTGAAATAAAAAAGAAAGGACCTTTTGGGTCAAGATGGAAGAGACATAGGGCATCTTTATGCTTTATCATCCCCAAAAGGAAAACACAAAACAAAAAAAAAAAAAAAGGAAAGGACCTTCTGGGTCAACATGGAAGAGACATACGAGATCTCTATGCTTTGTGTCATCCCCAAAAGAAAAATGAAAAAGGCTAGCAAGGTGGATGCAAATCAACCATCTAACAGGTCACCTGCCTCCCAATCATGTTCAGTCTATTACGAGGGCGGTTGACTATCCAAAGGAAGAATTGCAAGTGTCGAACTAGGGGAAATACTAGGTTCCTCACTTGGTGAAGGAGATTTATCATTTAAGTTCATGGAAGAGGAAAATAAAGAATTCAAATAATTATGCACCTCTTCATCTATTTTAGAGATCTCCTCATCATCATCATCATCTAGATTAATCATGATGGGAGGATGGAGGGTAATTTCCAGTGAAGGATGTATTAGGAGTTGTGGTTGTTTAATCTGATCATTTTGTTGTGAGGGTTGTAACGTACTATCTTGTGGTGGGTCAGGAGGATTAGGGTGGTAAAATATTGCTTTTGTTAAAGGTGAAGGTTGATTTTCTTTGTGTTCTTCCATTTGTGACTGATGAGCAAGGAGACAACGATGAAATCTATGCTCCCTAGCACCACGATTTCATTTAATTTTATGTTGAAGTTGCGTAGATGTAAGAACAGGTTGATCCACCATAGGCTCCTTGTCTTCGTAAGGAGGAGGAATGGAAGGAATTGAAGGAGATGGGTCAATAACTTTCTCTTTGTCTTTATAAACTTGTTTAATGCGAGGAGGCATAACGGGGTTGGTTTCATTATCTCTTGGGTATTTAGTTGATGAAGGTGAAGTGTTTATTGTTGGTTGCTCATGAGGTTGTATTATTTGTTTAGATTCGGATTCAGGTTGAAGCATTATCTCATCTAGAATAGGGGGATCGGAAGTGGAGGGGGACATGTGGTGAAGAGACAATTCGGCTATCCATTTGGCTTTGAACTTTTGATAGGCAATGAAAAAGGAATATTTGTGAGGGGTTATGGGTTCCATAGGTTCAGGCCAAAAGGCTTCTAAGGAAAAATTACCTTTAGAAGACAATGGATTAAAACCACTGTGGTGTATGGTAAATATCGCATTGTCAAGCGAAAACTTCAAACATTTGTGAATTACTGAAGGGACAACTTTCATTGAGCAAAGCCAAGGATGACCTAGCCGTAGATGAAACTGATCCGATTTTGGAATAATAGAAAATGTTACATCCAATGTTTTAGGTCCTATCTGTAATGGGAGTATGATCAATCTGATTGTAGGGCACACAAAACCAATATGTGTTTTAATCCATGTTGTCGGTTTGTCATAATCATCTTAATAAAGATCATGTAATACTAAAAATTATTTTGTAATCATGTTCTTGCCACATGCGCGATCTATTAATATCCCATTAGTGGGCTTATTATACATGCAGCTGGCTATGTAAAGAGGACCATCGGGAAGGTTTTTAAGTATATCTCAAGAAGAAAAAATAATATCAAGAGATTGTTTTGTGTGTCCCTTATGAGGGATAATGTCTATCATTCCTACCATTTCATCAATAGGATTAGTATGTGTAAAGTTGGAGTAATATCATGTTCATCAGTTGTATCAACATTCATCACATCATTATTTGAAGGTTCACTGGCTTTGACAAATGAAACATTGTGTTTAGGCATGGGATTGGTAAAAAATTGCAAATTCTCATTGGGGGAACAACTAACTTATCGCCCTGATCATTGACACCTATGATGGATAGACAACCAAAATCAATGAGGTCTTGTACTACATGCTTGAGACACTTGCATTGTTCTATGTCATGTCCATTTTGGTTATGTAAATAACAATAAGCATTTGGTTTAAAGGTGGGGGTTAAAGGTTTGGTTGGGTCAAGGGGCTTGACTATAGGCAAAGTGATCATCTATTGTTGTAGCAGTTGATTCATTGTGTTATGGAGGGTATCAGGTAAAGGGGTAAACTGTCTCTTCGGGTCCCCACATGTAAAGGGCACGACTACTTTAATAATGGCCACTTGATTAGGAACATATTGAGTTGGTTGTGGAGGAGGGGGATTGAACTGTAAGAAGCCTCTATTTGGTTTTCTAAAGTTTTACATGTTGTTTTGGTTGCTTTGTTCAGACTTCTTAGCTCGGTTAGAAGTGGATTTTGAATCACGACAAGTAACCGAGTTGTGGTAGTTACATAGGGTTGTACAAAAATGCATGAAAGAAGTAAATTTCATCATGGTTAGCCTATCCTAAATGTGAGTTTGCAAGTTTTCAATAAACATCTTTGGGAGATGTGAATCAAGAACCTTGACATCTACTTGAGCATACAATGACTGGTAGTGTGAAATGAAATCAGTGACTTTTTCATCCACATTTTTTTACACCTCATTAAATCAGCCATTGTCCTTTTTGGAGTCATATGGACTTGGAAATGACTTAAAAAGGCATAATAAAGTTCATTAAATGATCTAATTTTGAATTATTGGGTAAGTTGGAAAACCACTCCAAGGAAGTGTTCTTTAAAGTCCTAGGAAATAATTTAGCTAATAGTTTATTGTCGAGGACAAAATCACTACACAAGGCTGTATAAGAAATAACATGATTAGTAGGGTCTCTTTTTCCTTTGTACTTATCAAACCTAGGCATCTCAATTCCTTGTGGCATAGGTGTTCTTAAGATTTCTAAAGATAATTGGCTACTATGGACATAGTATGTGGGTGGTGCGGTTTGGTTTTGGTTAATGGTGGATATTTGTTGTTGCATGGAGGAAATGGTCTGAAAGAGTTGTGTAATGAGAGGTTCAGTGTAAGTGGTATGAGGTAGAAGATAGAATGGTGATGGAGTGTATGTGATTTTAGGAGAAGTGAAAGGGATACTAAGGGAGGTGAAGGTGGTGGAGGATGGAACATTCAATGCCACAAAAGAACTAGGAATGATAGTTGGAATAGAGAAAGAAGGAGTCACATGACTAACCTGTTGCATGGTGGTTGTAACTTGAGAAGTGGTATAGGTGGGTATGGATGCTATAGTTGATGGAGGAGGAATGTGAGATCCTCCTTGGCTCACTATAGTGTTTGTTGGTTGGGAAGTGGAAGGAACATGTTTGTTGTATATCTCAGCAATTCTTTTCATAACTTTTAATCCTTCGTCACTTTCAATCAGGTGATGAAGGTTGTCTATAGTAGGTATGGTAGTGGTGGAAATTTTTTCAAGACATAAGTCTTGTTGCAAATATGCAAAATCCTTGTGAATGTTAATGACATTATTTTGTGGAATTTGATCGGTTTGTGTGTCAACATGCATTGTTTGTGAAGGTAAAGGTGTACTAGTGGTAGTATCCATGCCTAATGTACCATTTTCCATACCAGGAGTAGGAGCTCAAGACAACCCAAGGTCCACAATGAGTGTGTTATTGTGAGATTCCATGAGTTGGGAACTTCTCACTAAAGTGTTATCAATAGGGAACCAAACACTCATACAAGTGCCACAAGGGGTGGGGTTAATGCAAATGCAATGCAATCTAGGATTTTAAAATGAAAATAATAGAAATTTTATAAATTGAAATAGAAAAATAACAATAGAAAAATGAAATGCAGTAAATGCCCAGAAAATGCCTAAAAATGAAGTTCAAAATGTGTAGTTGGACTGATTCGCCCAGGGTGGCGAATGAGTCTAGAGATGAGATTTTTTTTGTTTTCTAGAAAATTTAAAGTGAATTTTATGCTTTTCAGATGCAAATGCAAAATTTCAATGTTTGTAATGTTTTAAGGTGCAAAAATGAAATCTATGTGAGATATTCACTAATGCAAATGTGTAAATCCTAGGATGCAAAAACAATGCAAAAAGCTAATGCAAAGGCTAAAATTATGAGTCCTAGGATGTAAATGCGATGCAAATTAGAAAGATAATTTGTTGTATATGCAGGTTCACAAAAATGAACCAACAATTTTAGGGTGTGGACCTATGTACTTCTCTTGCACTCTTATGGTTTTTCACCTAAAAGGAGAGAGATAGAACCCAAAAACTAGGGTGGTTCACTCAAACTAAGGAATGTATGATGTAATTAGGACTAAATGCAATGATCTAAATGCAGCTAATTGATAAAAATTGATTGATTGTGAATGCAAAACTAATGAAATATGCAATGTTTGGAAACACAATGTGATATGAAGAAATGAACTAGAAACATAAACAAATGCAAACATAAATGATTGAGACTGAACATAGTGCACCTAGAAGTTGAATGTTGATCCTGGAATATTTTGGAAAGTAGAAAAAATCATTGTTTATGACTAATGGGACTCATTCGCCACTAATGGCAAATCAGTCCTACTTCTGGTAAAATGACCTAAAATTGGTTTCTGAGTGTCAGGAACTAAATTTTGACAAAATAAACTTTTCTAGCCTGTAGGTGGGACTCATTCACCACTAATGGCGAATCAATCCTCCTCCAAAATTTTGCAAATTTAGGGGTCAAATTTGTGGGTCCAGATCTACACCTGTCTTCTTGTCAGGTTAACGGGGTGAAATCTATAGAAAATGGGTTGAATGTTGTCTCCAAGCTTGAATTAGGGTTTTGTTTACTTAAATCACTTAGATGACTTGTTGACCACTTTTCAACACCTATTTCTTTGAAAAATATGCCTACAAGACCTACAAACACACATGCAAAGAGGGGGAAAATGGTTAAGGGTTAGAGTATAGGGATTTTCCTTGGTCAAATCCCACTTTGGCAATCAAACCCTTGATAAAGAAATGAAATAGAAACAAGAAAGGAATGATGAATAAAAAACATGCAAGTGTCTTAAACTGACCAAAACCTTGTTGTAGAAGTTTAAAGATATGTCAACGGTTGCTTCAAGATGCTTGATATTTGCTTGATCAAATGATGTAATGATGTTTTAAATGCAAGAGTGCTAATTGATGTTGAATGAGTGAATGAGATGAATGCTTGAATGAATTAGGAGTAAAATGGATAGAAAAACACTTATTTATACACACTTATGCCCTAATTACCCAATAATACAACATCATAGGCCGACATAAGGTCTTAATGAATAAAATCCTAAAAGAAATTTTGAATTTTGAGCCAAGAGGGACTCATTCACCACCCATGGCAAATGGGTCCCACTCTAGGCTTGCAAGTGGGCATCGAGAATTAAGTTACATTTAATGTTATTTGTCAGGTTTACATTCAAAAACATAATTAATTAAGGCCTATAAGTGCATAAAAGGGACAAATAAAGCATAAGAAAGGTGTAATTAGTGGTGACAAGCCTAGAAAAGTGTGAAATCTTGTTACAAGACTTTACAACACTTTGAAATAGGACTCGATAAGGGATAAAAAGGTGGTTTTTAGATGAATTATAATAAGAAGACTCTAGAAAAGTGTAGAAATGTGTTACAACACCTTCACAAGACATCATAATTTGAATATTAAAGACCTAATATGAATGCATAAGTTACATTGCAACATTAAATCTAAGCAAAATAGGCCAAGAATCATAGGAAAAAGACCTAAATTACCATGAAAATGTCCAAAGATCCATTTTCTATGGTACACTTATTTTGGCCTAAAATCTCTTCATTCACAATTTCATCAAGATCCAAGCTCAAATGGTGCATTATTTTAACATGCCTTTCTGTGGACACCCAAAAATGGATGCTTCACTTCCTTGTCCACAAAATGGAATAAGGAGGAAAAGGATCTGATTTCACAATGTCCACATTCAAGAATACCTTAGAGATCTCAACACAATGAAATATATGATATATATAATTGTAAGATATCCTTGGGGATGAATGGGACAAGAAATGGGTTCACCACCAAGTGTAAACTTGGAAAATACAAAATGTTTGAAAAGACAATGTGATATGCAAAAAGACCTAGAAATGCAAGTAAAATGAAACAGAAAGCTAGGCAAATAGAAATATTCACCTAGAAGCTTTCTAGAGATGGAATGGAGCTCTAGAATCTAGAGAATTCTGATGTTGATTCTGATTGGGGCTCATACACTGGGTGACTTAGTGTAGTTTCGGGAAAAATGTGCTAGAACAGGTTTCAGACAAACGGGTACTCAGATCTGCAAAATTCTTGTTTAGGCCTGGGCAGTGGGACTCATTCACCAATAGTGGTGAACCAGTCCACCTCTAGATTTATGGAAATTCAAAATAGAAAACTATAGCCCTCAATTTTCTCTTCTACTCCTGATACAGATCCAAGTCTGAAACTAAACAATTCAACCTGTAGATCTTCTCCAAGCTTTTCTTATGACTTTGAAAACTTTAACTTGTTTTGATCACTTTTCCAATCTTAAAACTTCTTGGTAAATCTATAACCTAGCCCTACAAATCACACATAAGAAGAGGGAAAAATGTTGTGGGGTTAGTGAATAGGGGTTTTCCTTGGTCAAACCCCTTGTTGGTATTAAAACCTTGAAATAAAATGAATTAGAATAAAGAATGATGAATGAACAAAAGACAATGTTACAACTCACCAAACCCTTGCAATGAGATGTTGCAAACATGTAAATAATGGCTCCAATGGATGTGGACTTGAACTCTAGCTTGATATTGATGGATCTTGTGAATGTTCAAATTCTCTTGTAAACTATATGCATGAATACTTGAATGCTAGGTTAGGTTGAAATGAGAGAAAGAACCTGGTATTTATACTCAATTATGCAATAATTCCAAAAATTACATCACAAGCCGACCTTAGATCTTGGAGAATAAAAATCTGCCATAATTTTGATTTAAATTTGAATTTTGAGTTAAAGGGGACTCATTCGCCACCCTAGGTGAATGGGTCACACCTAAGGGGACTCATTCACCCAGAATGGAAAATGAGTCCCACCTTATGCATTTAAGGTGGGTTTCAGGATTTAATGCTTTAAATGATGTTTGTCAAGATTATTCTAAAAAATACACATAAATAAGGCCTGTGGATGCAAAATGGGGCCAATTAAAGTATAAGAAAGCCCAATTATTAATGAAAATCCTAGAAAAATGTGAAAGTGTGTTACAACACTTTACAACACTTTGAAACAAGGCTTGTTAAATGATGAAAAGAGGTTATTTTATTAACAATACCCTATAAAAGTGTGAAAGTATGTTATAACACTTTACAACACTTAGGTAAGGTATCACTTAAATCCTTTTAATTCACAAGGGCCCAAGACCTAATGTGAATGTGTTATCCATATTACAACATTATATCATGGAAAAATTAAGCCAAAATCACAAGGAGGGCCCAAATGAGATAGAAAAATTAGAAGGGTTACTTTTTCGATGTCTACACTTTCAAGTGTGGCAAACCCCTCCAATAGGCTCATTTACAAAAGAGGTACCAAATTTTGGTTTGTTGGGAGAGATCTAATTAAAAACCCATGCTTTATTTAATTGATTAGGCTTGCTCACAAAAAATCATGTCCCCAAAAGTTCTTGTTTGTGAGCAACAAAATTCCATTATTTTTCTAGTAAGATAAATTGAATTTTCCACTTTGCAACTTTTAAATTTTGCAAAATTTGGGACATCTTAAGTGTTTTAAATGTTTTAAGAAGTCTTTAAAATCATTTTTAAATGTTTTATAATTAAATATAAGTTGAAAAAATGAACCTAAAGTGTTTGCTTGCTATCTTGCACAAGCTAAAGGAAGGGTTTTGAGAGGAGCCCATGTGTGTGAGCAAGCAATTTTAGAGAGTTTTTAAGGTTGTTGGAGGCTTATATATTTACTAAATATGTCTCCCATCCCTATTTTAACACTTGGAGAAGATTTTGGAGCATTAGATTCAAATAATTTTTTTTATTTGATCCTCTAAAAAACACCTGCAACCTTTTTCATGCTCCTGAAATGTTTGGTTGTCATTTAAAGCCTTTTAAAATCCTCATTAGCAAGGGAAACAGTCCAACAACGAAATGGATTTCTTGCATTGCTTATCTCCACAACAATAATTAAGGATCAAAATCATGTTTTATTATTATTTGGGGCAGATTTCTCAAGTGTTTGCAAGATTCAATGTG
This sequence comes from Sequoia sempervirens, assembly GCA_007258455.2. Classification (NCBI taxonomy): domain Eukaryota; kingdom Viridiplantae; phylum Streptophyta; class Pinopsida; order Cupressales; family Cupressaceae; genus Sequoia; species Sequoia sempervirens. Next base: position 122,899,366 of record VDFB02000363.1, on the reverse strand, counting down.
GTTATTCAAAGGTTGTCCCAAGGTATTTCTCATGCCTTGAGAGAATTTTCATAATATTTTGAGCTTTGGTAGAGTGCTAGTAAGTAGAGAAATAACTCAAATAAAATGGTCACAACCTACATCTAATTATTCTTTTGTTGCAATGGTTAATACATTGTGTGAAGGTTTCAAATGGTCTATATAGAATTTGGGGCCAAGAAGGAAAATTGAAGAGGGAAAACATACATCTAGGCAATGGTGCAAAGTGTTTAATTGGTAATAGAAAAATTTGCATGAAGGATTAGTTGTCAGACAGCTATTTGACAAAATGTCAAATATTTATAGAGAAAGAAATGAAAAATTTAAAGATTAAAATGTATGGTGATAGAATGCAAGTTGAAGGCATTTGTAATTTCTAGTGAATTGGGTTTTGACCTAGAGGTGAAATTTTTTAACTTGCAAATGAAAATGGAGTTGGTAAATATGTTTGTATAGGCAAGGTAAAAAGTTGCACGAGATTTGCAAATGCAAGAGGACAAGAACATCCCAGTTGCAATAATGAGGAGAAAATATGAGGGAAATTAGTGAGTAAAGAGGAAAGATCTAAAGGTTCAATCAATGACAAGTTTTTGATAGAGATTCAATCTGATCCTTCTTCTCTTCTTTATATGTAATTTCTTCTTCATTTGTTGGGGTTCTAAGTTTTGTGGAGGCTCTTAGCTTTTAGGTTTTTGGCCATGGAAGAGATTGTGTACTAGAATTATTGAATGCTAACGGTAAAGATTCATAGGCTGAAAATTCACTTATTGCAATGCTTGTGTAACTTGAATGCAAAGATATGAGTACATACTATTATGTAATTGTCTCCATGTCTAGGATGTAACATCTTTTGAATTGAAATAATAAAGTTATTGAGGTTCTTCAAACACATTTTTTGTTTGAGTTATTTGTTTGTTTTATTTCCATTCAAGGAGTGGTGTAAATTTTTGTAAATAGGTAATGAGGGTATTATATTTTTAGGTGGATTGCTATGTAGAATTTCATGACAGAATTAAGCAGACCTTTCTGCCATAATGTGATAGAAGCTTGTTGGTCATAAATATTATGTTATAGTATTATGATATGATGTGTATGATATGTGACTCTATAGCCCAAGGCAGGCAATGGTCTTGCAAAGTTGTCTTTCCCCATCCTCAAAAACAATCTTCAATTACAATAAAAATTTTAGTCCTTTAGTTTTATGTTTATTTTGTGTCTCTACTTTATGCCTATAATGAAATGAGAACAAGGGATGTGCCATTATTTGAGGAAGCCATACACACTCTTGTTATATTGTATGAAGTTTATTTGTTTTACATTGTGTTGCACCATAGGTTTAATATCTACATCCAGTATCACATAGGATCATTGTCCTAAGTTTTACAGAGCTTGAAGTGTAGGGGAGAAAAGTGTAAAATCCATCTCACATTTTTTGGACACTAATCTTGAAGTTATTAATATAAGGAATGGCTATCCTTTAGAGGATTTTCAAGGTTTTGCTGAAAGAAAAACACCAACATGGTGGAAGAATGAGGAGTTTTTCTTTGATGCAGTTATTGGAAACATGAGCATGAGGGATAACTACAAGGTATACTATTATTTGTTGTAGTGTTGTCATTGATGTCAACGTTGTATCTTGATATGGAGATCAAGGTGTAGATCATTTTGGTTGCTTCTAACATGTTTTGGGATTTTTGTGGAAGACAATTTTGCAAGAAGGTTTGATCTAGTGAAGCCAATTGAGATGAAAATTGACTAAAAATTCTAGTAATTTTGTGTAACAAAGCATCCAATTTTTGGGTTTGCACTGGTCCACAAATTAACTTTTCACTCTGTAGTTCTAGTATGTTTTTGTTGGCTGATAAAACTAGAATTTGAATTCTAACTCCTAGAGATCTGAAACCACTCTCAAACATCCTAAAACTATATACATGAAATATAACTTAAATTATAAGAAAGTAAATGTAAATATGTAAATGTCAACTTATAGTTTCCCTAAAAGATAAAAAGAAGAAAGAGACAATAAAAAGAGAAGAAAAAAATTTCAATGTAGAAAAAACATGAGGGCGTTATAATGCACTCACGTTTTGGAAATGTTTTTTTAATTTTAAAAAATGCACATTTTTTGAACTCAAAATGCACACATATTTTGAAATTTAAACCATAATGCGAGCACATTATAACACTCTCATGTTATGGCTTGGTAATGACCAAGCCTAGTCTTGGTCACTACCAATCCATAACGTGAGTGCATTTTACTATAACATGCTCGTATTTTCTTTATTTCAAGATGAAAAAGTAAATTGGCCACTTTTTGGCCCCCCATCTTTTTGCACTTACCCACTTATATGAAGTAAGGCTTTAGAATCAAGAAGTCATTTCCCTAAATCATGACTAGTAGATGTAAGAAGTGATTTATCTTTATCAACTCCATTAGCTAATCATGTTTTCCCTGATTGTGTGATGATGGTGGTGTAGAAGAAGATGATGAACTATAAGAAATCATTGAAGGAAATAATATACATGGTTCTCTTGAAGGATATGCTTCAACTCTTCTAATTTTTAAAGTAACATTTGTGTTCATTGTTCCATTATTTTTTAAAATATGTGTGGGTATCTCATGCTTAGGTTTATCCTCTTTAGAAGAGGTGGGAGGATCATTAGATCATGTCTTAGTTTTGTATTTCTTCTTTCATTTTCCTTTGGGTATATGTGCTAATAATACTCAACTCTTAGGAAATGTATCTAAATAGATAATCTTAGCTTTCTCTTTAATCAAGAAGTCACAAAATGTCAAAAAGAAGGAATATTATCTAATTCACCTAACACATCCATGGAAGAATAAAAGCTAGAAGAAACAAGTAGAAATGGTCCTTTTAACTTAGAGAAATCAAGAATATATATTACTTGTCAAATTTATTTTTCTCATAGAAAACCAATTTAGATCTCATTGATTTAAACTTAACCAAATAATCCTCAATGGTAAGAAATATATCAAGAGAAAGAGATGCTAGCTTTATCTAAATTTGTAAATCACATAATTCACTAAATGTAAATAGAGAAAATAGACAATATATTGCAATACTCTTATATGACACCTCGTAGATCTAAAATATCAATTTAACTAAAATTCAAGGCCCCAAAAAGGCATAATTTCATCAGGTGTTAGGATGTCCAAGTTATCAATCATAGTGCAAATATGCCAATAAATAAATAAAATCTACCTAGATTTGAATTTAAAAAAATTGCATGCATAAATCTGAAGAGGTCCTCAATACCTTTCTAATGCTACAAGAGTCATGAAAATTTGATAAATAGGAAAATAATAATGAGATCAAAGTTTAACAAGAAAATCTAGATTTTAATCAACAATAAATGTAGCATCAAAAAAATCTAATATTGAGACCTACAACACTAGAAAATGTTGGTGTCAACCACCTCCCAAGAGCACAACCTACAAATAAATTTTCATAGATGAGAGAAGAAACACAAGGCTATTTCACCAAAGATGAAAATATTGAGATGAAATGAGACATAAATTACATAATATACAGTCATTTTTTAAAGACTTTGATGAATAAACCCCAAGATATGAACCGGAATCAGTTGAACCAGATGAAAGAATGGCTAAAGGAAATGAAGAAGAAGGCACTTTATTCCAAACAAAGATACTGCAAATAGTTGAGGAGAAAGATGGAATGCAAAAGATTTTTGACATGTGGTTATATCGACCCTCATATGAGAAGGATCTAATTGAGAGTACTCTAGGTAGATACTTTGTGCAAAATAACATTGAATTGGAAATTTTGTAGAATGTATTCCCTGAAGAGTTGATTGAGTGTATTAAGGAATTCATGGCCTCTGACTCTCAGGATAACAAAGAGGAGGAAATAATATTACATTTGAAGGAGCAGTTCATTCTATTCCTTACAAAACTGAAGAAGAAAATGAATGTGTTGAGGCAGTGCATCAATTCAGCCAAGAAAATCTACAATTATTGTCTGTGTTGGCCTCATGTTGTTGGAAAATGTAAAGACAAGCTAGAGAAAATTGAGAGTGAATTGAATAAAATTGGTCAAGACTACAATATGTTTCAAGAATAGGATGGAGCAGTAAAGAAAAGAATTCATGAGTTGCAGGTTGAGCACTCCAAGATTCACTTTTACATAAACACTCTTGTGGACACTTTCTGGAAAGTGAAGGATCAAATTGAATGCAGATTGGAGCAACTGATTGAAGTCCTAAGGAAAGGAGAGAAGTTGGAAGAAGCAATTAGAATTCCTGAATCCCTCATTCATATCATCAACCGGACATCAGAAAATAATAGTCTGATAATAATTATTGGGATTATTGTGGATGCTTGGAAGAAATTCCTTCAGGAGATGAAAGATAAGTATAAAATAATTTTCTAATTTGTGCAGCAGTTGTAGTTTTTCAAATTTTGATCAAATTTTTATTTAGCAAAGGGGGAGAGAGAGAGCAGTAAAATTTTGTTTTAGCAAAAAAGGAAGAAGTGCAGTAAGAATACTAGAAAAGGGGAGAGAAAGCAGTAAATTTTTGTCATTGATGTCAAAGGGGGAGAGAATGCAGTGAAAAATTCCTTGACATCCTAAGGGGGAGCAGTATTTTGTTGTGTTTTGAAATTCTAGAGTTTGGCAGCGCATCTCTAGTTTTGACACTTAGTCATTTTTCACTAAGTGTTGCCATCAATGCCAAAGGGGGAGATTGTTGGCATATGGATTGATTGTTGGAATTTGGCTCAGGAAGATTATTGGTATGGCTTCTAGTTTTTTCATTGATGGCAACTGAAGTCATTATTGTGGTCCACAGATCTGAACCTGGTCATATTGGCAGTTAAAGTTAAGTACAGTGTATTATCGACAGAGATCATGAAGAACAGGGTATCGGGTTAGTATGTCAATCCATATGCTTCACTGGATCATCATCTTGTGTTGTGGATCCCTAGGATAGGTTGTTAAGCATTTATGTTACCTTATTGGTAAGTTTTGTGATTTTGCATTAATCGGTGTGTGAGTAAGGAGATCTGGCAGAATGTTTTTCTGTCTATTTGTTCATTATGGCCAACCTAGTTGATGTCGCATGTTGCAGATGTATAAGGAGTAATTGATTAATTGTTTCTTGTGTTGGTTATTTTATTTTGGGTCCCAGCTATGTTGTGGCCAACTTGTATGAGTGCACGTTATAAATTGTTCATGATTTGAGCCAACATGTGGAGAATATTATATTTTGTTAAAGCCAACATATAGTAATTAAATTCTTGCTACTAGATATATATATGAGATAGATAATTCATTTTGGGTATGGAAAATAAGTGGAAGTGTGTGAATGTGTTTGGAGAGTAGAAAAAATGTGTGTACAAGTATTAGAAGGGTGATTGAGTGATCTATGCATAGTTTCAGAAGATTGAAAAATTAGAGTAGAGTAGAGCAAAGTAGAGCAGAAATATAGAATCAGTCAAAAGGGCTAAAGATCATCTATTGAGCTTCATTGGAACTGAATCTAGGTATTTGGAGATGCTATTTTCTTAGTTCAACTTTTTTTGTAGTGTAAACATTTTGTAAGGCAGCGAGCCTTCCTTATTCTGAGTAGTGAGCTCTAGGCAATGTATCTGAATGCATGTGCATTCCCTTTTCTTCATACTTTTAACAAAGTATATAAATTGTGGACTAACATCCACTGTGGTTTTTCCCCTAACAGGGTTTCCACATAAAAATATTGGTGTTATGGTGCTTTGATTATCTTGTGCATGTTCTTGCATCTTTATTTATTTTCATGTGTTGTAAATGGTTTAAGATCTGGATTTAAAGTTTAGATTTGTTGAACACTAATTCACCCCCCCCTCTCAGTGTTCCTTGAGTCCAACTGATTTAATATTTTAATGTGGTCAACACATTCACTTTAGGTCTTGGGTCCTTGTGAATCATTAAGAACTTTATGATGCCTTGTAAAAGTGTTGTGAAGTGTTGTAACACATTTTCACACTTTTTCAGGATCTTATTAATATAATTCACCTAAAGAACCTCTTGTAATCACTTACCAAGTCTTATTTCAAAGTGTTGTAACAAAATTTCATGCTTTTCTAGGCTTGCCATCAACAATTTGACCCTTTCTTATGTTTAAATGACGCCTTTATACACTTACCAATCCTACTTAAGTAGATTTTTGAGAATAATCTTGTTAAACATCATTTAATAGAGTTTAATTCCTGACACCCATTAAACTTACCTTGGTGGGACCAAGTCGCCACTAGGGGTGACTTAGTCCCACTTGGCTCAAAAATCAAAATTATTTCAAAATTCTAGTGGGATATTATTCTCTTACCTTGAGGTCGGCTTATGATGGGGTATTTTCAGGAAATTTTATATAATTGTGTATAAATATAGGGTTTTCTCTCCCATTCATTCACCCATTCATTCAAGAAATCATTTCTAATTATTCAAGCACTCAAGCATTCCTAATCATTCAATCAAGCATTTTCAAGCATATTGGAGCTGCCATTTGCATATCTACATATTTCTACTTCAAGGGTTTGGTGAGTTGTGACATTGCATGTTGTTCATTCATCATTCTCTTTTCATTTCATTCATTTTCAAGGGTTTAATTACCAAGTCAGGGTTTGACCAAGGCAAACCCCTATTCTCTAACACGTAACCATTTTTCCCCTCTTTGCATGTGTGTTTTGTAGGTATTGTATGCAGATTTATCAAAGAGCAAGGTGTTAAAAAATTTCATCAATCCATCAAAGTCATTCAAAGTCAACAAAACCCTAAGAGAAGCTTGGAGATCACCTACATAACAGATTCTGCAGATTCATGTTCAAAAACCTGTTAGGAACAAAAGTGTAGACCAAGAGCTACAAATTGCATCTTCGAAACTCCTGAAAGCTAAAGGTGGACTAAGTCACCATCAGTGGTGAATTAGTCCCACTACCAGGCCTAAAAAACTGTTTTCTATAGTTCTAGATACCCTTTTGGATGAAATATGTTCTAGTAGAATTTCCCCAAAATAGGACTAAGTCGCCCAACTTGGTGTAAGTGTCCCAGTTGGATTCAATAGTGAATTTTCTAGAATTTCAAAGCTTGTCTCCATCACTTCCTAGTTTCCAGGTGCCCCTCTTCAATCTCACTAATTTTTGTTACAAATTACTTTCATTTCTAGGTCATTTTGCTTACAACATTGTGTTTTCAAACATGTTGCATTTCATTAGTTTGGCATTAATAATTAATATCTTTCATTAGTTTTTTGTGTTTAGGACATTCTATTTAGGCATATTTCATTCATATTTGCATTATTCTTGAGTGGGGACATTGCAATTTTTGGCATACCTCTCTCCTTTTAGGTGAAAAACCCTAGAAGTGTTGGAGAGCATTGTGGTGCCAAAATAATTTTCCACATTTTTGTGAGCCTGACTTTAAAACATTATATTTCTAATTTCAAGTGCATTTCCATCCTAGAATTACATTGCATTGAATTTTGCATTATTTAATTTGCATCATAGGGTTTTAAAATTTACATTAGTGAAAATCTCATTTAGCTTGCATTTTTGCATTGCATTTCATTAAAAATTCACAAAATTTTGCATGTTCATATTATATTTGCATTTCACAACCTAAAAATCATAAAATCCAATTAAAAAATTCTGATTTTTTTTAAAAAAATCACTACTTGGACTAATTCACTACACTGGGTGACTTAGTCCACTTGCACTTTTTGCATTGTAAGTTATGCCATTTCCAGATTGTTTTCTACATTTCTATTTTCTATTATTACATTTTTGTTATAGTTTCTAGATTTATTGTTTTATTCCATTTCTTGCACATATTTTTCTTTCATTCATTTGCAACATGGCTATGTATTTTAATAAGGTTTGGATGTCATTAAAATCCCTAGTTGACATGTCAATTTGTGCCTTTGGAACTGATCCTAATGACAATGAACTTCCACATGATGCTTCTTCAAATCCTCATGAATTTCCTCCTCGTGATGTTGGCATCATTGGAGAAGATGATGACAACATGAATAAGTTCCTAAATGAATGCCTTGACAACCTTGAAGCTAATGCATCCTTTTATCCATCCATGAAACAACATGATCTTCCTACAGTACCACCTCCTAATATGTTTGGATACTTACATCCTGAAACAAATGAAGAACCTAAGTTCCCTACACAAGGTGAACTTAGTTCTTCTAAACAAACAACCACTCAACCATTTTATGATAACAAAGTCACCAATACTCCAATCAACCTTGAAGAAACCTATGGTAAAGGTTATATCATTTTCAGCAAACAAGGATGTGACACAACTAAACATGACATTCATCAACTCTTAGAGAAAAATCCAAAAGAAGAAAACACAATGGGATTAGGTTATTAAGATCCCTCTCATAACAGTAAGCCTCCTAGATAATACTAGAGGCTTCATGATGATGGCATGGTGATCTTTGATTCCCCTCCTAATCTGAATGTCCTCCTTCCTTGAGAGCAACCCTTACTTTATAGCACTGACAAGGATGAGAGGATCACTTTAGGTCCTTCTTCCATTCGAGAAAAGGGTGAATCTAGAAAATGCAAAAGACCTTACAAGTTATAGAAAATCAAGTTTCCTCTCCATCCACCACCTGAATGTGAAAAGAAATTGCAAATACTTTTAAACAAAGGACTCATACTAAATTACCACCTATGAATAGGTTGGTGATATATCCTAAAGATACTAACGTTCCACATTGTGCATATCATCGTGTTCTTGGACATAGAAGCGATGAGTGTCGTCAATTGAAATAAATACTGAGAAAGTATCATTTTGATGGCAATAATTGCTATCCAATAATTCCATAAACCCCTCTCCAACACCTTGTCATGTAATAGTTGTAGAACATTCTCTTCTCACTATTACATGACCTTTCCCATCACCTACCTTGGCTTATTCTTGTCTTGCACTCAGTGGTGGAAAGAAGTTTCTATCCTTATCCTAGTAATGCATTTGTCATTGTCCCTTAGTTGCATTATTCACCTTCCACTTATAACAACTGAGACTGGGAGGTAGATGACTTGCTTGATGGTTGACTCACATTTGCGTTACTAGTCTTTTGCACTTTCTCTTTCTTTTTCTTTTAGGTTTTTGCATGTGCATAATGTGATCCCCCATGATGTTTTGTTTGATGCTCTCTCTCTTTGTGTCATTCCTCTATTTGTACCTTCATTCTTCTCTATGTTGTACATCAATTTTTCCTTTTCTTTTTCTCTTTTTCTTGTGTTTTCCTTTTGGGGATGATGCAAGGCATTGAGACATTCATGTCCCTTTCATGTTGACCCAAAAGGCCTTTCTCTTTTCCTTTTCTTTTTGTATTTTCTTGTGTTTTCCTTTTGGGGATGACGCAAGGCATTGAGACATTCATGTCTCTTTCATGTTGACCCAAAAGGCCTTTTTCTTTTCCTTTTCTTTTTGTCTTTTTCTTGTGTTTTCATTTTGGGGATGACGCAAGGCATTGAGACATTTCATATCTCTCTCATGTTGACCCAAAAGCTTTTCATTTTTCTTTCTCCTTTTATTTTTCATTTGGCTTGTGTTTTCCTTTTGGGGATGACGCAAAACATCGAGACACCCTATGTCTCTTCCATGTTTACCCAAAATTTTCTTTCTTTTTCTTTGTTTTCACTCTTGGGTGATCCCACAATAGTGCTTTACAATTTTTGGCCAAACTGGACACTGAAATTATTTTTTAAACTAAATCTTCACATTCGGGCACCTATAGCGGCTAAACCGTTAAGAATTTGAAGATGATGCAAACTAGAGTCTCATCACATTTTGTCTTTAGATTCTAAAAATATTTTTTTCAAAGTTTTTGGAATCAAATTGGACTTCTTTTTCCATCTCCCTTGAAAACTGTTTTTTTTCAAACAACATTTTAAAAAAATGACGCACACCGTATAACGCATAACTTTTTTCCATGAAGGATAAAATTCTAATTCTTTTGAATTTAGATTCATAACTCTGATGTCTAGTGCTTCCACTTGGTTAGACATTTTTTTATTGAATATTTTTTCTTTAATCAATTTTTGAAGTCAAACCAATTACAATTTAGACATAGTGTGACCGTATGACGCATAACTTTTTTTGTATAGATCAAAATTGAATTTATTTTTTGGTTAGATCAAGGACTTCAATATTTGGTGCTCTCATATTTTTCAAAAAAAAAATTGATAATCTGCTATTTTTCCACATATGCAAAATAGAGACCTTCATTTTCGATAAAAAACCTATGTTTATTAAAACTAAAAAAACAAATACATAATAAAACCAAAACATATTAAAATTATATTCGTTGGATAGCTTGTTCTAAGGACTACCTGATTCCAATTGGGTTGTGAAGATTCCTCCATTTTCATCCTCAACCCAAGCTCCGAAGTGCCAAAATTTAGGTTTTTTTTGTGTCTCAGGGGGGATGAGGAATAAAGGGGGTTCAAAGGAACCCCTAGGGGTTCATTTGAACCAGAGTTCATTCGAACCCCCCTTCTATAAGGGGTTTTGATGGATTTTTTGGCAGGAAAGTATTAAGATGGTTCGCCCGAACTTTGGTTCTAGCGAACCCCTAATTGGTTCAGTCGAACCAATAGGTTTGTACGAACCCCTAAAATCATTTTTTTTCCATGCATTCATGTTTAGTGAGTTTTCCTTCCTCACTTCAATTGTAAACTGCTATTGTGGCTTCACCCTCTCTTTGCGTCATTCTTCCAGTTCTATGTATTTGGGGGATGATGACAGTTCTGTGCTCTCTAAACAACATTGGAACAAAGAACATACTAACCCCAAATCCATAGATCCCTTATGTGTTTGGTGTTTTCTTTTTGGGGGAAACCTATTTCTTTTCCTTTCCTTCACATGACGTAGCCTTACTCAGAAACGTATGACTTGGCATAGGGCTTTCCAAGTTCACTCTCATGTCTTCTTTCTTCTTTGCATTTTTTTCATTTTCTACTTTAAAGTAATTGCTCACAGTAGGGTGTGTAGCAATTCCTTTAAAGTGGGGGCATACATTGGCATTATTCATTTTCATTTTTTCTTTTTCTTGGCTCTTAGTGCATCCTTCTTACTTCATACAATGCATTTTTCTCTTTGTGGATGACATTGGGTGTGATGTCCTTCATGAGCGTGATCTATCTTAGCATATTACATTCCTCTTAGTGGCTTGATGTGACACACTGCATCCCCTAATTTGTGAATCTTCTATCCTTTGATTAGTCCTCTCTTGGAGACATTAGGCACAATGTTCCCTAAGTTAAAGACCTCACATGAACTAAGCAAGACTCCTTTGAACATATTTTACATGTTGTATTTTGCATTTATTATATGGCCACCTTGCATAACATAGCTTGCATGCCTGTGGTTCCATTGTGTTTTTTCATGAGTTCTAAGCATACGAAGCTTTTCTTGTCTCGTGAAGCTCAAAAAGTCATTTTCTTTTGTGGAACCTTATTAAAATTATAAGGAGGTATAACTTTGGTATGGTTGAGTGGGAACCCCATTCCGAGGCATGACTTTCCCCATAGCCACCTACGTGTGTGTGAGTGCATACCAGCAATGAGTGTATGTTTCTCACCTTTTAGGCCTTCTCAGTCAGCAGATAGCCATGAGTTTTGTCCCCTCAGAGTGAGTATGCATTTGTTTTAGAGAAATAGTTTAGATCTGATCCACATCAGGATGGACAAATGATCGAAGCTTGATCTAATTTTCTCTCTCTCTTTTCTTTTCTCTCTTTCATCATCATTTTCACGTATGTTCCTTTGTGCTTATGTTTAGTTTGCCATGGAATCTTCATCCTAGGGGCTTGATCACCCCTCCTTATCATTTTTGTCTCATCTTGCTAGCATTAGTTCATTAGAAACCCTCTTGATTGCACGTGGGTCTACTTTAGTGTGGGTTTGAAGAAAATTCATCCTCTCACTAAAGTGGGGGCTAAATGTGGACATGGAAAAAGTAACCCTTCTAATTTTTCTTCCTGTTTAGGCCCTCCTTGTGATTTTGACCTGATTTTGCCTTGATTTAATGTTGTAATGTGGTCAACACATTCACATTAGGTCTTGGGTCCTTGTGAATCATTAAAAACTTTACGATGCCTTGTAAAAATGTTGTGAAGTGTTGAAACACATTTTCACACTTTTCCAGGATGTTATTTATATAATTCACCTAAACAGCCTCTTTTTATCACTTACCAAGTCTTATTTCAAAGTGTTGTAAAGTTTTGTAACAAACTTTCATGCTTTTCTAGGCTTGTCATCAATAATTTGACCCTTTCTTATGTTTAAATGACCCCTTTATACACTTACCAGCCCTACTTAAGTGTATTTTTTAGAATAATCCTATTAAACATCATTTAATACACTTTGATTCCCAACACCCATTAAAATTTCCCTAGTGGGACCAAGTCACCACTAGGGGCAACTCAGTCCCATTTGACACAAAAATCAAATTATTTTAAAATGTTGGTGGGATATTATTATCTTATCCTTGAGGTCAGCCTACGATGTGGTATTTTTAGGAAATTTTACATAATTATGTATGAATATAGGGTTTCCTCAACCATTCATTCACCCATTCATTCAAGTAATCATTCCTAATTATTCAAGCAAGTTCACACATTCCTAATCATTCAATCAAGCATTTTTTAGCATATTGGAGGTGTCATTTTCATATCTTCATATTTCTACTTCAAGGGTTTGGTGAGTTGTGGAATTGCATGTTGCTAATTCATCATTCTCTTTTCATTTCATTTCATTTTCAAGGGTTCAATTACCAAATTGGGGTTTGACCAAGGTAAACCCCTATTTTCTAACCCTTAACCCTTTTTTCCCTCTTTGCATATGTGTTTTGTAGGTAGATTGTATGTAGATTTATCAAAAAGTAAGGTGTTAAAAAGGTTTCATCAATCCATCAAAGTCATTCAAAGTCAATTAAACCCTAAGAGAAGCTTGGAGATCACCTACAAACTAGATTCTATAGATTTAGATTCAAAAACCTGTCAGGAACAAAAGTACAAACCGAGAGCTATAGATTGCATCTTCGAAACTCCTGCAAGCTAAAGGTGGACTAAGTTTTCATCAATGGAAAATTAGTCCCACTACAAGGCCTGAAAAGTGTTTTCTGCAGTTCTAGATACCCCTTTGCCTTAAACCTGTTTCAGTAGAATTTCCCCGAAATAGGACTAAGTCACCTAGCTTGGTGTAAGTGTCCCAGTTGGCTTCAACAATGGATTTTCTAGAATTCGAGAGCTCCTCTCCATTACTTCCCATTTTCTAGGTGTCCCTCTTTAGTCTCACTAATTTCTATTACAGTTTACTTTCATTTCTAGGTAATTTTGCATACAACATTATGTTTTCAAACATCTTGCATTTCATTAGTTTTCTATGTTTAGGACATTCAATTTAGTCATATTTCATTCATATTTGCATTAGTCTTGAGTGGGGACATTGCAATTTTTGGCATACCTATCTCCTTTTAGGTGAAAAACACTAGAAGTGTTAGAGAGCCTTGTGGTGCCAAAATCTTTGTCCACAAACCCTAAGATAAACTTAGTACTACACTAACACTCCCCCTTAAGTGAAAAATTAGGGAGATTATTATAAAAAATCAAGATGCAATATGGGTCTCGACTACACAACCATATTAGGTACCCATTTACAATGCAAATTGCAATGTAATCTCTCACAAATGGAGAAAAGGAGAAAAACCTTGTGGGAAAAATCCCCTCTCCAAAAGAGAGAAAAGAAAAAAAAGATGCATGGATGGAGGACTCAATAACACCCCCCAAGGACTACATACATCATGTATATACAATCAATGATCCCCCATAAGAGGGAAAGAGAGAGACTATATAGCTCCCCCACAATATGTAGTCACCTACAAAAATGGTAAGTTCTTGAAGACAAAACATGATCCAATGTCGACAAGAAACTTGTCTCCCTTTTGGAAGAAAAAAAACCAAGTACAAATGAAAGTATACTTCCCATTCTGGATAGGAATTAGCAAGTGAAATTTAAATGTAGGATGATATTGTCTCTGAAATCTACTCATGTGTCGCCAAGATCTTGGAAGATGATGCCACGAACCAATCAGGAACATGCCCAATCATAATAGAAGGTGGCAAACAAGGTACCACTAGAAACTGATTTTGAACATTCTCTAAAGACAGAGATAGAGTGACAACAAATGTACCACAACTATCATCAAATAGGAAAATTAATCCTTTAAATGTGTCTTCCAAGTCTGAAATGTGAGATTCCACAAACAATGAACCAATGTTCAAAAAATATGAATCCCAATCAGGAAGAAAATGATAATCATGTTGCTCAGGAATGATGGAAGTACTTAATGAAGGTGGATCAACTATGTCTAACAAAGAATCAAGAACCTCTGAAGCAACTATAACCTCATTTGAAGTCTCAAAAAGCTCCAAAAATGAGCATGGTTTATCTTCTCTGAAGAATAAAGAGGCACACTGATATTGGAAAGAGGATCATTAGAGATGGAAGAGTATCAAGATCTCCATATGATTCTTGAATGTAAGTCCAAAGAGCATAAGGGCACTCAAAATGAACAAGTGAATACACAATTTCATCATCATTTATATTCTCATTAATTACTCTAAAGACTTGAGTGTTATATCCTTTCCAAATCATATACCTACTACGTGTGCATAGAATAGGAACTTCATTATACAAATATGGCAATAGATTCTGCTCACTAAGATGAGTGAGAATAAAATCCCTCCGTTACCTAAAGTTCCATTTCTCCAAAGAAATCATTATAACTAAATTCTTCAAAACATATCAAAGATAGTGCTTTCATAAGTATAAAAACTTCCAAAAAAGAATTATAAAGTTAGAAAACTTGATTTGGTGCAAAAATATAGTGGGGCTCATTACCTAATCTCCATGCCAACTCCAAGAAAACTCCACCAAGCACAAAAGCAAGATAGCCTCCTGTGAGACTTTCTCACAACAACCAAAGGTGAAGAGTTGTATATGAACACAAAAGAACTCATGCGCCTAGAGAATGTGGGATAAATGTTCCCAAAAACTTCAAAAGAACATGGGCCCACTTCCTCTGATGTACACTTTGGAACCCTAAAATGAAATATTTTTATTTGAACTTTATAAAGTATAAAGTTTGATGCACCAATAGGTCACAGCTTCTGATTTAGAATCACACAAAATTCATGGCATCTACTCAAAAAATTTGTGGCTCCTCTTTGGTATAGGGGTCTTCACTCCAAATTTTCCCTCAATGGAAGATTTGAATTGCCAAATGGTGCAGATTTTTTGCACCTACCTTGCAACTATCAACACCTCCTTCCACCTATGGGTTTTTTTGTTTACTATGCTCAGGGGTCTTGATGGTCATTCCACCATCCTCCTTAATTAAAAATCAGAAAAAATTCAAATGGTACCACTTCTGGAAAAAAATTCCTCATAGATTGGAATTATAACACCACTGCTTCAAAAAAAAATTGGGCCTCTCCAAAACACTGCAACAATAGTTGAATTAGGCTTTGCAAATTTTCCCCTTCTCCCACACACAGGTCTCCATGAGACAAATTGGAACTCAATTGCAAAATATGAGGCAACAATAAAATCGTTCAAATCGTGGAGCAAATATTTGGTCACCTCCAACCTATAAATCATGCTCCTCTAATCTCTAGATCATAGCTCCAAATGTCAAACCACAATAGAGATGTGTAGATAGTATGATGCTCAAAGATTATGATTTGTGACGGGTGGGTATGTGCAGGATCATGATGGGCCAAAAAGTGGCAATGGGGAAAAGATTATGTTTTTCATCGACCCAAAAACGTGAAAATGATGAGTTGACTTTTTTGTGGCTTCGGTGTTAGTACACACCTCCATAGCAATTCCCAAACCAAGTTTTCCATATCAGATATCCAATTTGAGGCAAATATATATATATACATATTTCGGGCTTGTTAAAATCATTTTACACATTGACAAGCCGTGGGCGCACAGTGAGGAGGTTCTTCACATAACAAATATCCAATTTAGTTGATATCTATTTTGAAAAGGTTAGATTTTAGATCTTTCTTCGCTTTGATCGAATTTTGAATTAGATGTGTATAGTTTCAGTTAGTTTTTATGGATTTTTTTTCAAACTAGGGTTTTTGATTGAATTTTTATGAAAAAATTGAGTTTAGAATGGATTTTGATTAAAAATGAATGTTTTTTATGGATTTTGATTTAAAAATAGTGTTGTTTATGTATTTGTATTAAAAATTAGAGAATTTTATAGATTTTTGTTAAAATGTAGGGCTTTTTTTTTTTTTAAATAGGGTATTTTTACAATATTTTCATTTATATTGTCTAATTTCAATTAGATTAACTAGTTTTTAACTTTAATCAAGCATTATGGCTGCTGAGAATGAAAATGCACAAATTCCAAATGATCCACCGGCTGAGAATGAAAATGCACAAATGCCAAATGCTCCACCACCTCTGCAACCATCAATTGAAGAATTGATTGGTGAAAAATTGCAGCAATTTAGGGGAATTTCTAAAGTTTATACGAGAATCCCTCGATTATCTGAGATGTCAAACACATTGAAGGAAATAATTAAAAATATAGAAACCCTCTCCACCCAACATAATTCCTTTCATTCGTGGCAATAATACAAGATGAAATATTATGCATGTGGATTGACTTATGATGATGTGAAAGATCTCAGAATAACCAAAGCCCAAATAGCCTCTTTATTTGTTAACCCCCGTGTTGGTTTGTCGGTTAATGTTAATAAACCAAAAATTTCTATAAAATGGTGCACACATATAGGGACACTGTAGATAAATTTTGTGATCATTGGTGTATGGTTTTTGATAAACCACCGAACAACAATTGTGATATACCATTTTACTTTATTAAAAAATTATATGCTGAGTTTGTGTTAGGGCATCATGTCAATTACTTTGACATTAAACCCTTCTAGGGCATTGGTGGAGGTATTCTCCAAGATAGACCAGGGGAAGTTAGAGTAGTCCTATGTCCATATGTTCCCCCTCCTCCCCTTCCTCTGCCACCTCCAGTATATCATCTAGATATTATGCAGGATGTGGCCACATAGACTATCTAGGCTATTCACTCTTTGAGTGGTCTTTTGGTTTCGCATGCTTCTATAGTAGCTCAGCGACATTTTGGTGATATTGGTGATGGCTCGAGTGTTGTTGTGTCATCCTCGTCAGGTCCACATATTTGTGTGCCACATACTTGATCCATGTGCCACCAGGTATGCTTGGGTCCTCTTGTACATCCCGTTGAGCATCCCTTGGACACTTCTAATTATGACCTCCATGATGTGGACATTATAGATCAAACACAGGGGAGTGGAGCACACCCTACAAAGTCCTCCCCTGCTAGAGAGGGGGACATTGGAATAGTGACATAGGTAAGATTTAAGTTGTAAATTCATAACTTGCATTTTTTTTAAATGAATATTAATAAGAGATAGTATAATGTACTAATATTTATTTACATGGTCTATTTAACAGTTGATGTCTGAGGAGGAGCTCACATAGATGACTGATAGCACCCTTAGGGCCATTTCATTTGGCCTCGACACACACACAGTATATATTTTCGCACTCACTTGTTTAAATTTTTTTATTATATACTTTCTTGTCATTTGAATTTTCATTAATGAAATTATATAATAACTTATATGTTTATCTTATTTTCCTCTTGTAGGAAATACCTAGTGTGAGCGAGGTGTAGCCTTGTCCAGATTATGGAAGTGCAATGTTAGATAAGGGGAAGGTAATTGAACTCAAATTCGATTGAATTAAGAATTTTAAGATCTTATATTGATTATACATACATTGACATAGATTGGTAGTTTCATATGTATTTGTCATTTTTATGTACAAGCAGTTATGAGCTATACGTCGTTGTTGACAAGTGTGAGCAAGGTGCAACCTTGTCTAGATTATGGAAGTGCAATGTTAGATAAGGGGAAGGTGATTGAACTCAAATTTGATTGAATTAAGATTTTTAAGATCTTATATTGATTATACATGCATCGACATAGATTGGTAGTTTCATATGTACTTGTCATTTTTATGTACAAGTAGTTATGAGCTATACGTCGTTGTTGAAAAGGGCCACAACTCCTAAAGGAGTACATATTGGAACACCTGAAGGAGTAGGTGTTGAAAAACCTCAAGGAGGAGGTGTCGAAACACCTAAAGGAGATAAAGAAAAAGATCAGCCTAAAGAGGTATGTGTTTATTTTATTTTGTGTTTGGTATTTATATGTTCCTATTATTGACAATTGTATGCTAACTTGGATCAATTTTATGTTTTTGTTCACATATATAGATTGACATTACAAAAGTTGGTTTGGTCAGTTCTTTGAGAGGGGCATATTCTCAGACTCCTGACCCTTTGAAGAGACGGATATTTCAGGTAATCAAGATTACAATTTTAGAGTTCAATTGTAATTCAATGTATATTGATTTTGATGCTAATTATTCAATTCTAAATCTTATAGTATAACTAATCTCAATTGTGGTTTGAATTTTTCTTATGCAGCTACCTTCAGAGCCAATGAGTGCTACAAAGAGGCTCCATTTTGATGATCCACTAGTAGTTTAGGATGAGATAGACATTTTGGCATGTAAATTTTGAATAGACATCGAGATGGCATATGCCACATTTTGTAAAACTTTGTTTGAGTTGGCGTTGATGCCATTTTTGTAAATGGAGATACACTCAAGATTATTCGATAATTTGATATATAGAAGTTGACAATCAAAATTTAATTTCTTCCTCATGTGCATGATTAAAATCTTTGAAAACTTAATCAAGTGGGAAATGGTTAAATATCAATTTACAAGAGCATAAAAAAGAATGGTTATATTATGTAGTTTATATTCATATCACTAATTACATTGCATTGCACATCTTTCAAACTCAAAGCATTACTTCACATTGCATAACTAACAACTAAATGTTGATAGATGAAATTTTTTCAATTACAATATAGTTTTTACAAAGTAAACCTAAGCAGTTATGCAATTACTTCACATTACATAACTAATAACTAGGAGCAGCTGTTAATTGCATTTGCTTTTCATGGAATTTTATGAGACCACATTTCTTTGAGGCATTTTTTCAAACAATTCACTTCCTTGTCTATGCCACCACATTTTCATACATGTGTACCAAAGCTTTTTATCAAACAATTCACTAGCTTGTTGTTATGGCTAAAAGCCTAAAACAAGTGTTTTCAAACAAGCTATGGATTGATGTATAGTGGGGGTGAAAAAATATGTGAAAACTACCCTTGACTCCTTTGGACCAAATTTGAGAACCAATAACATACCATTGTCCTAGGCTAGTGAATTAGCCCTCTTTCATAAAGTGAGTTCCCTTTAAAACATGTATGATAAATATTCATCATTGAAACTTGAATTGTGGTAGCTTGATATACAAATTCTATTGATGCCAAGGTTCAATTTGTATGATTTTGAAAAAAGAAGCCAATTGAGTAGAGTTATCAGCATTCTTTAGAAATCATAAGAATTTATTTAGTACACTAGCCATTTTGATGTCTTCTTGCAATCTCAAATGCTAAATCTATGAAGAATTTAACTCTACTTCCTACTAGTTTCCATTAAAAAGAAAGCAACAAGCTATGGTCTCATGGCTTTTTTTCACACGAAAATCAACGTTGGAGTTTAGTTGGAGGCTGAAAAACTACTTGTAACTACATAAATAAATCTTGTTCTATAACTCATATGACCTAACCAACTATTCCATCATGTATATATGGTTACATTTAGGTTAGGTATGGTCCCCTTTCGTACCCAAATCGGCTGAAGCAATTTGAGCTACATTCAATCAGCGAAATCCCTTAAGAGTCCAAAGTGCAAAAGGGCAGCAATCTTTGATGAACAGTTTCTCAAAAAATGTGATGCCTACAAACATTTTGTTTGAGGATATGGGATCATGTTGGGCCCCTCTACAATAACCTCTCTCATTTTTTGCTATCTTGGAGTCATTTTCCCGTGGTGGAAAGTTTTCAACTGAGGGAAAAGTTGTTAGATGCAAGCAGTGTAAAGTTGCAAAGTGGTGTGAATTTCATTCAGCAACTCATATGACCAAAAAAACTATTACAATAACCTCTCTCATTTTTTTCTATCTCAGAGGCATTTTCCTATGGTGGCAAGTTTTCAGCTGAGGGAAAAGTTGTCAGATGCAAGCAGTGTAAAGTTGCAAAGTGGTGCAACTTTCATTCAACAACTCGTACGACCAAAAAGAGTATTCCAACACGTCTTGATGGGTAAATTTATGCTAGGTATGGTCCTCTTTTGTACCCAAATATGTCGAATCACTTTGTGCTACATTGGACCAGTGATTTCCCTTAAGAGTCCAAAGTGCTAAAAGGAAGCAATCTTTGAAGGGATATTTCTCAGAAACCGTGATGTTTACAAACTCTCCATTTGAGGCTATTGGATCGTGTTTGGCCCATCTACAATAATCTCTCTCATTTTTTCTATCTCGGAGGCATTTTCTTGTGGTGGAAAGTTTTCAGTTGAGGGAAAAGTTATCAGATGGAAGCAGTGTAAAGTTGCAAATTGGTGCAACTTTCATTCAACAACTCGTACGACCAAATGTACTATTCTAACACACCCGGATGGGTACGTTTACACTAGGGATGGTCCTCTTTTACACCCAAACATGCTGAATCACTCCAAGCTACACTGGACCGACGATTTCCCTTAAGAGTCCAAAGTGCTAAAATGCCATACCATCTATTGTATGGTCTGTAGCTGGATGGTATGGCCATGGTAGATTTTATTAGGATTTTATAAGGTGACTATGTGAGTTTAGAGAGTTGGAAACGTCTGTACTTGAGTTGGTGAGTTGCCATGCATGGAAAAAATGAGTGAAATTAGGTGAAAAATGGTGGTTACAACTTGCTAATGTCAATGAAAGTGGGGGCAGTAGGATTTAAGGTTGGATCAAGCTTGTGCAGGTCCTAATAGACATGTTTGATGAATTTATATGGTGTGGCAAGGTTGGAAACATTGATTTCCTTAAAAACCTCATGAAAGTTGCTAAAAATGAAGTTGCACCCAAGTTGGATTGGAGGAGCAAAAGTGGCAACCCACTGTAATTTATTATATATGGATAGGAGATATTACAAAACTTGGTTCAAACGAGCATACCAACAGGAAAGAACGAAGAAGAAAACCTTTGGTTGTAGCTCGATTAAGTACAAAAAGTTATTACAGAATTGTCCCAATAACAGTAACAAAGCATACACCTGTATGACTAATTCAACCTATGAGTTTCCAAAATACAAACCCCTTTACATTTTAAACATACCCTTTATACAATGCCAGACATTTGACCCATATTTCAAAAAACATCACTAGGTATAGATTATGCCCATACACAGTTATGACCTTTTTACATTGTTTCCAATTTGAAATATCGAATTTTACAAAATTTTCCTATTGGAGACATTCAAGGCGCAGTCTTCCACAATAGTAGTATGTTCACGTTCTAGACTAACAAGCACCTATACAAACCATCAAGGTAGCTTAGAATAACCAATCTATATTATTCTAAATGACACAAAATATGATGAGATGGTAATGAAAACTATAAAAGATGCTTAGAATAACCAATCTATTTTGTTGTAATCTATCACATACCTCTCTGAAAGGATCAGAGCTAGCTATTGTTGTAGCAGGTCCATGATCAATCATGCCAAGAATATCACAAAAGTGGGAAAATGAGAAATCTATATTGTCACAATATAAAAGATGCTTAGACTAACAAATCTATATTAATCTAAACAATTTGAATGATGATGAATTGGTGATGCAAACTATAAAAGATGCTTAGAATAACCAATATATATTATTCTAAATGACACAAAATATGATGAGATGGTAATGCAAACTAAAAAAGATGCTTAGAATAACCAATCTATATTGTTCTAATCTGCCGCATACCTCTCCAAAAGGATCAAAGCTAGCTATTGTTGTAGCAGATCCATGATCAATGTTTCCAAAAACATCACAAAAGTGTATACAAAATATCACTATTAAAGACACATGCATTGCAATAGTATACATAATATCAGTATTAAATAAAGAACACTAATGAACATAAGAATTGTACCTTCCATTCTTAAAAATTCTATTCAAGTGTGCCTGAAGGGTTATCTCTTTTCTTAAGAGTATCCAATATTGCTTCATGATCAGCATTACTAAGTGTCCATACTTGTTTTGTCTTTGGTCTAGCATGATGCTTCAACAGCTTAAAATTTGTTGCTATAACAAGGTGTGAATACATGAGAATGGTTTTGTGTTTCTCATAGTCTTCAAATGCAGGTATGCCATTCTTTCTAATCATGTATGTTGGAAACCAAGTTCCTACAACCACAACTGAACCTATAGGATACACGAAACCATCATCATCTTC
The DNA here is from genome assembly GCA_007258455.2 of Sequoia sempervirens. Classification (NCBI taxonomy): domain Eukaryota; kingdom Viridiplantae; phylum Streptophyta; class Pinopsida; order Cupressales; family Cupressaceae; genus Sequoia; species Sequoia sempervirens. Next base: position 122,876,831 of record VDFB02000363.1, on the reverse strand, counting down.
CATTAGTTGTGTAAGCTTATGCTTTACCTACACACATCGAGCCAACCAATAGTCTGATCTCTCTTCATTCCCCTGTGGTGCAACAATTGTAAAAACATGTCCTAGTTGTAGTAGATCTGAAAGTAGGTCATAATCAACTAAACTTTCCATTGTGTCATTTGTCATGGATATTGTTTGAGATAAAGGAGTTAGATATTGTGGAACCCATGTATCCACCCACTCACTTGACTCACATTGATCTCACTCGCACTGAATACAACTCTAACAAAAAAAAGCCAACTCTCGTGTCCAAATGGTAGCCTCCTCAACCAACCAAAAGAATCTGTGCACTATTGAATCAAGTTTCCCTCCCTGTGACAATGTTGAACTACACCAATCAACAACAGAACGTGCATCGCTAAATTTTTCTTCTGAAATCTTCAATTGCTCCTTAACTAGAGCTCTCTTTACACATGCACCTGCTCCATCATGCTCCCCTTTCCCATGTACAGCTTAAAAAAACTCCAAATATGAGGTACACCCCTCTCTACATGCATTCTACTGAACTAATAAAACATACGAGCATTCTTGAATTGACCTGTGCAATTATCTGACCAAATTAGATGTCAACCCAAAGCTATATCATGCTCCTGCAAGAACTCAAAAAATTTCTCAAAACAATGTTGGACATACTCGGTCGAGTGAGATCTATCATCACTCATATAAAAATGGTAATCTCCGATTATCTTTCTATCCTCCTCTATACTATCAGGTGCATGTATAAACATAATGTAGACAAAAATAACAATTTGAATGGAATTGTAATACTGAGATTGTACCTCATTTTGTGGTTGCAATGTGTAGTTTTCTACAAAATCAACCACTGATATAATAGTTCCAATTAGAAAAGAGTCCTTACACATCCTAAATTATTGATCCAACCACTGAGACCTATGACTATGCCTTTCATACTTGTAGAAAAGGTTTTCCTTAAAATCTTAAATAAAATTAGCAACACTGCATTCTTTTGTAACCAACTCACATCTAGAACTTTCACCTCCACTCTGCAAAGTATATTTGACTATCTCATATCTCTTTTTCTCAACAACCTTCTTTCTAAATTCATATTCGGTACTCTCACGAAAACATTGAACAAACTTTGAAAAGCTACCACATTGTGAGCACTTTGCATTTAAACAATCATTTATATAGAAAAATAAACCATCATCTCTAGAACATAAAAATAGATCTAGCAAGTCCCTTGATTATTTTCACCTTGAACATATTCAATTTCCTCTTCAATTGAAAGACCATAGGGGACAGGTTCACCAATATTTAACATACCTTGTCTTCTCTTCCTATGACCTTCTCTATCTCTTTGTCTATATGCTTCAATTTATTCTTTTGTAAGCTTTCTCTTATGTTTTTGCTTCCGACAAATGCTTCTCCCCATTATACCTCATAAAAGATGCTAAAAAATCATTTCTTATCACAAATTTGAGTAGAAGATGGTCTAAAATGTTGATCTTTGTCTCTTCCTATCTAAAACTGTGTGTATGTCACCTGCAAAAAGATGTAGGGTTCGTTGAAATGCACAAAATGGCCCACATGGGATTTTTCTATGGCCCACAAATCTGATATCCATTATAATCTGATATCTGATACATTTGAAAAATGTTTTAAAATTTTTTGTAACAGTATTATTTTAGTTCTACAAATCAGATATCCGATTTGTGTACACATAGACCTAAGGGTTAATGGTAGATGGTAGAGGGTTTAAGGGTTAAGGGTTTAGGGTTTAGGGTAGAGGGTTTAAGGGTTAAGGGTTTAGGGTTAATGGTTTAGGGTTTAGGGTAGAGGGTAGAGGGTTTAAGCATTAAGGATTTAGGGTTAAGGGTTTATGGTAGAGGGTTATAGGGGTTTAGGGTTTCAAGGTTAAGTGTATATGGAAGAGAGATACATGGAGTGAGTGAGTGAGAGAGAGACCTGAGAGAGTGAGAGGGGGTAGGTGGAAGAGACTTGAGAGAGAGAGAGAGAGACTGGAATTGAGAGAGACTACATAGACTTGAGAGAGAGAGATAGACAGATAGATAGAGGATGGGAGAGTGTGAGAGATAGTGCGAGAGTGTGGAAGAGGGTGGGAGAGGGTGAGATAGGGTGTGATAGGGTGGGAGAGTCAGATAGAGTGGGAGAGAGGGAGGGAGAGAGTGGGAGAGACTTGGAGAGAGGGAGGGAGACAGTGGGAGACAGTGGGAGAGGGTGGGAGAGAGAGAGTTGGAGAGAGGGAGGGAGAGAGTCAGAATCAAAATCAGGCGATCGGACAAAATCAAAATCAAAGTCAACGCGATCCGCGAAATCAAAATCAGGCAAATCGAACGCGCGATCAGGCGCAAATCGCGAAAATCGGCAAATCAGGCGCGATCGGATCGGATCGAAATCGAAATCAGAATCAGCGCAAATCGGACAAATCCATTTTGCCAAAAATCGATCAGGATCCGAAATCAAACTTTGCCAGAAATCATTTTTGCTTTGAAATCTTCGCGAAATCAAAATCAAAATCAAACAAAAATCAAACAGCGCAAATCAAAACAAAAATCGGACAAGATCAAGATCGACAGGATCAAAAAATCAAAAATCTTTCCATCAGCATCAGATCGGCATCAGATCCATTTCCACAAAATCAGGCTGCGTTGGAATCAGGCAAAATCAAAGCACGAAATCGAGCAAATCGAACGCATCCGTGCAAAAATCAGGCAAAATCAGTGCTGCGTGCAAATCAGGATCAACATTCGTCAGAAATCAAAATCGAGCGATCGACAAGATCAACAAAAAAATCAGGCAAAATCAAAATCAATTTTGCCATTCTTTGCCGGAAATCAGTAAAATCAAAATCAAAATCAAACAAATCAATCTTCAAAATCAATCGGATCGAACATCAAAACTGGCTTTTGCCGAAAATCAGGCAGGAGATCAGGCCGATCAGGCAAAATCAGGATCGATCAGGCATCATTTTGCCGAAAATCAAAATCGGATCAAAATCATTTTTTGCAGAATCCGGATCGGATCGGCAAATCAGGCTGATCAAATCGGATCAATCAAACGGATCAAATCAAGATCAACAAAAATCTTTAAAAATCATTTTAAGATCAATCCTCAAAATCAAATCGGATCATCATTTTAAGATCAAAATCAGCATCAAAATCAGGCAAAATCTTTAAAAAATCATTTTAAAAAATCAAAATCAATTTTATGGAACATCATCAAACAAGATCAAAATCAAGATCCAGTAAAAAAAAAATCAAACAAAATATTTTAAAAAATCAAAATCATTTTGAATCGGCGAAAATCGTTTTAAAATCAAAATCATTTGCCGTGGCAAAAATCGGCAAATCAAACATCGTTGCCGCGATCAGGCAAAATCAGGCATCAGGCAAAAATCAGACAAAAATCGGACTCGATCAAATCATTTTTAAAATCGAACAAAATCAGGCGATCGAAATCAGGCATCAAAATTTTGCGGATCAACAAATCATTTATCCGGCACCACCGCTTTCCATGCGTCATTTTAAAAAATCAAACGGATCAGCAAATCGGACAAGAAAATCAGGCGCATCAGGCGATCGGCAGAGACAAAATCAGGCGCATCAGGCGCGATCGAAATCAAACATCAAATCAAGATCGGCATCAACAAATCAAATCTTAAGATCAACTTTGCTTTGCATCCAGAATCAGGCACAAATCAGGCGCAGAAATCGGATCAAGATCCGCAAAAAAATCTTTTGCCGAGATCAACAAAAATCAAAATCCAGATCAGCGCAAAAAAATCATTTTAAATCGAACATCGGCGCAAAATCAAATCAAAATCATGCGGCGAAATCGGCAGAATCACTTGCGTCAAACGCAAAATCAAAACGCTTCCATCAAGCGCGATCAGGCAAAATCAGGCGCAAAATCGGCAAATCGGATCAGATCAAAATCGACGTCAGGCATCAGACAATCAGGCTTTTGCATTTGCAGGATCGAACAGGATCCGCTTCAGGATCAGGGTTAAGGATTTAGGGTTTACGGTTATGGGTAGAGGGGAGAGAAATAAGAGTGATTGAGTGAGAGACTTGGGATAGAGAGAGATGGAGAGAGAGAGAGGAAAGAGATAATATTTAAATATTTTATATATTAGTAGTAGATATATATTTAAATATTTATACATTAACTAAAATATTGAAATAATATTTAAATATTATACATAATAATATAATATATTATATATTAAATACATAATTCAGTAAGAGATTATCATAAATTGTATATTATATATTACATTATAAACTATATTGTATATTATATATTAAATTATAAACTTTATTGCATTTTTTAAATCATATCTTATAAATTGTATAACATTTTTGCAACTCTATATAAAACATATCGAATATCGTATATTTGGATATCTGATATTTCTGACGCAAAATTTAATGCCTAGGGATTAGCCTCGGGCTTGCTTTGGATTTTGGTTCAGACCTACCAATCCTAAGAAGTCAAAACAAAAAATGTGTTTAACAACTTAACTTGCTTTTCCAAACTTCACCCACGTGGCTGGTGACTTTTTTTTACCCAAAATTGATGAAACAAAAAGGGTTTGTGAAGGAGCTTCTCAGCTTTCCACCAATATAATTTATACTTTAGTTTGAATCTAATAAATAATCATTATTCATTTTCTATTATAATTATGACTAAAGTCCTGATTGATAGCCTGATTGAAAAACATCTATATCTTTCAAACGGTATGACATTTTTTGAATCCAAAACATGTGTCACATTCTATGCTTTGTATACTATAGGATTAAAAAAAAAATGAATTTCATGAAGTTTTGACCAAGTTAAGGTGGTCAAACATTTGAGTTTTAATATTTTTTAAAAGTTGTAATAAAAATTTCATAATTAATTATTTACTTGGAAAAAAATTACGAAAAAATATGCATCACATCTGGACATGAGTCCTCTACTTATATATAAAATATTATAAAAAAATATTATGGTTAGGGTGGGTGAGACACCTATTTATTTTTTCCTAAAATTTAAGTACTACTGCATTGAAATTTCAATTTTTTCACCAAATAGATTTTTAAAAATAAAAATAAACCTAGTAGTTTAGAAACTACATTCAATTTTCCACAAATTCTATTCTTACATATTTTTGAAATAATATAGATAACTTGTTCAAATTTTTACATCAAGTTGCCTAACTCTGATTTTTCTGAATTTTCATTGCCACTTAAGGGCCTATCTTGTCCATGATTATCCTGCACATACCCAGGTAATGATTGTAATTGCCTTCATCGAAGAGATGAGGGTTGAACTAAGAATCGGCCTCTTCTTTACACACAACCAGGCTATGATGAAAATTAGCACGATTCTCAGAAGAAAAAAATGCCTCCTCATTTTCTTCAGTGTAGTTCAAACAATCATCATTGGGAACAAATGTAGCAATTGCAGCCATGTCAAATAGCAAAAATTGTTCCCAACAATCACAAGTTTGAAGAAAAAAATATCAATTTGGATCTCAAAAAACTCGGATGAAAACTCTCAATGGCAGAAGAAGGTGCAGGTTGAAGGCTATGATACCATGTTGGTGTCAACCACCTCCTAGGAGCACAACCTGCACATAAATCTTCATAGACGAGAGAAGCAACACAAGGCTATTTGAGTAGAGATGAAAACATTGAGATGAGATGATATATAAATTACATAATATACAAGCCTTTTAGAGGCATGAAATATATGACAGGTGAGAAAACTACCCAATATAGGAAAAAACCACCAGGATAATTAACCCTAAGATAAACTTAATACTACACTAACATAAAATACATAGAACCATCTTGATAACAATTATAAGAAGTAAAAAATAGATACTTGGATAGAAAGTTATAGCTCTCAAAAATAATCTATCCTATTAGAGCATCAAATGTGGGTTTGGTGGCCCCTAAGCATTAGATGAACAACCAAACAAGCAATAGTGGCTAAATCTAAAGGCATCACACTTTTGGTGGTGGATAAAATTAACTAAACTTCTTTAGTGATTTTGAAGGTCTTGGCTAGCAAAGAAAAATGTGGAGGTAGGTTTTGGTGCTATAATATCACATCACTCTTTTTTCCATGGTATTTGGTAGAAATTAACCCCTCCTAGTTGGCTATAACCGAGGGTTGAAACCCCTCTTACCCTTGAATTGAATAACTAAATTTGACCAAAAATAGATTAATAATTTAAAAATTAAAATAAATATTGTTACCCATACTAGTGACACAGAATGATGGGGGATAATGTGACATCAACTCAATAGACCTAGAAATATGCCAAATATTGTACCATGATTCAGATCAACATGTGCAAACCATATGGACTATGTACAACCATACACACTATATGGATAAAATATGTAGATTCCTTGAAGTCCTCACAAAAATAATTAAAAAAATTGTCACCAAAATATAAAATGTCATATGAAAATAGGGGTTTTTGGGCCTTTTGAACTTAATAAGATCTTTCTTGTTTTAAAATACACCCAAATTTTTTTAATCCCAAATGACCCTCAGATCTAAGAAGGGGTTCATAGATCTAGATATTTGATACCATGTAAGAGCTAATAATAAACTCTAATACCCTAGAATCACCTGAAAAATCAAAGATAGCCTTCAATAAAAGATTAGAACATGAGGAAACACTACTTGATATGGTTGGAATAATGGTACAATGATTGATAATCGATCAATGTTACTTCTACTAATTTTATAATGTGCACAAGGCCTTGCTTATATAGGAAAGGTTGAGAGGTATGATAAGACAATATTGTGAAAAAATTCTTAATCCCATGTCACGAGACAACTAGAGATAAGATCACATGTGTACTATAGACTTCTAGAAAGATTCCTAAAATCCTAAGTAAAGTTAACATGTGAACATATGTGAATAGGACCTCATAGGTGAACTAGTTAGATAATGTCTTGTTCACTCTATAAAGGAGAAACATGATAAGAAATATCCATGCTCACACCAATACTAGCGATATAAACACTATAGTAGCATTCTAAGAAATAAATGTATGATTGCTTGATTTCTTTGATTTTGTCCAAGAGTAATTGACTTCACATCCTTATTTAATTTTATACAACTAAGTAATTATTTCTACTATGTGCAAACCAAAAAGCAAACAAACTAGTTTCTTATGTGAGAATAAACAAAGCACTTCAAGGAAAGATTAAATCAATTTTTGATAATTAATAGAGATAAGATTTACAAAATGGATTCAAATATTCATTCATCAAATCAATTTCTCAATCACATAAATACTCTTGACAAATATACATAAAAATATAAATTCTAGTACATTCATCTGACAAAAAATATCTAATAAAATTATATTATAGATTATATCAAAAACTAAATAATTAGTTGCGTTATTTGAAATTTTAAATGCTTCCACATATTTTTTATGTTAACTTTTATTCTTGAAATATTTGATATTTATATTAATTTATTTATCTAGAATTTTATATGTATTGAAAATTTGTAGTTCAATTGGTTGAGCACAATTGGTGAGGGTGATGGTATGTTCCTTGATTAAACTATCCACCAAAACTCAAATTGCCAGAGGTATAATATAAGGGATACCCCTCAATCCTATACTCTCAACCTAAATGACATCATCATGTGTTGGTTCCCAAATTAAATAAGAAGATGAACTTATAGATGATATAAAAAAATTCATAATAATTGTATTTGTATTTCTATATAATGTGAAATTGATTTGAATTATAATGTAATTACTCCAAGTTGAATTAAACAGCCCTGAATTAGACATGTCAAGAACCAGTAAGGATGGCTTAATTAGCCGATAGGCTATTATAGGTGGGAAATCGCACCAGAAAAGTCTCTTGTCTGTTGCTGGATTAGACTATTCCGGTGGGAAATTCCACCAGATTCCTCTCACCAAATCCTGGATTAAACGTTGGAGAAATTTTCATGGGTAGTTGGTAGCTAGAGGCAGTGGTTGTCATTGAATGTAGCACGATCTGACAATTTTTAAGAAACAGCAGAATTATTAATGGAGGTGTCAAAAAAGAGAGACAAATTAATAGGAGTTGGTTTTCGTTCGTGTTATTTAATTTTTTCTCTTGTGGTAGGTAGGGCTTTCTAAAAGTTCATTTTTGTTGCAGATGATGGCCTATGTGGTTTTTGTTGCTGAGGTTGAGGCATCGTCGCCCACCTCTTCTTTGAGAATAGGCATTTATTTTGTGATGGGGGTCCTGGTGTCGTTGGATCTCTCATGGCCAAGCAACCAGTATTTTCATTTTAAAAGGTTGCAAAAATCTTGTCCTCGAGCCCTTTCACTGCATGTGTGTCGAGAATATTTTGGGTTACACTACAATTCATTTGAAACATTGTTCGGTTCTAGCTACGAGGGTGGCATGGGGGGGAGGCATCACGCAAGGCATCACATTCCTAGGTGGCATACCTGACGAAATCCCTATTTGGGCATGACATGGACGAGTTTGGAGTGGCTACCAGTGTCGTTCGCGTTCCTGAGGTGCGTTCGATGTCGAGACCATTCTAGGACGGTGAGGGAGCCACCGCATAGCGATCTGATGTCTTGCATGCATTCATGATCGGGGGACCTACGTGCCCCTCAAGCGTGACTCGTGTTGTTGGTGTTTTTCTTCTATTTCAGTTGATAATGTCATTTTGGTTTATGGGTGGAGAATCTGTAGCAATACCATCGGGTTGCTTTTCTAAAATCTTTTCCTTTGGTGACTCTCTCACTAATATAGGCAATACCACATCTAGAGTAGGACCCAATAACATTCAAGTAATTTCCCATCCCCCTATGGATGAACATACTTTCATAGGCCTATAGATCATTACTCAAATGGGCAACTTGTCATCGATTTGGTGGGTAAACAAGCAACTCAAACTCTTGTGATTTACTATTTTGGGTTTGTGAAGACTGGAGTTTGCAAAATTTATGAACAAGGGCTTCCATACTGTGCACCAACCCCACTATGTTGGATCTTGCATGGCACTTGAAATCTAAGGAGCAGTCCCATAGGTTGCCCATTTGGGCATGGCTTGGTGACAAGGATTCGCTGCCCTAAATTTTTCTCATTTTTCTTACATTTTTGTTTTTCTTTCGTTATAAATTTCTAATTTTCCTATTCATACATGTATATTATTACATAGTCCTAAACAAATATATACAATTCTTTTTTTCTATCTTTGGTTTGATTTTTATTCATAAAATATAACAAAAATCCTCATTTTATCGAAGCATTTTACTAAGTGTATATGCTTTTAAACAATAGCATATACAGAGTGCCGAAGATGTAAGGAATGTACAATTTTAGAACCAAATTTGTTCAACAACACTTCTGTAATTTTCTCATGTTCTACAATGTACAGGCTAGAGTGAATTCCATACTAAATTTTTGAACTTCTATGTATGGATTATAGATTTTTATACTCTTTCATTTGTTGTCCTACATTTATTTTTTCTTGTATTTTGTTAGGATATCTACCCCATAATGGGTAACAACTCTTCATGTATATTGAGAGCAGTCTCTTTGGACTACAAGTCACTTTTCTTATTATGGGAACAAAACCCTTAACTTTTGCATAATCTTATAATGCATGCACATCTTTGCTTCCTCTTCATAAATTGTAGTTTGTTCGAACTTGGAACAAAATGTATGGAAGCCATGTAGATATGTTCTAGAGTGGCACTCAACAGCATAGGATTATGCCATGCCATGATTTGTATCAGAGTGACCAGTGAGCATAAGTAGCATGACCATGGGTTGACTAGATTTGAAATAAAATGCATAGAAGGATGATTATACTTGAGAAGATTTGAAAAATGCATGGAAATATTTTAATGAATTGAAATAGTTTCAGTAGTAGTCTACAAAATGCATTTTTTTCTTCCTGAAATAAAAATTTGCACTTGTAAGCAGCATTTAGGTGATACATTTTTAGAATTATTAAAGAAGGTCCATGGAATTTGGAAAAAAATGCAAGACAAAATAGGAATGAAATAACAATCTGTGATCCATTCCCATGGATTATAGTAGTCATGTTTATATAAATTTGAATTGTTAGATGATTCTATGTTGGCATGACGATTTATTAAAAAGAGAGGACCAACTTAGCCCTTTAAAAGTTGTTATAAAAGCTTGGTCATTGCTGTAAATTTAACTTGTTATGTTTTGTTATAATTTATGTTGTTGACTATTTTGTTAATTACCTGTCGGCTTGTGGGTAGTTCCTAGGAATTGTTGTAAGTAATTACCAACAGTTGTGGTCTAACTGGGCAAAGGCTATCCAACCCCCAAAATGGCATGGGGCATCAGATGCCTATGCATACTCCTATGACCGTTCATGCACCAACCAGCCATGTGCTGCAGGTAGCCCTTATTTTACTTGCAATTTCGCCTTCCATAATTTTTCCTTCCGTATTTAGTGGTGACTGCACAGTATGCCTATTTTTATCAATGGGACGCCATACTTTCCCCATTTACTACCTTATGTTTTTTATCTTCTTTAAATTTAATTTTTAACTTGTAAGCTTTTTATAAATTTTATTTTTAACATGTAATATTTTTATATTTAATTTGATTGATTAATAATTGAAGATTTAGTTAATGTTAATTTTTTTTTATTATAATTATTATTTTTAAATAATTATTTTTTAATAATATTTTAGATTTTATTTTGTATATAAGAAATAAAAAAATTAATATATATTATACAAATATGTTAATCATTTTATTTAAAGAGTATTTTTATTTATTTAAAAGTTATTTTATATTTTTTAAAGAACTATTTTTATTTATTTAATTTTTTATTTTTTTTTAGTTTTAGTTCTTAGGTAAATGTTAAAACTAAGATATCCATTTTTAGAAATAATTAATTATATTTATATAATGTCAATTTATTATTATATTTTGTTATATATTATATTTAAATTAAAAATTACTGAATAAAAATATAATGTAATATATAATTAATATAAAATATAATGCAATCATTATCTAAGAACATTCAACATCATGCAAATTCTACGAACCTAAGTATAACATTCAACATGTTATCTCACATTATTAGAGTATTATTTCAACAAGAGGTTATTCAACATTAGAGTACTTAAACTAATTCTCACATTATACTAGATTATGGATTTAAAGAACTATTTTTATTTATTTAAAAGGTGATATAAGAACATACTAGAAATGAAAGATATATTTGTTCTCTAATGTACGTAAATGTATAATCCTTTAGATTATAAGGGTATATGTATAATAGAATAAAGATACTCTCTATGCTTCACATGAAATAAATATAATAAATATTTAAAATTATACATATACCTCTATAACCTATTTCTAGATAAATAGGGTATCTTAGTTTTAACAATTACCTTAGAACTAATTAGATGCATGAGACATCCATTCATCATCCATGGATAATACATATAGTTATTATTATCTAAGAACTAATTGTAGATAAAATACATAATATATTTTTATATAATACAAATTAAATTAATATATAAATATAATGCAATAGATAATTACTATGTGTATTATCCGAATATTATATAGTAATTATGTGTTTTGATTAAAAGGGAAAAACAAGTTTTGAAGGGGCCTGAAACCTTGTACAGAAAATCACCAAATGCTACTAAAAAAGATCATAGTCAACCACAAGCAACATCCCAACCAACAAAAAACTAGGAGCAAGTCAGCAGATAGACAAACCTGGCACGAAGTCTCCAGAAATAGGCCAGAACACCAAAGATTACCCAAAAAGCGTGCCAGACAAGAAAATCTACAAAACCAAGAGGGTTGTAAGATATTATCCCACACCATCATTTCTTAAAATGTTTCTTGCATCCTCGGGACTGATAGACCCCTCTTCCCATGCGTGAAAATCATACAAAACCAAGAGGGTTGTAAGATATTATCCCACACCATCATTTCTTAAAATGTTTCTCGCATCCTCAGGACTGATAGACCCCTCTTCCCACGCATGAAAATCACTTAAATTGACAGCCAAGTTGGCCAAAGAAATAAACAAGGGAGTTTCCTTCCCTAAACACATGAGATATATGGGATTCGTCATAAGTTTGTAACATTATAGCCATGTCCTTAATTAATGTCTCTACACTCTAACGTAGCCTCACTTCTGCACGATGATTTGACTGATTACCCAAAGGGAGTACCCAAAGGGAGTGCCACTGCGCCAAGAAGTCTGCCAAAACAATCTCTCAACACCCCCCACTACCAGAGCCCGGGATCCCCCTTAGCTGCCCCATCAAAGTTAATTTTGTTCCACCCTTTTGGAGATGGTTATAGTAATTATGTGTTGCATTATATTTATATTTTAATTCAATTTATATTATATAAAAATATATTATTTATTAATTATAATAATTTTAAATTTGTATTTAATAATTTTAATATAAACTATAATATATATATAATTTGTAATATAAAATATAATATATAATAAATATAATAATATTAACATTTTAAAAATTTGATTTACATTATATAAAATATGAAAAAATAATTTGACATTATTTAAATATAACATATAATAAATATATTTAAAATATAAATGATTATTTTTTAAATATAAATGTGATCATATTTTCCATCCTATTGAACAATTATGTTTTAAATTTCTTAAATTGATATTTTCCCTTTCAAATTTAATTATATAATATTATATATAATACTATTATAATTTCTATATATATAATTATATAATATATACAATAAATATAATAATAATAAAATTTTAAAAAATTAATTTACATTATATAAAATATTAAAAAAAATTGACATTATATAAATATAACATATAATAAATAAATTTACATTTTTTAAATATAAATGATATTTTTTTCAAAATATAAATGAGATCATATTTTCCATCATTTTTAATAATTATATGTTAAATTTCTTAAATTAATATTTTCTCTCTCAAATTTTATTATATAATATTATATATGATACTATTATAATTTATATAAAATATATATTACATAGTAATTATGTGTTGCATTATATTTACATATTGAATTAATTTGTATTATATAAAAATTATTAATTATTAATTATAATAATTTTATATTTATATTTAATATTTTTTACTATTAAATATAATATATAGTAAATATAATATTTTAAAATTAAATTTGTATTATATAAAATAATAAAAAATAAATTGACATTATATAAATATAATTAATTATTTCTAAAAATGGATATCTTAGTTTTAACATTTACCTAAGAACTAAAACTAAAACAAGTAAATACAATTAAATAAATAAAACTAGTTTTGTAAAGAAATATAAAATAACTTTTAAATAAATAAAAATACTCTTTAACTAAAATAAATAAAATGATTAAGATATTCGTATAATCTATATTAATTTTTTTAATTTCTTATATACAAAATAAAATCTAAAATATTATTTAAAAATAATTATTAAAAAAAAAAACAATTATCAAAAAAATTTAACATTAACTAAATCTTCAATTATCAATCAATCAAATTTAATATCAAAAGATTACATGTTAAAAATAAAATTTATAAAGACATTACAAGTTTAAAATGAAATTTAAAGAAGATAAAAAAAAACATAAGACAGTAAACCGAAGAACGTATGGCGCCCTTCTAATAAAAATAGGTGTACTGTGTAGTCACTACTAAATAGGGGAAGAATACGGAAGACAGAATTACCAAAGGCGGAAATTAAGGGTAAAATATGGCCTGCCTGCAGAATGTGGCTAGTTGGTGCACGGATGGTTAGAGGAGTATGCATAAGCATTCTATGCCCCATGCCCCATGTCGGCAAAGGCTATCCAGCCCCCAAAACAGCATGGGGGCATGGATGCATATGCCTCTGCATAATCTGACGGCGTGCAAACCAACTGTGTTGCAGGGTCAGTTTTTTTTTTGTTTTACGTGTTTTTAACTTTTTTTAATAATTTAATACTTTTCTTCTTACCTGTTTATTTTTAAGTTAAATGTATCTAAGATTTAGTTTTTTTATTATAGATTATGTAATATTATATATTAAAAATATAATATAATAAATATATATAATATTTTTTATATTTTTTATTATTATTTTTTTTTTAGACTACAGAATCGGGTAGCACTCTAACCCAGTTAAACTGGTGACCTGCACGCCTCCCGACCAGGACTGGGAGACTAGAACTTCGGTGACAGTTGAGTGCAATTACTTAGTAAGCTGGGGCTAGCCCATAATATTTTTTATATTAATATATATTGTAAAATTATATATTTAAATAATATTTATAAATAAACATTATATTTTTAATATATAATATTATATTTCTCTTTTTAGTTATTTATTTAAAGATTTGTTTTTTTTTTCTTTAAGTATAATATAATGTTTAAATATATTATAGATTATGTAATATTATATATTAAAAATATAATGTAATAAATATATATAATATTTTTTGTATAAATATAATTATATTAATGTATATTGTAAAATTGTATATTTAAAATATAAATTATATTACATTATTTTATGTTTTATATATACTAGCATACCTATCTTTTACAAGTATATGTAAAGTACGTCAGAGATATCCTTCTCAATACGTCTATTTTAAATCAATTGAACCTTAACCCAAATTGAAGCATACATATATTAAATATTAATATATTTATAATACGCCAGAGTTATCATTATCAGCATCTATTGCAACCTAATTGAACTCTTATTCTAACCATAACTCAACACTAATTAAACGCTAATCCTAATCGTAGTTGTAATTGAAACTTAACCCTAATTAAATGCTAATTGAACCCTAATCCTAATTAATTCCTAACCTTAATTGAAACCTAACCCTAATTGTATCATAACCCTAGATAACTATAATTGAACCCTAACACTAAACAAATAATACTCCTTATCTTAATTGAACCCTAACTCCAACCCAAACCTTAATTTAACCCTAACCCTAATTAAACCCTTATTGAATGAACATTAGTGAAGTTAGTGAATGAACCCTTATAATTAACTTGACATTGTGTATAAAAGGTTTAATTATGAATGAACATATAATATAAAAAGTAAATTTGTTTTCAATATTTTTTTGTTAATATAAAAGATGTGTGAATAATGTTGCAATTGCTAATGATTAATTTTTTGTTGATTGGTTAAGTGGCATTGTGCAATTATTCTATGTTAATTTAATGTTATAAATGGTATAATATAAAGAAGAATATTTCTAATATATTTTTAATGCATCTTTATTTTTTATAAACAAACATCTAAAGTAAAAAAATGTGATTGTAAAAAAAATACAACTTAATGAGTAAACATACATTTAAAGTTAAAAGTGAAATTATTTTAAAAAAAAATGTATATTTATTTTATTTTTCTTTTGATAAATATATTTTTTTATTTTTCTTTTATTAAAAATTATTTTTTAATATTATAAATGTTAATCTACTAATCTCTAATAAAATTTATAACTATTAAACCCTAATTGAACCCTAACCCTAACCCCAATCCTTTTTGAATTTTGACCCTAATCATAACCATAATTCAACCCTAACCTTAATTGAACCCTAGCCTAACATGAGTTCAATTAAGTTTAAGGTTCAAATAGGGTTAGACTTTAATAAAATTAGGTATAGGATTGAATTAGGATTAGGGTTGAGGTTGGAATAAAGATTAAGGTTCTATGATAAAGCTTGGGGTTAGTTTTAGGGTTCAATTGGGGCAGGGGTTAATATCAGGGTTAGGGTTATGGTTCAATTAGAGTTTCATTAATGTTAGTCTTAGAATCATAGTTATGTTTAGGGTTGGATGTAAAATTAGAGTTAGGTTTGAAGTTAATTAGTGTTAGTTTTAGGGTTGGGGTTATGGTTAGACTTATAATTAGTGTTAGTATTGGGATTAGATTCTATCACTTTAATAGAAATAATCTTCTATAAATTCATTCATTTTGTTTTGAAATTATATAATTTAAAATATTTTCAAATTTACCTATGTTAATATATGAGAGATATAACAAATCTAAACTCTATACCATTTATAGTTAAATTTAAATTATATTTTATTAAATTGTTAAAAAAATTAAGTTGCTTATAAATAATTTTGTGTTCTCATAATTAACTTGACATTGTGTATAAAAGGTTTAAGTTATAAATGTTATAATATAAAAAATAAATATGTTTTAATGTTTATTTGTTAGTTTAAAAGGTTCAATTAGGGTTAGACTTTAATTAAAATTAGGAATAGGGTTGAATTAGGATTAGGGTTTGGGTTGGGGTAAAGATTAAGGTTTTATAATAAAGCTTGGGGTTAGTGTTATGGTTCAATTGAGGCAGGGGTTAGTATTAGGGTTAGGGTTATGGTTCAATTAGAGTTCTATTAATGTTAATTTTAGAATCACAATTATGTTTAGGGTTGGATATAAAATTGGAGTTAGGTTTGAAGTTAATTAATGTTAGTTTTCGGGTTGGGGTTATGGTTAGACTTATAATTAGGGTTAGTATTGGGGTTAGATTCTATCACTTTAATAAAAATAATCTTCTACAAATTCATTTATTTTGTTTTGATTATATATTTTAAAATATTTTCAAATTTACCTATGTTGATATATGAGAGATATAACAAATCTAAACTCTATACCATTTCTAGTAAAATTTAAATTCTATTTTATTATATTGTTAAAAAATATAAGTTGCTTGAAAATAATTTTATGTGTTTTTATGTTTATTTATAAATATATTTTAAATATATAATTTTACAATATATATTAATATAATAATATTTATATAAAAAATATTTATTATATTTATTATATTATATTTTTAATATATAATATTACATAAGCTATAATTAAAAAACAAAATCTTAGATACATTTAACTTAAAATAAACAGCTAAAAAGAAAAATATAAAATTATTAAAAAATAAATGTTAGACACGTAAAACAAAAAAAACTGACAGCATGGTTGGTTTGCACGGCCATTAGATTATGCAGAGGCATATGCATCCATGCCCCCATGTTGTTTTGGGGGCTGGATAGCCTTTACCGATAGGCTTTGCTATCTAACTAGCAACTGTTGAACACATTAAATACGATTGTTGTAGTCAAGGAAGGCATTCCAATTTGTACATTGTCCTCTCTGTTTGACATGATTGTTTCAAACACAAATAAAGCAATTACTATTATTTGTTTGCTAACAATTGGTATGTGTCGTTATGTTATATTTATATAATGCAATTGGTAGTGCATTAATTTAGCAGTAAACAAGCACTGCTTCTGATGCCTGAAAGAGGAAGCACAGTGAAACATAGTCTATACTATATACGGATCTTTGATCTTCGACCTTCCTGAACCTTGCTTTAAAGGTAAGAACCAGTGATGTGCTGAGATTTGTAAAACTAAAAAAGCCATTGGCCTGCATACCAATTGTATAAAAATTTGTGCAGGCAAAGTTGATTAGCTAAATGCAATCATTTACCAAGAACTGCTGGTTTATTTGGGAAGGAACTTCTGGTTTATTTGGGAATAAATGATTAGGCTCATGTTTATTTAACAAAAAAATGAATGAAACAGAGATGTGGGATGCTACACTCTTGGTTGTGCCTAACAGTAGTATAGTGTGCCCCCAAAATGCAATGAGTAAAAGAAAAGCATGACCATGAGGTTTCACACTGTCTCCCTTCCTCTCTTGTTGAGTTTTATAGTAGTTCTTTGAGACTGGTTACAAATTCGGTTTGATGCCTATTATGCCTGTTGCAGTTTCTATTAACAATTCAACACCTATTTTGTCTGTACAAAGAGATTCTACTAAATGGATTCTTGCAGGAGAAGGAACTTTTGTTATATGTGAGATACTGTGCAGAGCATGGGATTATTTATATAGGGGTCTGCCTATTAACTTTCTGGTCCTTGGAACATCTCAAGGGGAACTTTAGAAAAAAAGGTGAATGCCATAAACAAATTAACAAGACCTTATTATTCTTTTTGACGATCTAGAACATTGTCATGGCACTTGTGGAGATACAATTTGTTCATTGATTTTTGTAGGGGACCTTTGAAATTAGTATGTTGTTATTAAATTGTCACTACTAAAGTGTCTTTAGTTTCTACTTGAGTGTTATTGAAGATTGATTAAGTTGCTAAAGTGTCTTTGATTTTTACTGAATGGGGTAAAGATTCTAAAGTGCTACTAAGAGACACATGTTGCTATTGAAGTATGCATGTTTTTATTGAAATGTAAATTGTTGAGATGAAAGGTATTTTTTCATTGATCAATTGTTAACTTGTAAAGGTCATGTGTTTAATTTTTCTTCATTTTATTAGTAATGAGAGAGTTGAAATAAGCCATTGGATGTGGGATATTGGTTATTTGTAATTGTGTCATTAATTATCATAAGGTCATAGTTGAAGATAAATATATGGAAATTGATCAACTATTCATATTCCTTATTGACATCTATTATGCTAAAAAGGAAGACTATTTAGATAGGATTGAGAATAATTTTATAGTCAAAAAATTGTAAATGTGTAACTATTCCTATTCCAATAGTAATTATATTCTTCCTTGAACTTGAGTGATTAAAGTATGCACAATTGAGGGGCATTGAGACATTCCAAAAGTATAATTAAATAATAAATGTGACTTATAATTGTTTCAAATGAGAGAGTTAAAGATGTTATAGTTATAGTCAAATATAGTGGAGGTAGAGGAGTGTATAGTTTATTGAAATACTCCAAAAAACCATTTATGTAGCATTGCACTCTATGAATTAATAAAAAATAGTTATGAGATGGTAAAGGCACACTCTACCTATTTTGTGATGTGTCTGATCTATTATTTGTTATTTTCCTCTTCTTTTTCCTCAAATTTTATATGTCTATAAATGATTAAATCCTTTCAAAATTATTTTCTAATATTTTTTAAGAGAGTTAAATTAGAAATACGTAGTTATGAATCATTAAATTTTGAAATTGAATGCTTTATGGACTGGTCACTAGCTATAAAGCCTTAAATAAAACCATTGTAAACAATTAACAATAGATACCCTTTTCCTAACATCGATGAAATCATATTAGGGGAGCATGGTATTTGACTCATTATGATTATCAATTTAATGATTTATGAAATTATTTTCAAATAGAAATACCCCTTGCCTAGAATCAATGACCACCTTCATCATATAAAGGGGCATGGTATTTGATAAAGATGGATCTAACTTTATGTCATCATTAGGTACGAATGGATCCTATTGATCACTATAAAATTGCTTTGAAAATTAAAGCTAGGGTTTATGAATGATTGATTTCTTTGAGATCAATAATTGTCCTACAACATCTATGTAGCTCATTAGTGACATTTCAGCCTAACCTATGATAGTTCATGAATGATATTTTTATGTATGAGAACAATTGGGAGGATCATATTTAGCATGTTCAAACTACCTTATATAGCCTCTAATGTCACAAGCTTCAAGCAAAAATGAAGAAATCTTGCTTCTGTTAACATTATGTCAAATACTTGAGTTTTCTCATTGATTAGAATGAGGTACATGTAAACCTTAACAAGGTGAAATACCTAAAGGATTGGCCTATTAGTTTTCGATTATGTTACATTCAGTTACAAGGTATATTATTAACCAGCAACAACTGTACTTAATCCAATCGACCTTTTAAGTTACAAGTCTTCTTTCATTGTACAAAAAAATATTATGATGTAACCATTGCGAGAGTATATCCTGCTATCGTTGTAACCATTGCACCTTATTGGGGTGCAAGCGCTAGTTATGAAAAATGTCGTGTTCAAAACGCCCAACAAACACACGGTATACGTTAAATTGATGACAATTTAATAAAGTCACTAATGAAAACGATCGTCTTATTACATAAAAACAACGGTCTTCCCAGCGCTCTTAACAATTGAGCATCTTATAGCAATTTTATATATTCTTTTAACAAGACGTTTGCAAGTATTTCATGTCTTCTGTGCTGGATGAACGGAATCCCAGAAAACAAACTTGGACGCATCTGCACAAGTAATTGGAGTTACAGCATTGCAGGAGAATGCCATTTCTATTGATCCTGTTCCACAGCACCCCCTGCTTGATGACTCGAACCCTGAACCACACAACTCCGGAGGCTTTATTAAATCACACAAAATAAAATTCGATAATCTATACACCAAATTCATTTTCTACTATTCATACCATATTTCGCAGGATATATGATAATGTCCAAAAGGCTGTCATAGATGTCGAGGTATGCCAATAATATTCCAGGAAGGCGAGCTTGCAGTGTCTCCATGTTTCTCTTCAGTTTTGTGTTGTATGAGATTGCAATTTGGTTGAATTCTTCAATGCATGGTGATCCCACTGAATTCCTGTAATTCTGTTTCTCCAAAGGCAAACATCCCAGCGGAGGGAGGCCAGTAACACCCACTTTGCGGGCACCCAGTTTGTACAAATCCTGTTTAACCAAATCCCAAAAATGATCTCAGCACTTGACAAGCAGGGGATAAGAAACGGCAAAACTTCTGTGATATTGGATTAAATTGTATGAAATAGAAATAATGAGAACCTCGATGAGATTGCTGGAGATTTGGAGAAGAAAGTCCTGTTACTGCTCCACGCTTAGTTCATGTCTTCTGATAGGAAGAAACAAGTAATTATCTGTAAAATCGTTGGTACCGGCAACCATGAGAAATAATGCTTGCTCAATTATATTGGACGAGTTTTTCTTTCCCACCATATCCTCCAAACGCGCCTTGTACTCCTTAAACAATTCTACTTGTTTCCACATTGGTATCACACTCTGCATAAAGATGTTGACCTATGCTTTCATCAGTTTTCTTATAATATACAGCTGTTCTTAAATATCAACAAGTGCAACTTAAGAATTAGTAATTTTGTTTCTCCAAAGGCAAGCATCCCAACGGAGTGAGCCCAGTAACACCCATGTTGTGTGCACCCAGTTTGTACAAATCTTGTTTAACCAAAACACAAAAAAGATCTCAGTACTTGACATGCAGGGGATAACAATCGACAAAACTTATATGATATTGGATTAAATTGAATGAAATAAAAATAATGGGAATCTCGATGAGATTGCTGGAGATTTGGAGAAGAAAGTCCTGGTACTGCTCCACGCTTAGTTCATGTCTTCTGATAGGAAGAGACAAGTATTTCATTATAAAATCGTTGGTACCAGCTACCATGAGGAATAATGCTTGCTCAATTGTATTGGACGAGTTTTCCTTTCCCACCATATCCTCCAAACGCGCCTTGTACTCCTTAAACAATTCTACTTGTTTCCACATTGGTATCACACTCTGTAAAAATATGTTGGCATATTTTTTCAATCAGTTTTCTTATATTATATAGCTGTTCTTAAATATCAACCAGTTCAATTGTCAAAATTGAGTAAAGAGAGAAGATTACGTACGAAGGCCATGGCTGTGAGGTTATCGTATCCAGTACCGGCTGAAGCAAAGCTGAGGCCTGTTAGCATATCTTGGGTGTTGAGGTCAGGCTCCAAATATGCGGGAAGCGTTTCTTTTAACCCGAATGCTGCAGCTGCGAGCGAAATGTGTCCAACATACACAAAGGTGGGTTAGGGTTGTTTTCTCAAGTTCGATACGTTAACCTAGTTTTATCACCTTCCTTATATTTCATAGAAAACTCCGGAAAGGAAAAGCTGAACAAGAATATTAAGAATTTGAAATCGAACAGAAATTTTACCTACAAAGTCTGTTGTCAGACCAGTAGGTCTTTTATCAATAATATTTTAAATCTATAACATTTTTGCATCGATATTTTGAATCTCACTTTCTCACCTATTTTTGTCCTCTTCTTCATATTTCATAGAAAACTCTTTGAAAAGGAAAAGCAGAACAAGAATATTAAGAATTCGAAGTCGAAAAGAAATTTTACCTACAAAGTCTGTTGTCAGTTTCCCATTAGAAAATCGACCAGTAGGTCTTTTATCAATAAAATCTTGGCCATATGGGGGATGATTGGCCTTAACGATGGTAGGAAGGAAATTATTATTGCCTGGATCAATGATGGAATCCCCCAATGTGAACAAAGCCGGAATTTTGCCCTTGCCATTAACAGTGCTTGCAGTTTCTCTCTCAATGGCTTTCTCTCCGCAACCTAAAACCAACATAAACGCAAAGAAACAAATACACCTAGAACGTTTAGTATAACCCATCTTTCCTCTGTTCACTGTCGTAAGAATTCACTTGAACGCATCAGATTTTAAGGAGATATACTGTTCAAGAGTAACAATGGTTTCTTGGTAGCATTCATGCTGAAGTCGATTGAAGGTAATGTGTACTTTCAAACAGTACCAACAATTGAATAGCTCCTTGATGTTTTCCGTGATTCCGAATAAATTTGAACTTTCCCACGTCCGGCTGCTTAAATCTTGTGAATGGTATAAGGCATTGACATTGGCAATCTTAGAATGGTCTAAAAGAATACTTTTATTATAGCCGTTTAGAGTTGGTCGGGGATCACATCAAAATATTGCTGAGGTCGGTCAAGAATGACATGATTATTTTCATATTAGAGATAGTAATTTTTCTTTCTTATGGATGATCTTTTTATTTAGTTTTAAAATTTCTATTATCTCTATGGCATCAAATATCAAACTTCAAAATTGGAAGAATCACATTGAAAGGTGTTTCAAGGATTATATCTTGGGGCACACCTTGGGATAAACACATCATTAAACTTTGAACTCCATCAATCACTATAAAATTATAAAAATTTGAGAACATTTATAATATACAAAAATTCCTATAAATATGTAAGTAATTAATAAATACATAAAAATACCAAGTCCTACTTAATAAACCCAACGAAACTAAAACGGAAACCCTAACAAAACTCCCTTTTAAGTATCTTTTTATTAACTGTTCCCATATTCTTTCAATGGGACTGAAGTTTGTTATGTCTAGACAAGAACAGCAAGATGTGTGTTATTAACTAAAAGATGGTAGATGCTACATATCCGTTAAAGTACGTTAATTTCAATTGATGGGAAAGATACTTAGAATCTCAAAAAACGCATGTGTTAAACATCAAATTCACAACTATTATAGCTTTAAATACGTAATCACAACAATTACGACAGATCCTCTGAAGTTGTAGAAACTCAATAATGAATTGCTTGATGAGGATGGCCGTCAAGATCAAATTCTACTTCAATGTGAGTCACTGCTATGAGTATGATAATCGAAAATTCTCTGTATGATAACTGCATATTAATCGTATTTATTAATATTTTTTTATTTTTTATTTTTGGTATGTATTTATAATTGACAACTGGGTCCTCACCGAAATAGCGTGTTTCAGCACACCAATAAATTCTCTATCTGAGATTACGACCTTTCAATAAAACACTATAAGTTGGAGTCTGATATGTTGAAGATGCTACAGTCTACTGGAGACGTGTTGATGTCTGGGCCTTACAGCTATTGATCACCAGACAATTCTCACATGGTCTGAGTTTGGTTGTCACTATCTTCTGGTGGTTCCTTGTTTCAGAAGGCGTCCCTACTACTTCTTTAAAAAATCGATCAGCTTAATTTAAGCCCCCATGTACTACTACTACTACTCTTCACTCCCCATCAATCTCTTATTATTCAGGTTCCATCTAAACAAGAAGGGTTAGTAGTTAAGCACTATTTTTCTTTGGTGGGGTGGTGCATCATCCAGCAATTTTTTAAATAATAAAATTGATATTGATTTTAAAATTTTCATTTCAAAACATTTTAAGTATATGCAAGGCTATTTGTGAAGAGATATACATTAGGAATACAAGAAAGATATTAAAGAATAAATTATATTTTTACAAATGAAAGATCAAATTTAAATTTAAACTTAAATTCACATCAAGAAAAATGAATAATTGTAGAAGAGCAACATTTTATTATGAATATATAGAAATACATATCTTAAATTTGAGAATCTCACTTGCAAAAAAGTTGAAAAACCATCAAAGTCTTAAAAATTATTCACCCCTCACTATTAAAGATCTTAATAGTTAGAGTCCATATTTTCAAAGAAAAGCTTAAAAAATCCACTCATTTCATTTTATATGTTCATGAAAACAAAACTATTTGCATGTAGATATGTGCCACTAAGTTAGTAAAGCGATGGAAATAAAATAGTAATCCAAAAGAAAATAGTAATATAGAAAGAAAAAACATAGTTACAAGTCGTAATTCCCTTTCCATTTACATCAATGATTAAATAGTAAATGGATAATTAATATATAGAAGCATAGATATTAAACAAATTCCAATAGGCATGTGAATAGTTGATGATATAAAAAATCAACTAGTTGAAACCAATTTCTTATAGAAAATATCTTTTAAGATTTTGTACTAACAATATACCAATATTTCAACATATTCATGAAATCTATATAATGTCCACAAGTGACAACCATGCATTATGTTCTTCATTTGTGACCTCATTAATAATGCATCTCTCACCATGATGCTCTAGGGAAGATGGTTATCCTCAATTACAAATGAGTAGCTCTAGGGTTAATGTGAATAGATAGTTATTTTTAGTATAGTACATGGAGAGTTGCACATAGGGCATATTCATTCCAATTCCTTACCTAGTGGTTCAAAACATATGGTTGTATTCTACCCTCTGAATTTTTTAGTAAAGTCTCTAGATAAATAAATGTTGAATGCAAAAAATACTTCTATAATGCATATTTCTTGAAAGACCTCTCCATTGGGATGAGAATATAGAGCTAAGGGAATATTTCTAACCATACATAGTGAATTGACCATGGTTTCATCTAATTAAATAACACCTTTTTTATGGGATCATAGGTCAAGTTGAGGAATTCAACAACCTTTATGGGCATGATCAAGGATTTTAAACTAGTTTCTATCATATATTTGTGTATCAAATTCTCACTTTGAAAAAATTCCAAAGAAAAACGCTTTGACTAAATACTTCTTACCTTACTTTCTATGATTTTTAGGATGGAAGGTGATAGTAGGATTTCTTTTGATACATATGTAGGCAACATTCTTTCTCTACTTGATGCCTTTGTCCTCTTGAGTGGTTCTTCCAACATCTTCATCTATTGATAAATAGAAAGCACTTCCCAAAGTGGGATGTTGTTTTTGGATTTCTTGAGTTGCCTTATTTGTAGTGGGTGTCCATTATACACATGGTATTTTTACAATAAGGTAGATGGTTTTTTAGCATAGTCTTGGCTATTTATTATATGCTAATTTTTTTATCATGTATGAACATTCAATTTAGTACCTATGGATGTCATGGTCCTGAAACAGATGACATTGGTCTACTTAGTGGATGATATAGGTCTTGATTGAGCTTTTTATTTTATCATCTTTTTCATGCTCTTATCTAGCTATCAAATCTAGGATGACCAAATATTTTTTCCCGTAATGTTTTGAGAGATATAGTGAGTTCAAGTTAAGTATAGGATTTTAAACCCACCCATGTTAGTTGTGTTTGGTCTAGAGTGGTCTAGATGCAAAATAGTAATAATAACATTCATTTTTTTCAAGTATATTATTGCTTTATGATATGATCAACTCTCTTCTAGGATTATTGGGAATTATGTTCAATGACTATTTTACTAGTACTATTTATTTTTGTTACTCTATGATCCTTAGTTGATATGTAGGTTTTTTCTAGTATGGTTGGTTGTTGTGGAATGGTATATAGCCTTGAATAACATGTTAGTTGGATTACTAATTTTGAGGATGATAATAGTGAGTTCTTTTTACACTACGTTGAATTCTTTTGAGATAAATAAGCTCATTGGATGTGGTATGGAGAAAATTTCTCTTCTTGCCTCAAATTCAAAAGGAGTCTATCATTTAACAATGTGATATTTTTATTTGTGTTTAACATTAATTAGTTTCAAGGGTGAAAAAGAGGTAGGTTGCTCATTAAAATAAGTAGAATGGGTGCTCAAAAATCAACTTTCTAGTTTGAACCAATTTATTTTTTGATCCCAAGACTAGGTCATCTTCATGTGGAAGAGTGTTTCATCCTATTTTCTTAATCACCATAGTAATTTTAGAGTAAATGTCCATAATATAGTAGGGATATGTTGTACATGATGGGCGATAGACCATAAAGGGAATATCTTGCAATGTCTTTCAATATTAGGTGTTGAAACTGATGGAACCTCTCAAAAAAATCTTGGTTTCATTCTACAATTGTGCAAAACTTGGCTTGCACCCTCATTTCTAGCTTAATTTTGTGTTCCTCATCATTGTGTTAGGGTTTTTATGTTGTTAAAACCCTTCAAAATTGGCCTACAAGCTTTGAAAAACCCTTGGTTATTTTAAAATTGCATTGAACTCATATTTCTAGTCTCTGGTTGTCTAAGTTACCTCTTATGCCATTGATATCATTCTATTCATCGGCCCCTTGCTTTTAGGTCTGTCGATCACCTTAGTCCTTCTCAGTATTAAATTTCCCTATGATCAAAGCTTGATTTTATAATGACTTAAATCCTTAGCCTTCATCCTTTATGGGTCAAGTTCTCATCTGCCTAGTGATGGTCTCCTTTTAAGATTAAATTTTGTGGCATGTGCAGGATTAGGATTTCATGTTGGTCGTTTGATCATCAGAAGTTGATCCTAGCCATTTCCCATGTGCCCGTGTTGATTTAATTCTTATTTTATTGACACGGGCTAAAAGGCTTCAACCATGTGCCTAGCGTATTGGTGGGCCTAGTCTCTTTCGTGAAGGTAGCTAGCACCATTCAAAGAAGATCAACAGTCACATTTTTAAAGACATGGCCACATCTTGACCTTTCCCATTACGTCTGTGTTGGTTTATTTCATGTTATTTTAAATACACGGGCTAGCAAGCGATGGCCACATGTTACTGTCTGATTGTGGGACCGGTCTATCTAGAAGGTTGGTGGACATAGTTTGGATAAAGATCAACGATGAACACTACAATACGTGTTCTCATCAGGGTTGTTCCCTATGTGCATGTCCATCGAAAGCAATAAGAAAACACAGTTACATGGGCTAGCGAGTGATGTGACACCTGTCATGTATATTGAGAAATGTGCCAAGCTATGATGACAGTGATTGTTGCATAAGGAAGGAAATCGACGATTGATGGCGAGTGACATAGGTTGATCATGACCGCTCCCCACCATCTTGAGAGGGCCCCACCTGTGTGTTGTATTTTGCAGTGGGCAAGTAGGCAAGTGCCACATAGACATTCTAAAAGGGCTATGATGGACTCTAATGGAGTTGGAAGGTTGCTAAATTTAGCTAAGAGGGTACTATTTCCAAACGATGCCATTTTTCAAGTTTATTCTTTGAGGCACATGTTTGGGAGTTCGATCGTTAGTACTGACAGTTATTGGTATGTGTGGGAAGGAAAAAATAAAGCAGGCGAACTGATATTTTGAGATCAAATCAGGATCAATCCCTATTGTTCTACTACAGATAAATACAAGTGAATTAATTCCCATGGGCAAGTGGGTGATTATAACACGAAAAGTTTTAAATGATGCTAAGTATGTGGTTGAAATATGTGTATAGAGTGGATGTATATCTACTTAGGTATTTTCTAATCAAGAAAAGGCATTAAAAGCATAATTAAAACTTGTTCATAATTAGTTGCACCAATAATCCATTTGTTGATTTATTTTTAAAACATTATCAATGGTTGAGATTAAAGAAGATCAAAGTAGACTATTGTCAGCTTGTGCGCTCAAGCTTTCTTTGAGTATTAATGGTTGACACACTTGCATGGCTCGATATAAGGAGGACCCATGGCCATATTTTTCATTATGCAATTGCATCCAAGAGAAAAGTTGGTGAAGGTTTTTTGGTTCTTGTCACTAATATGATGAGTAAATTTGGAGAGTCTACTAAGCCAGTTCGAAGGTCTAGGAGATTGAGTTTGCTTGAGTCTAAGGATAATGCTCCTGGGGATGAAATTGAGAAAAAGGGAGCTCTTGATACACCAAAGAGTAGAAGGGTAGGCAGGAAATTCAAGAAGTATGGTGTCAAGAGTAATTATTGCCTGAGGTGTCGAACTGTTTCAAAATAGTTGGTCAAGTTCAAAGGGAAAAATTTGGTGGAATATGAAAAGAAGGCAAAGAAAAGGTGCAAGTATCATAAGGCTTATCTAGGAGGAATTAATTCTCCCAGAGAGGTTTCTGACAGCCCTTCAGATAGTGAGGGTGACACTGACCCAGAGTGTGACCATTATCCACTCTCACTGGTACCTTCTGAAGACTTTGATGAGGAGGTGGTGACGGTTCCTCCAGTTCCACCATGAGCAAGAGGCGGGCTAGTATCCTTGGAGGCTGATGACTCAGAGTGATGACTCTATCCCATTTTTTTTTACGACACCATGGCCCTTTTGTCAGGACTATCCTATTCAACATTCATGTGATTTCTTGTTTTTAGTGCTGATGTGGAAATTTTTAGGCTGGTGTGTTGGAGAAGTAGAAGACTTCCTAATGTTGGTGGTATGTAGGTTTCTTTTGGGTAGTATGCAATTTTTTTCTAGGGTTGTCAGTGGAGAATCTTATTTGGTCAACAAGAATGAGGATTCAATGTTGTTGCAACAAACTCTGCCTTTTGAGGAGCTGACATGCCTTCATGCAAACGATGTGGAATTTGGTCTTTTACTCTTCCATTTTTCGCAATGAGTGCATGTAACTAACTAAGAATGTTTCAAATTCTAGTGCAAATGATATTCAAATGAAATGAAATGTAAATGTAATTGAGTTTGATGCTTGTTGCTCCCTTGTTCTATAAAAGGGATTTCAGGGCTCATTACAGAGGGTCAAATTTTTAAGTCTCAATAGGGTTTTAGGCAATGATAACTTTAAGAAATCCCCTTCAAAAAAAGATATAAAATTATTCACTACTACTACTCTTCACTCCCCATCAATCTCTTATTATTCAGGTTCCATCTAAACAAGAAGGGTTAGTAGTTAAGCACTATTTTTCTTTGGTGGGTTGGTGCATCATCCAGCAATTTTTTAAATAATAAAATTGATATTGATTTTAAAATTTTCATTTCAAAACATTTTAAGTATATGCAAGGCTATTTGTGAAGAGATATACATTAGGAATACAAGAAAGATATTAAAGAATAAATTATATTTTTACAAATGAAAGATCAAATTTAAATTTAAACTTAAATTCACATCAAGAAAAATGAATCATTGTAGAAGAGCAACATTTTATTATGAATATATAGAAATACATATCTTGAATTTGAGAATCTCACTTGCAAAAAAGTTGAAAAACCATCAAAGTCTTAAAAATTATTCACCCCTCACTATTAAAGATCTTAATAGTTAGAGTCCATATTTTCAAATAAAAGCTTAAAAAATCCACTCATTTCATTTTATATGTTCATGAAAATAAAACTATTTGCATGTAGATATGTGCCACTAAGTTAGTAAAGCGATGGAAATAAAATAGTAATCCAAAAGAAAATAGTAATATAGAAAGAAAAAACATAGTTACAAGTTGTAATTCCCTTTCCATTTACATCAATGATTAACTAGTAAATGGATAATTAATATATAGAAGCATAGATATTAAACAAATTCTAATAGGCATGTGAATAGTTGATGATATAAAAAATCAACTAGTTGAAACCAATTTCTTATAGAAAATATCTTTTAAGATTTTGTACTAACAATATACCAATATTTCAACATATTCATGAAATCTATATATTTGTCTAAGATTTTCACTATGTCCACAAGTGAAAACCATGCATTATGTTCTTCATTTGTGACCTCATTAATAATGCATCTCTCACCATGATGCTCTAGGGAAGATGGTTATCCTCAATTACAAATGAGTAGCTCTAGGGTTAATGTGAATAGATAGTTATTTTTAGTATAGTACATGGAGAGTTGCACATAGGGCATATTCATTCCAATTCCTTACCTAGTGGTTCAAAACATATGGTTGTATTCTACCCTCTGAATTTTTTAGTAAAGTCTCTAGATAAATAAATGTTGAATGCAAAAAATACTTCTATAATGCATATTTCTTGAAAGACCTCTCCATTGGGATGAGAATATAGAGCTAAGGGAATATTTCTAACCATACATAGTGAATTGACCATGGTTTCATCTAATTAAATAACACCTTTTTTATGGGATCATAGGTCAAGTTGAGGAATTCAACAACCTTTATGGGCATGATCAAGGATTTTAAACTAGTTTCTATCATATATTTGTGTATCAAATTGTCACTTTGAAAAAATTCCAAAGAAAAACACTTTGACTAAATATTTCTTACCTTACTTTCTATGATTTTTAGGATGGAAGGTGATAGTAGGATTGCTTTTGATACATATGTAGGCAACATTCTTTCTCTACTTGATGCCTTTGTCCTCTTGAGTGGTTTTTCCAACATCTTTATCTATTGATAAATAGAAAGCACTTCCCAAAGTGGGATGTTATTTTTGGATTTCTTGAGTTGCCTTATTTGTAGTGGGTGTCCATTATACACATGGTATTTTTACAATAAGGTAGATGGTTTTTGAGCATAGTCTTGGCTATTTGTTATATGCTAATTTTTTTATGATGTATGAACATTCAATTTAGTACCTATGGATGTCATGGTCCTGAAACAGATGACATTGGTCTACTTAGTGGATGATACAGGCCTTGATTGAGCTTTTTATTTTATCATCTTTTTCATGCTCTTATCTAGCTATCAAATCTAGGATGACCAAATATTTTTTCCCATAATGTTTTGAGAGATATAGTGAGTTCAAGTTAAGTATAGGATTTTAAACCCACCCATGTTAGTCGTGTTTGGTCTAGAGTGGTCTAGATGCAAAATAGTAATAATAACATTCATTTTTTTCAAGAATATTATTGCTTTATGATATGATCAACTCTCTTCTAGGATTATTGGGAATTATGTACAATGACTATTTTACTAGTACTATTTAGTTTTGTTGCTCTATGATCC
Source organism: Sequoia sempervirens (assembly GCA_007258455.2). Taxonomy (NCBI): domain Eukaryota; kingdom Viridiplantae; phylum Streptophyta; class Pinopsida; order Cupressales; family Cupressaceae; genus Sequoia; species Sequoia sempervirens. Next base: position 122,845,757 of record VDFB02000363.1, on the reverse strand, counting down.
TTAGTTGATATGTAGGTTTTTTCTAGTATGGTTGGTTGTTGTGGAATGGTATATAGCCTTGAATAACATGTTGGTTGGATTACTAATTTTGAGGATGATAATAGTGAGTTCTTTTTACACTACGTTGAATTCTTTTGAGATAAATAAGCTCATTGGATATGGTATGGAGAAAATTTCTCTTCTTGCCTCAAATTCAAAAGGAGTCTATCATTTAACAATGTGATATTTTTATTTGGGTTTAACATTAATTAGTTTCAAGGGTGAAAAAGAGGTAGGTTGCTCAATTAAAATAAGTAGAATGGGTGCTCAAAAATCAACTTTCTAGTTTGAACCAATTTATTTTTTTATCCCAAGACTAGGTCATCTTCATGTGGAAGAGTGTTTCATCCTATTTTCTTAATCACCCTAGTAATTTTAGAGTAAATGTCCATAATATAGTAGGGATATGTTGTACATGATGGACGATAGACCATAAAGGGAATATCTTGTAATGTCTTTCAATATTAGGTGTTGAAACTGATGGAACCTCTCAAAAAAATCTTTGGTTTCATTCTACAATTGTGCAAAACTTGGCTCGCACCCTCATTTCTAGCTTAAGTTTGTGTTCCTCATCATTGTGTTAGGGTTTTTATGTTGTTAAAACCCTTCAAAATTGGCCTACAAGGTTTGAAAAACCCTTGGTTATTTTAAAATTGCATTGAACTCATATTTCTAGTCTCTAGTTGTCTAAGTTACCGCGTATGCCATTGATATCATTCTATTCATCGGCCCCTTGCTTTTAGGTCTGTCGGTCACCTTAGTCCTTCTCAGTATTAAATTTCCCTATGATCAAAGCTTGATTTTATAATGACTTAAATCCTTAGCCTTCATCCTTTATGGGTCAAGTTCTCATCTTCCTAGTGATGGTCTCCTTTTAAGATTAAATTTTGTGGCATGTGCAGGATTAGGATTTCATGTTGGTCGTTTGATCATCAGAAGTTGATCCTAGCCATTTCCCATGTGCCCATGTTGATTTACTTCTTATTTTATTGACACGGGCTGAAAGGCTTCAACCATGTGCCTGGCATATTGGTGGGCCTAGTCTCTTTCGTGAAGGTAGCTGGTGCCATTCAAAGAAGATCAATAGTCTCAATTTTAAAGACGTGGCCACATCTTGACCTTTCCCATTACGTCTGTGTTTGTTTATTTCATGTTATTTTAAATACACGGGCTAGCAAGCGATGGCCACATGTTACTGTCTGATTGTGGGACCGGTATATCTAGAAGGTTGGTGGACATAGTTTGGATAAAGATCAACGATGAACACTACAACACGTGTTCTCATCGGGGTCATTCCCTATGTGCACGTCCATCGAAAGCAATAAGAAAAGATAGTTACATGGGCTAGCAAGTGATGCGACACCTGTCATGTATATTGAGAAACATGCCAAGCTATGATGACGGTGATTGTTGCGTAAGGAAGGAAATCAACGATTGATGGCGAGTGACATAGGTTGATCATGACCACTCCCCACCATCTTGAGAGGGCCCCACCTGTGTGTTGTATTTTCCAGCGGGCAAGTAGGCAAGTGCCACATAGACATTCTAAAAGGGCTATGATGGACTCTAATGGAGTTGGAAGGTTGCTAAATTTAGCTGAGAGGGTACTATTTCCAAACGATGCCATTTTTCAAGTTTATTCTTTGAGGCACATGTTTGGGAGTTCGGTCGTTAGTACTGACAGTTATTGGTATGTGGGAAGGAAAAAATAAAGCAGGGCAATGTACGAACCGATATTTTGAGATCAAATCAAAATCAATCCCTATTGTTCTACTATAGATAAATACAAGTGAATTAATTCCCATGGGTAAGTGGGTGATTATAACACGAAAAGTTTTAAATGATGCTAAGTATGTGGTTGAAATATGTGTATAGAGTGGATGTATATCTACTTAGGGATTTTCTAATCAAGAAAAGGCATTAAACGCATAATTAAAACTTGTTCATAATTAGTTGCACCAGTAATCCATTTGTTGATTTATTTTTAAAACATGATCAATGGTTGAGATTAAAGAAGATCAAAGTAGACTATTGTCAGCTTGTGCGCTCAAGCTTTCTTTGAGTATTAATGGTTGACACACTTGCATGGCTCGATATAAGGAGGACCCATGGCCATATTTTTCACTATGCAATTGCATCCAAGAGCAAAGTTGTTGAAGGTTTTTTGGTTCTTGTCACTAATATGATGAGTAAATTTGGAGAGTCTGCTAAGCCAATTCGAAGGTCTAGGAGATTGAGTTTGCTTGAGTCTAAGGATAATGCTCCTGGGAATGAAATTGAGAAAAAGGGAGCTCTTGATACACCAAAGAGTAGAAGGGTAGGCAGGAAATTCAAGAAGTATGGTGTCAAGAGTAATTACTGCCTAAGGTGTCGAACTGTTTCAAAATAGTTGGTCAAGTTCAAAGGGAAAAATTTGGTGGAATATAAAAAGAAGGCAAAGAAAAGGTGCAAGTATCATAAGGCTTATCTAGGAGGAATTAATTCTCCCAGAGAGGTTTCTGATAGCCCTTTATATAGTGAGGGTGACACTGACCTAGAGTGTGACCATTATCCACTCTCACTGGTACCTTCTGAAGACTTTGACGAGGAGGTGGTGACGGTTCCTCCAGTTCCACCATGAGCAAGAGGCGGGCTAGTATCCTCGAAGGCTGATGACTCAGAGTGATGACTCTGCCCCATTTTTTTTTGACAACACCATGGCCCTTTTCTTAGGACTGTCCTATTCAACATTCATGTGATTTCTTGTTTTTAGTGCTGATGTGGAAATTTTTAGGCTGGTGTGTTGGAGAAGTAGAAGACTTCCTAATGTTGGTGGTATGTAGGTTTCTTTTGGGTAGTATGCAATTTTTTTCTAGGGTTGTCATTGGAGAATCTTATTTGGTCAACAAGAATGAGGATTCAACGTTGTTGCAACAAACTCTACCTTTTGAGGAGCTGACATGCCTTCATGCAAACGATGTGGAATTTGGTCTTTACTCTTCCATTTTTCACAATGAGTGCATGTAACTAACTAAGAATGTTTCAAATTCTAATGCAAATGATATTCAAATGAAATGAAATGTAAATGTAATTGAGTTTGATGCTTGTTGCTCCCTTGTTCTATAAAAGGGATTTCAAGGCTCATTACAGAGGGTCAAATTTTTAAGTCTCAACAGGGTTTTAGGCAATGATAACTTTAAGAAATCCCCTTCAAAAAAAGATATAAAATCTTGGAAAATATTTCTTTTTTTTAGGAAAAAATATTAATTTCTATTGGCAAATCTTTCCATTTTTTCAAAAAAAAAAATTATTGGCTATTTTTTTACATCACTAAAATTTTGTAAAAAATTTGGCGAATCTTGAAAAATAATGGGAAAATTCATTAATTATGATGGTGAATCTATCCAATCTAAAAATATTTCTCATGGAAAAGTAGGGGCCCGAGGGTAGAAATTATTGATGGATTAAAGGGGTAGACTACAATATTTACTTTCCACCATTGTTTTAAAATATAATGCCTCTCGTTGTATTCTATAAGGTAAAATGTACCCATGATCTATAATTCTCATGAGGCTTAAAACTACTTTTAGATCATTGGTCTAACAACCATCACTATACTTTGTAAAGTAAAATTTACCTACAATCTATAATGCTCATGAGACCTAAAATTCTGAGGCCACGCATTATAGATCATGGGTACATTTTACCTCATTGAATACACAAGGCCCATTATATTATATTATAAGTTAATGGTGGAGACTAAAGATTAGAAATATGATCCTAAAGCAACTAATAATTATGATATACTATTGGCGAATTGATATAGATTTCTACTAGATAATTTATAAAATTTAGGTGAATCTGATCTAATCATGTATCAAATGTTGTGGAAATTTTTTTAGTTATTTTTTTAATAAAATAAATTATTTGGCAATTTAAATAAGACTATAATAAAATTTTATTAAAATATGGCGATTCTAGTCACATTGTAGCCGAAACTATTAGCCAATTTTGGATTCCCAAATTTCAACTATTAGCCAATTGGCGAATATTAGCCACTAAAAAAATCATTGGTTTTAGGTGAAAGCTAAGTTCAAGAAAGGCACTTTATGAAGAATATGGACAAATAGAACAATACATTTTCTTGGATATGAGTCTTGTATGTAATAGTATTAAAATAGTTTTATAGAAATTATTGTTATCAAAACAAATATTAGTCTGGAAACAAACACTCTCCTATGTATTTTTCTCACAAGTTATGAATGAAAATACTAATGGTGATATCATTTATCTTCAATTATTCCATTGAATGTATGATTCTGTTTTAGCTTTAACTCAAAGAGTTGATTAAAACACTTTAGGAGGGTTATAGATTTTGTAAGGAATTGCATAGGATTTGTAAGAAGTGAGTGTTTTTAAGCATTGCAAGTTTTCAAAAATGTAAAGCACTATGAAAATAGTCCACCAGTATCTTAATTAAGTAGTTTATATATATTACCGGTTCTTATATATTTGACTTTGTTGCTCCAATTGATGAAACACTGGTCTGTTTGTTAGAAAATATTGCATGAAAATGAATAATTAGCATACTAGGCTGAAGACTTAAAATAAGAACAACATTCATTTAAAATATTTTCCAAGTATGGTATGGGTTTGAACTACCCCTTTTTCTTAGCAAATAGGTAGTCATTTGCTTAAAGGTCTGCCAAATCTTTAGTGAAGTATACTATTTGCAATATGTAGGAATAAATTTGTGTATAAATGTGATATCAACTGGATACACCTCATGTGAACACAATATCCAGAACACCCTCCTAGGTCCTACAGAGCCTAAAGTGTAGGAGTAAAGACCTCAAAATACTTTACTCGTTGTGTTGGCCACTAACCTTGCAGTTTCTTCATTATAGGAGTTGACTACTCTTTAGAGAACTCTAAGGTTCTAATGGAAAAACCACTAATAGAAATGGTGACTCTACTAGGGAGTAACTTGAGAAAATTCTAATAGAAGATCATCTAGCCTTAAGAGTCAATATTTTGGTGAGTCTGGACATCTGGTTCAAATATTAAGAACTTTTTAGACCTGGAAGAGATTCTATTGTAGTCATATTAAAGAATTTATGTGTGACTGCTGTGGGAAAAGACCCAAAACAAAATTCATTCTTAAAAGGAGCTTCATCTTGCTAGAAGTTTAGTCCTGTGTGAAGAGAGGTGGTGACTCTGTCTAAAGAACCTATTGAAGATATGAAGAGAATTTTGGATCTACAATACTTCCAGTCAGGAAGAAAAATCTACAGAAGCTACAATATACCCAGGTATTTTTCATATTTTGGGTTTTCAAGAAGCATACATTCTGTATATAAAGATCACATGTTTGAAAGTCATGAAAAATTTAGTTCCCTATTAAGTGAATAAGCACTAAGAAAGGGAATGATAGTGATTTTTTTTGTATACTTCTATATTACTAGATTGTAAAATCTATTATGAGGTGAATTAAAAATTATTTATGAAGAAATTTATTTAGAAATCTTAAGCAAATCAAGATAGAAATTTGCATTATAAAAGCTTAAGATTATGTTGCAAAAGAACTTAGATGTACCCTTTGTAATTACAATGTTGATATGAAATACTTGTAAGGGTAAAAGAAAGTATATCATTCAATATACACAACATTGTATGGTGCCTAGTACAACCATGGTTTGTAATTAGCTCCAGTTAGGTTGTAAGAGAAGTTTTAACTTTGAAAGATATAAAGCTATTAATTTCATTGGAATTAATGGTTACCCAAATGTTATTCCATCTAATATCAGGGAATATTTTCCAAAATTTAGTGGTACAAATAATGAAGAAACAAATAAAAAATTTCAAGAATTGAACAATTTAATGGATGACAATGAGATAGATCATGAGGATGTGGTTATCAGATTATTGTTTCAATCTTTGAAAGGAGATGTAAGAGAATGGTTCTTTGATTTACCGACTTACTCTATTTTTTCTTGGAGTGAATTCAAGGCAGTATTCATAGAGAAATTTGTTGAAATAATCAATGCTAGTTCCATGCTTAATAAATTTATGAATATTGAGGAAGAAGAGGATGAGTTGGTTCCAACATTTAACCAGAGATTTACTAAAACATTGAGGGATATTCCTGAAGGTATGGTACTAAGTGATGCAGTATGTTTGGTTGTTTATTTGGGAGCCTTTGATAATGAGATGAGCTATTTGCTAAGAGATAAGGATTCTAAAACTTTGTAGTAGGCATATGGGATGACCATGAACATTGAAAACAATTTAAAATATGGAATGCAAGTGAGTTATTTGTCTGCAGGTGTTTACTACCCTGAGACACTAAATTTTGATAAGAGGTGTAAGTCATAAGGTAAAGATGAGTGTGAAAATACCTACGCCCCTATTATTTCAGCTTACCTATCATTCTGTAATGTTGATCACATAGACTCCCAAATAGATCTTCGAGAAGTTCCATGCATTTTTAATCCTATTAACCCTGTTCAAAATCTCTCTTACATAAGAAGACATGAAGGAGAATCATCATATGATCTTTATGCAAGATTTATGGATACTTTTTCTTCAATTCCTGAATACTATAGACCTTAAAATTCAGTATGCATTGATTTATTTTATGAATATTATGAACCAGGTTTGAGTTCTTTACTAAAGGAGTTGAAGCCAATTAGGCTTGACCAAGTGTATGAATACATTTCTTGTTTTGAAAAGATCAAATATGGTCATAAAAAGGTTAAACTATGTTTTCAATCTGCAATGGTAATGAAATGTGTGTTCTTAATTCTTTTGAAGATTTCAACACTTGTTGTACAATGGAAGATATAACATTGTGGAATCAGTTTGAAGATTTCTAACATAGTTTTAGCATTGATAAGTCTCCTTGTTACAATAATAATGATGATAGCATTGAGCATGATCACTCCTTTGATAGTCGGGGTTTTCCTCATAAGAAAAAAAGTGAATTCTTTGTTACAAATGAGGAAAATGATAGTGGAAACATATGTTTTTCTGAGAAGGAATAACTCTCTTCATATGAAGAATTTTCAAAGTATAGGTCAGAGATGTTACTTGTAGAAGATGTAGAGGAAGTTGAAATTTTATATATATTCTCTTCTAGTGGCTTTTGTGATTCTGAAGATAATGATGACTTAAAGGATTTAGATATTCATAATGAATAGGCTAAAGATTTTATGTCAATAATAAATGTAAGGGAAAACCCTTTATTTGACGAGCCTCCATTTTCACTAGAGATGAGAAATAATGATCGTTATTGATGTAGAGAGAATCCACTTTTTGCTTAAAATTCTAATGATGCACTTGATACATGGTTAGAATGTGGCCTTGAACAACCAAAGCAACCCATTAATAAGCTTCTCGAGGATGTTACATATGACTATTTCACATTTGATGCATATGTTGCAAATGAAGGTGAGTATCATGATGTTGATTACTTGAAAGAATATGAATACTTTTAATTCCCAGTTCACTTGAGAGATGTTTTAGTGGAGCATGACAATAAAATGTAGAGAAAAGAATTTTATTTTTAGTATAGAGATATGTCATGTGATGGTAAATTTTTTTCAGTTTGTGCTTGATAATGCAATACAAAATGACCAAGATTACACTGGCAATGATATATTAAGAAAAAATGAGAAGAGTGCTAGTAATGATGTTTGTAATTAGGTAGACTCCAAGAATATCCACATTTTCCTACTCATAAGAATAAGGATATACATGTTGCAATGGTATGGAAAAGGTAAATGTGGGTTGAAGGAAATTAGTTCTTTCAATAGATTGGTTTTTGACAGGAACATAAATTATCCCTAAGTTTCAGTGGCCTAGCACCACCAAAGTGGAATTGAAGCCTGGTTGGATTGTATAGTGCATACTCAAAATTTTCACCTCAAGAGAATGCTTCAGACGAAGTGGAGATTGGATCTCCCTTTTCAGGCTTTTGGAGCATGTGTAAAAAAATGTACATATTTTGGTTCGTTATGGTTTTTGTCTTTTGTGCCTGGTGTGCTTCACCTATGATTCTGGGATCTCACCATGCGTATGGGATGCATGTGTCCCCAATAGGAGCCACTGATGGAACCTCTCAAAAAATTCGTTGTTCCATTCTACAATTGTGCAAAATTTGGCCCAAACCCTCATTTTTGGCTTAAGGTTGTGTTCCTCATCACTGTGTTAAGGTTTTTATGTTAAAACCCTTCAAAATTGGCCTACAATATTTGAAAATCCCTTGGTCATTTTAAAATTACATTGAACTAATATTCTCGGTCTTCGGTTGTCTCAGTTACCTCTTATGCCATTGATGTCATTCTATTCATCGGCCCCCTGATTTTAGGTCTATCGGTCACCTTAGTCCTTCTCAGTATTAAATTTCCCTATGATCAAAACTTAATTTTATAATGACTTAAATCCTTAGCCTTTATCCTTTATGGGTCAAGTTCATGTCTGCCTAGTGATGGACCCCTTTTAAGTTTAACTTTTTTGGCATGTGTAGGATTAGGATTTCATGCTGGGTGTTCAATCGTTAGAAGCTGATCTCGACCGTTCCCCGTGTGCTTGTGTTGATTTACTTCTTATTTTATTCACATGGGCTGATGAGCTTCAACCACGGGTCTGTTGTATTGGTGGGCCCAATCTCTTTGGTGAAGGTAATTGGAACCATTCAAAGAAGATCAACAATTGCACTTTTAAAGATGTGGCCACATCTTGACCTTTCCCCGCACACCCGTGTTAGTTTATTTCATATTATTTTAAACACACGGGCTAGCAGGCGATGGCCAAATGTTACTATCAAATGGAGGGACTGGTATCTCCAGAAGGCTGGTATATATAGTTCAGATAAAGATCAATGATGAACACTACAACACATGTTCTCATCGAGGTCGTTCCCCATGCACCCGTCCATTGAAAGCAATAAAAAAAGATAATTACATGGGATAGCAGGTGGTGTGACACCTGCCACTTATTGAGAAACCCGCCAAGCTCTAATGACGGTGATTGTTGTGTAAGCAAGGAAATCGATGGTTGATGGCAGGTGATGTGGGTTGATCGTGACCACTCCCAGCCATCTCGAGAGGGCCCCACCTTTGTGCCATATTTTGCAGTGGGAAAGTGCCATGTAGTCATTCTAAAAGGGATCCAATGGACTCTAATGGAGTTGGAAGGTTGCTAAATTTGGCTGAGAGGGTACTATTTCCAAATGGTGCCATTTTTCAAGTTTATTCTTTGAGGCACATGTTTGGGAGTTTGGCCATCAGTACTGACAAATATTGGTACATGTGGGAAGGAAAAAATAAAGCAAGGCAATGTATGAACCGATTATTCAAGATCAGATCAGGATCAATCCATGTTGTTCTGCTATGAAGAAATACAAGTGAATTAATTCCCATGGGTAAGTGAGTGATTATAGCACGAAAAGGTTTAAATGATGCTATGTATGTGGTTGAAATATGTGTACAAAGTGGATGTATATCTACTCAGGGATTTTCTGATCAAGAAAAGGCATTAAAATCATTATTAAAACTTGTTTATAATTAGTTGCACTAGTAATCTATGTGTTGATTTATTTTTAAAACATGATCAATGGTTGAGGTTGGAAAAGATCAAAGCAGACTATTGTCAGCTCACGTGCTCGAGCTTTATTTGAGTATTAATGGTTGGAACACTTGCATGGCTTGATATAAGGTGGACCCATGGCCATATTTTTCATTTTGAAATTGCATCCAAGAGAAAATTTGGTGAAGGTTTTATGGTTCTTGTCACTCATATGATGATTAAATCTGGAGAGTCTTCTAAGCCAATTCGAAGGTCTAGGAGATTGAGTTTTCTTGAGTTTGCTTGAGTTTGAGGATAATTCTCCTAGGGATGAAATTGAGATAGAGGGAGCTCTTGATACACCAAAGAGTAGAAGGGGATGCAAGAAATTCAAGAAGTATGGTGTTAGGAGTAATTACTGCCTGAGGAGCTAAATTTTTTCAGAAGAGCTAGTTAGGTTCAAAGGGAAAAAGCTAGTGGAATATCAAAAGAAGGCAAAGAAGAGGTGTAGGTATTGTAAGGTTTATCTAGGGGGATTGAATTCTCCCAGAGAGGTTTCTAATAGCCCTTCAGATAGTGAGGGTGACACTGACTCAGAGTGTGATCATTATCCACTCTCCCTAGTACCTTCTAAAGACTCTGACAAGGAGGTGGTGACGGTTCCTCCAGTTCCACCATGAGCAAGACACAAGCTAGTATCCTCTGAGACTGATGAATCAGAGTTATGACTCTAACCCATTTTTGTTTTTGAGGACACCACAACCTTTTTCTCAGGAAGTTGTCCTCTTCAACATTCATGTGATTTCTTGTTTCTAGTGTTGATGTGGAAAATTTTCAGGCTAGTGTGTTGGAGAAGTGCAAGACTACCTAATATTGGTAGCATGTAGGTTTCCTCTGGTTAGTATGCAAGTTTTTTCTAGGGCTGCGAGTGGAGAATCTTCTTTGGTCAACAAGGACAAGGATTCAACGTTGCTGCAACAAACTCTGCCTTTTGAGGAGCTAGAATGTCTTCATGCAAAGGATGTAGAATTTGGTCTTTTACTCTTCTATTTTCCACAATGAGTGCATGTAACTAACTAAGAACGTGTCAAATTCTGGTGCAAATTATATTCAAATGAAATGTAATGTAATTTTAATTGAGCTTAATGCTTGTTGCTCCCTTGTTGTATAAAAGGGATTTTAGGGCTCATTACAGAGGGTCAAATTTTTAAGTCTAAACAGGGTTTTAGGTGAAATGTAACTTCAGGAAAGGCACTTTATGAAGAATATGGACAAATAGAATAGTAGATTATCTTGGATATGATATTTGTATGTAATAGTCTTAAAATAGTTTCATAGAAATTATTGATATCGAAAAGAATATTAGTCTAGAAACAAACCCTCTCCTATGTATTTTTCTCAAAAAATATGAATGAAAATACTAATGGTGTTACCATTTATCTTCAATTGTTCCATTGAATGTATGATTCTGTTAATATAATTTTGTTTTGAAATTATATAATTTAAAATATTTTCAAATTTACCTATGTTAATATATGAGAGATATAACAAATCTAAACTCTATACCATTTATAGTTAAATTTAAATTATATTTTATTAAATTGTTAAAAAAATTAAGTTGCTTATAAATAATTTTGTGTTCTCATAATTAACTTGACATTGTGTATAAAAGGTTTAAGTTATAAATGTTATAATATAAAAAATAAATATGTTTTCAATGTTTATTTGTTAGTTTAAAAGGTTCAATTAGGGTTAGACTTTAATTAAAATTAGGAATAGGGTTGAATTAGGATTAGGGTTTGGGTTGGGGTAAAGATTAAGGTTTTATAATAAAGCTTGGGGTTAGTGTTATGGTTCAATTGAGGCAGGGGTTAGTATTAGGGTTAGGGTTATGGTTCAATTAGAGTTCTATTAATGTTAATTTTAGAATCACAATTATGTTTAGGGTTGGATATAAAATTGGAGTTAGGTTTGAAGTTAATTAATGTTAGTTTTCGGGTTGGGGTTATGGTTAGACTTATAATTAGGGTTAGTATTGGGGTTAGATTCTATCACTTTAATAAAAATAATCTTCTACAAATTCATTTATTTTGTTTTGATTATATATTTTAAAATATTTTCAAATTTACCTATGTTGATATATGAGAGATATAACAAATCTAAACTCTATACCATTTCTAGTAAAATTTAAATTCTATTTTATTATATTGTTAAAAAATATAAGTTGCTTGAAAATAATTTTATGTGTTTTTATGTTTATTTATAAATATATTTTAAATATATAATTTTACAATATATATTAATATAATAATATTTATATAAAAAATATTTATTATATTTATTATATTATATTTTTAATATATAATATTACATAAGCTATAATTAAAAAACAAAATCTTAGATACATTTAACTTAAAATAAACAGCTAAAAAGAAAAATATAAAATTATTAAAAAATAAATGTTAGACACGTAAAACAAAAAAAACTGACAGCATGGTTGGTTTGCACGGCCATTAGATTATGCAGAGGCATATGCATCCATGCCCCCATGCTGTTTTGGGGGCTGGATAGCCTTTACCGATAGGCTTTGCTATCTAACTGGCAACTGTTGAACACATTAAATACGATTGTTGTAGTCAAGGAAGGCATTCCAATTTGTACATTGTCCTCTCTGTTTGACATGATTGTTTCAAACACAAATAAAGCAATTACTATTATTTGTTTGCTAACAATTGGTATGTTTCGTTATGTTATATTTATATAATGCAATTGGTAGTGCATTAATTTAGCAGTAAACAAGCACTGCTTCTGATGCCTGAAAGAGGAAGCACAGTGAAACATAGTCTATACTATATACGGATCTTTGATCTTCGACCTTCCTGAACCTTGCTTTAAAGGTAAGAACCAGTGATGTGCTGAGATTTGTAAAACTAAAAAAGCCATTGGCCTGCATACCAATTGTATAAAAATTTGTGCAGGCAAAGTTGATTAGCTAAATGCAATCATTTACCAAGAACTGCTGGTTTATTTGGGAAGGAACTTCTGGTTTATTTGGGAATAAATGATTAGGCTCATGTTTATTTAACAAAAAAATGAATGAAACAGAGATGTGGGATGCTACACTCTTGGTTGTGCCTAACAGTAGTATAGTGTGCCCCCAAAATGCAATGAGTAAAAGAAAAGCATGACCATGAGGTTTCACACTGTCTCCCTTCCTCTCTTGTTGAGTTTTATAGTAGTTCTTTGAGACTGGTTACAAATTCGGTTTGATGCCTATTATGCCTGTTGCAGTTTCTATTAACAATTCAACACCTATTTTGTCTGTACAAAGAGATTCTACTAAATGGATTCTTGCAGGAGAAGGAAATTTTGTTATATGTGAGATACTGTGCAGAGCATGGGATTATTTATATAGGGGTCTGCCTATTAACTTTCTGGTCCTTGGAACATCTCAAGGGGAACTTTAGAAAAAAAGGTGAATGCCATAAACAAATTAACAAGACCTTATTATTCTTTTTGACGATCTAGAACATTGTCATGGCACTTGTGGAGATACAATTTGTTCATTGATTTTTGTAGGGGACCTTTGAAATTAGTATGTTGTTATTAAATTGTCACTACTAAAGTGTCTTTAGTTTCTACTTGAGTGTTATTGAAGATTGATTAAGTTGCTAAAGTGTCTTTGATTTTTACTGAATGGGGTAAAGATTCTAAAGTGCTACTAAGAGACACATGTTGCTATTGAAGTATGCATGTTTTTATTGAAATGTAAATTGTTGAGATGAAAGGTATTTTTTCATTGATCAATTGTTAACTTGTAAAGGTCATGTGTTTAATTTTTCTTCATTTTATTAGTAATGAGAGAGTTGAAATAAGCCATTGGATGTGGGATATTGGTTATTTGTAATTGTGTCATTAATTATCATAAGGTCATAGTTGAAGATAAATATATGGAAATTGATCAACTATTCATATTCCTTATTGACATCTATTATGCTAAAAAGGAAGACTATTTAGATAGGATTGAGAATAATTTTATAGTCAAAAAATTGTAAATGTGTAACTATTCCTATTCCAATAGTAATTATATTCTTCCTTGAACTTGAGTGATTAAAGTATGCACAATTGAGGGGCATTGAGACATTCCAAAAGTATAATTAAATAATAAATGTGACTTATAATTGTTTCAAATGAGAGAGTTAAAGATGTTATAGTTATAGTCAAATATAGTGGAGGTAGAGGAGTGTATAGTTTATTGAAATACTCCAAAAAACCATTTATGTAGCATTGCACTCTATGAATTAATAAAAAATAGTTATGAGATGGTAAAGGCACACTCTACCTATTTTGTGATGTGTCTGATCTATTATTTGTTATTTTCCTCTTCTTTTTCCTCAAATTTTATATGTCTATAAATGATTAAATCCTTTCAAAATTATTTTCTAATATTTTTTAAGAGAGTTAAATTAGAAATACGTAGTTATGAATCATTAAATTTTGAAATTGAATGCTTTATGGACTGGTCACTAGCTATAAAGCCTTAAATAAAACCATTGTAAACAATTAACAATAGATACCCTTTTCCTAACATCGATGAAATCATATTAGGGGAGCATGGTATTTGACTCATTATGATTATCAATTTAATGATTTATGAAATTATTTTCAAATAGAAATACCCCTTGCCTAGAATCAATGACCACCTTCATCATATAAAGGGGCATGGTATTTGATAAAGATGGATCTAACTTTATGTCATCATTAGGTACGAATGGATCCTATTGATCACTATAAAATTGCTTTGAAAATTAAAGCTAGGGTTTATGAATGATTGATTTCTTTGAGATCAATAATTGTCCTACAACATCTATGTAGCTCATTAGTGACATTTCAGCCTAACCTATGATAGTTCATGAATGATATTTTTATGTATGAGAACAATTGGGAGGATCATATTTAGCATGTTCAAACTACCTTATATAGCCTCTAATGTCACAAGCTTCAAGCAAAAATGAAGAAATCTTGCTTCTGTTAACATTATGTCAAATACTTGAGTTTTCTCATTGATTAGAATGAGGTACATGTAAACCTTAACAAGGTGAAATACCTAAAGGATTGGCCTATTAGTTTTCGATTATGTTACATTCAGTTACAAGGTATATTATTAACCAGCAACAACTGTACTTAATCCAATCGACCTTTTAAGTTACAAGTCTTCTTTCATTGTACAAAAAAATATTATGATGTAACCATTGCGAGAGTATATCCTGCTATCGTTGTAACCATTGCACCTTATTGGGGTGCAAGCGCTAGTTATGAAAAATGTCGTGTTCAAAACGCCCAACAAACACACGGTATACGTTAAATTGATGACAATTTAATAAAGTCACTAATGAAAACGATCGTCTTATTACATAAAAACAACGGTCTTCCCAGCGCTCTTAACAATTGAGCATCTTATAGCAATTTTATATATTCTTTTAACAAGACGTTTGCAAGTATTTCATGTCTTCTGTGCTGGATGAACGGAATCCCAGAAAACAAACTTGGACGCATTTGCACAAGTAATTGGAGTTACAGCATTGCAGGAGAATGCCATTTCTATTGATCCTGTTCCACAGCACCCCCTGCTTGATGACTCGAACCCTGATTCTGTTAATATGATTCTGTTAATTTTATTCACATGGGCTGATGAGCTTCAACCACGGGTCTGTTGTATTGGTGGGCCCAATCTCTTTGGTGAAGGTAATTGGAACCATTCAAAGAAGATCAACAATTGCACTTTTAAAGATGTGGCCACATCTTGACCTTTCCCCGCACACCCGTGTTAGTTTATTTCATATTATTTTAAACACACGGGCTAGCATGCGATGGCCAAATGTTACTATCAAATGGAGGGACTGGTATCTCCAGAAGGCTGGTATATATAGTTCAGATAAAGATCAATGATGAACACTACAACACATGTTCTCATCGAGGTCGTTCCCCATGCACCCGTCCATTGAAAGCAATAAAAAAAGATAATTACATGGGATAGCAGGTGGTGTGACACCTGCCACTTATTGAGAAACCCGCCAAGCTCTAATGACGGTGATTGTTGTGTAAGCAAGGAAATCGATGGTTGATGGCAGGTGATGTGGGTTGATCGTGACCACTCCCAGCCATCTCGAGAGGGCCCCACCTTTGTGCCATATTTTGCAGTGGGAAAGTGCCATGTAGTCATTCTAAAAGGGATCCAATGGACTCTAATGGAGTTGGAAGGTTGCTAAATTTGGCTGAGAGGGTACTATTTCCAAATGGTGCCATTTTTCAAGTTTATTCTTTGAGGCACATGTTTGGGAGTTTGGCCATCAGTACTGACAAATATTGGTACATGTGGGAAGGAAAAAATAAAGCAAGGCAATGTATGAACCGATTATTCAAGATCAGATCAGGATCAATCCATGTTGTTCTGCTATGAAGAAATACAAGTGAATTAATTCCCATGGGTAAGTGAGTGATTATAGCACGAAAAGGTTTAAATGATGCTATGTATGTGGTTGAAATATGTGTACAAAGTGGATGTATATCTACTCAGGGATTTTCTGATCAAGAAAAGGCATTAAAATCATTATTAAAACTTGTTTATAATTAGTTGCACTAGTAATCTATGTGTTGATTTATTTTTAAAACATGATCAATGGTTGAGGTTGGAAAAGATCAAAGCAGACTATTGTCAGCTCACGTGCTCGAGCTTTATTTGAGTATTAATGGTTGGAACACTTGCATGGCTTGATATAAGGTGGACCCATGGCCATATTTTTCATTTTGAAATTGCATCCAAGAGAAAATTTGGTGAAGGTTTTATGGTTCTTGTCACTCATATGATGATTAAATCTGGAGAGTCATAAGCCAATCTCAAGCAACTAGGAGATTGAGTTTGGTTTGAGTTTGTTTGAGTTTGAGATAAATTCTAGGGATGAAATTGAGATAGAGTGAGCTCTTGGATAATAACTCAAAGAGCAGAAGGGGATGCAAGAAATTCAAGAAGCATGGTGTTAGGAGAATTACCGAGGAGCCAAATTTCTAAGAGCTAGTTAGGGTCTAAAGGGAAAAGCTAGTGAATGTTAGCAAAGAAAGCGAGGTGTAGGCATTGCAAGGTTTATCTAGGGGATTAAATCTCTCCCGAGAGGTTTCTAATAAGCCCCTCTCGACAGTGAGGCGACACCCACTGCAGGATCATTATCCACTCTCCCCGTGGGCACCTCTAAAGACTCCTCGACAAGGGAGGTGGTGACGGTTCCTCCAGTTCCACCATGAGCAAGACACAAGCTAGTATCCTCTGAGGCTGATGAATCAGAGTTATGACTCTAACCCATTTTTTTTTCTGAGGACAGCACAATCTTTTTCTCAGGAAGTTGTCCTCTTCAACACTAATGAGATTTCTTGTTTCTAGTGTTGATGTGGAAAATTTTCAGGCTGGTGTGTTGGAGAAGTGCAAGACTTCCTAATGTTGGTAGCATGTAGGTTTCTTCTGGTTAGTATGCAAGTTTTTTCTAGGGCTGGGAGTGGAGAATCTTCTTTGGTCAACAAGGACAAGGGTTCAACACTGCTGCAACAAACTCTGCCTTTTGAGGAGCTAGAATGTCTTCATGCAAAGGATGTAGAATTTGGTCTTTTACTCTTCTATTTTCCACAATGAGTGCATGTAACTAACTAAGAACGTGTCAAATTCTGGTGCAAATTATATTCAAATGAAATGTAATGTAATTTTAATTGAGCTTAATGCTTGTTGCTCCCTTGTTGTATAAAAGGGATTTTAGGGCTCATTACAGAGGGTCAAATTTTTAAGTCTAAACAGGGTTTTAGGTGAAATGTAACTTCAGGAAAGGCACTTTATGAAGAATATGGACAAATAGAATAGTAGATTATCTTGGATATGATATTTGTATGTAATAGTCTTAAAATAGTTTCATAGAAATTATTGATATCGAAAAGAATATTAGTCTAGAAACAAACCCTCTCCTATGTATTTTTCTCAAAAAATATGAATGAAAATACTAATGGTGTTACCATTTATCTTCATTTGGTCCATTGAATGTATGATTCTGTTAATATAATTTTGTTTTGAAATTATATAATTTAAAATATTTTCAAATTTACCTATGTTAATATATGAGAGATATAACAAATCTAAACTCTATACCATTTATAGTTAAATTTAAATTATATTTTATTAAATTGTTAAAAAAATTAAGTTGCTTATAAATAATTTTGTGTTCTCATAATTAACTTGACATTGTGTATAAAAGGTTTAAGTTATAAATGTTATAATATAAAAAATAAATATGTTTTAATGTTTATTTGTTAGTTTAAAAGGTTCAATTAGGGTTAGACTTTAATTAAAATTAGGAATAGGGTTGAATTAGGATTAGGGTTTGGGTTGGGGTAAAGATTAAGGTTTTATAATAAAGCTTGGGGTTAGTGTTATGGTTCAATTGAGGCAGGGGTTAGTATTAGGGTTAGGGTTATGGTTCAATTAGAGTTCTATTAATGTTAATTTTAGAATCACAATTATGTTTAGGGTTGGATATAAAATTGGAGTTAGGTTTGAAGTTAATTAATGTTAGTTTTCGGGTTGGGGTTATGGTTAGACTTATAATTAGGGTTAGTATTGGGGTTAGATTCTATCACTTTAATAAAAATAATCTTCTACAAATTCATTTATTTTGTTTTGATTATATATTTTAAAATATTTTCAAATTTACCTATGTTGATATATGAGAGATATAACAAATCTAAACTCTATACCATTTCTAGTAAAATTTAAATTCTATTTTATTATATTGTTAAAAAATATAAGTTGCTTGAAAATAATTTTATGTGTTTTTATGTTTATTTATAAATATATTTTAAATATATAATTTTACAATATATATTAATATAATAATATTTATATAAAAAATATTTATTATATTTATTATATTATATTTTTAATATATAATATTACATAAGCTATAATTAAAAAACAAAATCTTAGATACATTTAACTTAAAATAAACAGCTAAAAAGAAAAATATAAAATTATTAAAAAATAAATGTTAGACACGTAAAACAAAAAAAACTGACAGCATGGTTGGTTTGCACGGCCATTAGATTATGCAGAGGCATATGCATCCATGCCCCCATGCTGTTTTGGGGGCTGGATAGCCTTTACCGATAGGCTTTGCTATCTAACTGGCAACTGTTGAACACATTAAATACGATTGTTGTAGTCAAGGAAGGCATTCCAATTTGTACATTGTCCTCTCTGTTTGACATGATTGTTTCAAACACAAATAAAGCAATTACTATTATTTGTTTGCTAACAATTGGTATGTGTCGTTATGTTATATTTATATAATGCAATTGGTAGTGCATTAATTTAGCAGTAAACAAGCACTGCTTCTGATGCCTGAAAGAGGAAGCACAGTGAAACATAGTCTATACTATATACGGATCTTTGATCTTCGACCTTCCTGAACCTTGCTTTAAAGGTAAGAACCAGTGATGTGCTGAGATTTGTAAAACTAAAAAAGCCATTGGCCTGCATACCAATTGTATAAAAATTTGTGCAGGCAAAGTTGATTAGCTAAATGCAATCATTTACCAAGAACTGCTGGTTTATTTGGGAAGGAACTTCTGGTTTATTTGGGAATAAATGATTAGGCTCATGTTTATTTAACAAAAAAATGAATGAAACAGAGATGTGGGATGCTACACTCTTGGTTGTGCCTAACAGTAGTATAGTGTGCCCCCAAAATGCAATGAGTAAAAGAAAAGCATGACCATGAGGTTTCACACTGTCTCCCTTCCTCTCTTGTTGAGTTTTATAGTAGTTCTTTGAGACTGGTTACAAATTCGGTTTGATGCCTATTATGCCTGTTGCAGTTTCTATTAACAATTCAACACCTATTTTGTCTGTACAAAGAGATTCTACTAAATGGATTCTTGCAGGAGAAGGAACTTTTGTTATATGTGAGATACTGTGCAGAGCATGGGATTATTTATATAGGGGTCTGCCTATTAACTTTCTGGTCCTTGGAACATCTCAAGGGGAACTTTAGAAAAAAAGGTGAATGCCATAAACAAATTAACAAGACCTTATTATTCTTTTTGACGATCTAGAACATTGTCATGGCACTTGTGGAGATACAATTTGTTCATTGATTTTTGTAGGGGACCTTTGAAATTAGTATGTTGTTATTAAATTGTCACTACTAAAGTGTCTTTAGTTTCTACTTGAGTGTTATTGAAGATTGATTAAGTTGCTAAAGTGTCTTTGATTTTTACTGAATGGGGTAAAGATTCTAAAGTGCTACTAAGAGACACATGTTGCTATTGAAGTATGCATGTTTTTATTGAAATGTAAATTGTTGAGATGAAAGGTATTTTTTCATTGATCAATTGTTAACTTGTAAAGGTCATGTGTTTAATTTTTCTTCATTTTATTAGTAATGAGAGAGTTGAAATAAGCCATTGAGAGAGTTGAAATAAGCCATTGGATGTGGGATATTGGTTATTTGTAATTGTGTCATTAATTATCATAAGGTCATAGTTGAAGATAAATATATGGAAATTGATCAACTATTCATATTCCTTATTGACATCTATTATGCTAAAAAGGAAGACTATTTAGATAGGATTGAGAATAATTTTATAGTCAAAAAATTGTAAATGTGTAACTATTCCTATTCCAATAGTAATTATATTCTTCCTTGAACTTGAGTGATTAAAGTATGCACAATTGAGGGGCATTGAGACATTCCAAAAGTATAATTAAATAATAAATGTGACTTATAATTGTTTCAAATGAGAGAGTTAAAGATGTTATAGTTATAGTCAAATATAGTGGAGGTAGAGGAGTGTATAGTTTATTGAAATACTCCAAAAAACCATTTATGTAGCATTGCACTCTATGAATTAATAAAAAATAGTTATGAGATGGTAAAGGCACACTCTACCTATTTTGTGATGTGTCTGATCTATTATTTGTTATTTTCCTCTTCTTTTTCCTCAAATTTTATATGTCTATAAATGATTAAATCCTTTCAAAATTATTTTCTAATATTTTTTAAGAGAGTTAAATTAGAAATACGTAGTTATGAATCATTAAATTTTGAAATTGAATGCTTTATGGACTGGTCACTAGCTATAAAGCCTTAAATAAAACCATTGTAAACAATTAACAATAGATACCCTTTTCCTAACATCGATGAAATCATATTAGGGGAGCATGGTATTTGACTCATTATGATTATCAATTTAATGATTTATGAAATTATTTTCAAATAGAAATACCCCTTGCCTAGAATCAATGACCACCTTCATCATATAAAGGGGCATGGTATTTGATAAAGATGGATCTAACTTTATGTCATCATTAGGTACGAATGGATCCTATTGATCACTATAAAATTGCTTTGAAAATTAAAGCTAGGGTTTATGAATGATTGATTTCTTTGAGATCAATAATTGTCCTACAACATCTATGTAGCTCATTAGTGACATTTCAGCCTAACCTATGATAGTTCATGAATGATATTTTTATGTATGAGAACAATTGGGAGGATCATATTTAGCATGTTCAAACTACCTTATATAGCCTCTAATGTCACAAGCTTCAAGCAAAAATGAAGAAATCTTGCTTCTGTTAACATTATGTCAAATACTTGAGTTTTCTCATTGATTAGAATGAGGTACATGTAAACCTTAACAAGGTGAAATACCTAAAGGATTGGCCTATTAGTTTTCGATTATGTTACATTCAGTTACAAGGTATATTATTAACCAGCAACAACTGTACTTAATCCAATTGACCTTTTAAGTTACAAGTCTTCTTTCATTGTACAAAAAAATATTATGATGTAACCATTGCGAGAGTATATCCTGCTATCGTTGTAACCATTGCACCTTATTGGGGTGCAAGCGCTAGTTATGAAAAATGTCGTGTTCAAAACGCCCAACAAACACACGGTATACGTTAAATTGATGACAATTTAATAAAGTCACTAATGAAAACGATCGTCTTATTACATAAAAACAACGGTCTTCCCAGCGCTCTTAACAATTGAGCATCTTATAGCAATTTTATATATTCTTTTAACAAGACGTTTGCAAGTATTTCATGTCTTCTGTGCTGGATGAACGGAATCCCAGAAAACAAACTTGGACGCATTTGCACAAGTAATTGGAGTTACAGCATTGCAGGAGAATGCCATTTCTATTGATCCTGTTCCACAGCACCCCCTGCTTGATGACTCGAACCCTGATTCTGTTAATATGATTCTGTTAATTTTATTCACATGGGCTGATGAGCTTCAACCACGGGTCTGTTGTATTGGTGGGCCCAATCTCTTTGGTGAAGGTAATTGGAACCATTCAAAGAAGATCAACAATTGCACTTTTAAAGATGTGGCCACATCTTGACCTTTCCCCGCACACCCGTGTTAGTTTATTTCATATTATTTTAAACACACGGGCTAGCATGCGATGGCCAAATGTTACTATCAAATGGAGGGACTGGTATCTCCAGAAGGCTGGTATATATAGTTCAGATAAAGATCAATGATGAACACTACAACACATGTTCTCATCGAGGTCGTTCCCCATGCACCCGTCCATTGAAAGCAATAAAAAAAGATAATTACATGGGATAGCAGGTGGTGTGACACCTGCCACTTATTGAGAAACCCGCCAAGCTCTAATGACGGTGATTGTTGTGTAAGCAAGGAAATCGATGGTTGATGGCAGGTGATGTGGGTTGATCGTGACCACTCCCAGCCATCTCGAGAGGGCCCCACCTTTGTGCCATATTTTGCAGTGGGAAAGTGCCATGTAGTCATTCTAAAAGGGATCCAATGGACTCTAATGGAGTTGGAAGGTTGCTAAATTTGGCTGAGAGGGTACTATTTCCAAATGGTGCCATTTTTCAAGTTTATTCTTTGAGGCACATGTTTGGGAGTTTGGCCATCAGTACTGACAAATATTGGTACATGTGGGAAGGAAAAAATAAAGCAAGGCAATGTATGAACCGATTATTCAAGATCAGATCAGGATCAATCCATGTTGTTCTGCTATGAAGAAATACAAGTGAATTAATTCCCATGGGTAAGTGAGTGATTATAGCACGAAAAGGTTTAAATGATGCTATGTATGTGGTTGAAATATGTGTACAAAGTGGATGTATATCTACTCAGGGATTTTCTGATCAAGAAAAGGCATTAAAATCATTATTAAAACTTGTTTATAATTAGTTGCACTAGTAATCTATGTGTTGATTTATTTTTAAAACATGATCAATGGTTGAGGTTGGAAAAGATCAAAGCAGACTATTGTCAGCTCACGTGCTCGAGCTTTATTTGAGTATTAATGGTTGGAACACTTGCATGGCTTGATATAAGGTGGACCCATGGCCATATTTTTCATTTTGAAATTGCATCCAAGAGAAAATTTGGTGAAGGTTTTATGGTTCTTGTCACTCATATGATGATTAAATCTGGAGAGTCTGCTAAGCCAATTCGAAGGTCTAGGAGATTGAGTTTGCTTGAGTTTGCTTGAGTTTGAGGATAATTCTCCTAGGGATGAAATTGAGATAGAGGGAGCTCTTGATACACCAAAGAGTAGAAGGGGATGCAAGAAATTCAAGAAGTATGGTGTTAGGAGTAATTACTGCCTGAGGAGCTAAATTTTTTCAGAAGAGCTAGTTAGGTTCAAAGGGAAAAAGCTAGTGGAATATCAAAAGAAGGCAAAGAAGAGGTGTAGGTATTGTAAGGTTTATCTAGGGGGATTGAATTCTCCCAGAGAGGTTTCTAATAGCCCTTCAGATAGTGAGGGTGACACTGACTCAGAGTGTGATCATTATCCACTCTCCCTAGTACCTTCTAAAGACTCTGACAAGGAGGTGGTGACGGTTCCTCCAGTTCCACCATGAGCAAGACACAAGCTAGTATCCTCTGAGGCTGATGAATCAGAGTTATGACTCTAACCCATTTTTTTTTCTGAGGACAGCACAATCTTTTTCTCAGGAAGTTGTCCTCTTCAACACTAATGAGATTTCTTGTTTCTAGTGTTGATGTGGAAAATTTTCAGGCTGGTGTGTTGGAGAAGTGCAAGACTTCCTAATGTTGGTAGCATGTAGGTTTCTTCTGGTTAGTATGCAAGTTTTTTCTAGGGCTGGGAGTGGAGAATCTTCTTTGGTCAACAAGGACAAGGGTTCAACACTGCTGCAACAAACTCTGCCTTTTGAGGAGCTAGAATGTCTTCATGCAAAGGATGTAGAATTTGGTCTTTTACTCTTCTATTTTCCACAATGAGTGCATGTAACTAACTAAGAACGTGTCAAATTCTGGTGCAAATTATATTCAAATGAAATGAAATGTAATTTTAATTGAGCTTAATGCTTGTTGCTCCCTTGTTGTATAAAAGGGATTTTAGGGCTCATTATAGAGGGTCAAATTTTTAAGTCTGAACAGGGTTTTAGGTGAAATGTAACTTCAGGAAAGCCACTTTATGAAGAATATGGACAAATAGAACAGTAGATTGTCTTGGATATGATATTTGTATGTAATAGTCTTAAAATAGTTTCATAGAGATTATTGATATTGAAAAGAATATTAGTCTAGAAACAAACACTCTCCTATGTATTTTTCTCAAAAAATATGAATGAAAATTCTAATGGTGTTACCATTTATCTTCAATTGTTCCATTTAATGTATGATTCTATTTTAGCTTTAACTCAAAGAGTTGATTAAAACACTGAAGGAGGGTTATAGATTTTGTAAGGAATTGCATAGGATTTGTAAGAAGTGAGTGATTTTAAGCATTGCAAGTTTTCATAAATGCAAACCACTATGAAAATAGTGCACCAATATCTTAATTAAGTAGTTTATATATATTATCGGTTCTTATTTATTTGACTTCGTTCCTCCAATTGATGAAATAGTGGTCCTTTTGTTAGAAAATTTTGCATGAAAATGAATAATTAGCATACTAAACTACAGACTTAAAATAAGAACAACGTTCATTTAAAATATTTTCCAAGTATGGTATGGGTTTGAACTACCTTTGTTTCCTAGCAAATAGGTAGTCATCTGCTTAAAGGTCTGCCAAACCTTCAGTGAAGTATACTATTTGTAATATGTAGGAATAAATTTGTGTATAAATGTGTTATCAACTGGATACACCTCATGTGAACACAATATTGAACACCCTCCTAGGTCCTACAGAGCCTAAAGTGTAGGAGTAAAGACCTCAAAATCATTTACTCGTGTTGGCCACTAACCTTACAGTTTCTTCATTATAGGATTTGGCTACTCTTTAGAGAACTCTAAGGTTCTACTGGGAAAATCACCAACAAAAATGGCAACTCCACTAGGGAGTAACTCGAGAAAATTCTGATAGAAGATCATCTAGCCTTAAGAGTCAAGATTTTGGTGAGTTTGGATGTCTAGTTTAGATATTAAGAACTTTTCAGACCTCGAAGTGATTCTATTGCATTGATGTCAAAGAATTTATGTGTGACTCTGTTGTGGGAAAGGACCCGAAATGAAATTCATTCTTAAAAGGAGCTTCATCTTGCTTGATGTCTAGTCCTCTATAAACAGAGGCAATGATTCTATCTAAAGAACCTATTGAAGATGTGAAGAGAATTTTAGATCTACAATACTTCCAGTTAGGAAGAAAAATCTACAGCAATTGCAATATACCCATGTATTCTTCATATTCTGGGTTTTCAAGAATCATACATTCTATATATGAAGATCACATTTGAATATCATGAAAAAATTAGTTCCCTATTAAGTGAATAAGAACTAAGAGAGGGAATGATGGTGAGTTTTTATGTATGCTTCTATATTACTAGATTGTAAAATCTATTATGAGGTGAAGTATAAATTATTTCTGAAGAAATTTATTCAAAAGATATTAAGCAAATCAAGATAGAAATATTCATTATAAAAGCTTAAGATTATGTTGAAAAAGAGCTTGGATGTACCCTTTGTAATTACAATGTTGATATGAAATACTTTTAAGGGTCTAAGAAACTATATCATTCAATATATAAACCTTTATATGGTGCCTAGTGCAGTGACGGTTTGTAATCAATTCATGTTAGGTTGTAAGAGAAGTTTTAACTTTGAAAGATATAGAGCTATTAATTTCATTGGAATTAATGGTTACCCAAATGTTATTCCATCTAATATGAGAGAATATTTGCAAAAATTTAGTGGTAAAAATAATGAAGCACGAAATAAACATTTGCAAGAATTTAACAATCTAATGGATGACTATGAGATAGATCATGAGGATGTGGTTATGAGATTATTTGTTCAATATTTGAAAGGAGATGTAAGAGAATGGTTCTCTGATTTACCAACTTTCTTTTTTTTTTCTTGGAGAGAATTCAAGGTAGTATTCATAGAGCAATTTGGTGAAAGAATCAAAGCTAGTTCCATGATTAATAAATTTATGAATATTGAGAAAGAAGAGGATGAGTTGGTTTTAGCATTTAACAAGAGATTTACTAAAATATTGAGGGATATTCTTAAAGGTATGGTACTAAGTGATGTAGTATGTTTGGTTGTTTATTTATTAGTCTTTGATAATGAGATGAGCTATTTGCTAAGATATAAGGATCCTAAAACTTTGTATTAGGCATATGGGATGGCCATGAACATTGAAAATAATTTAAAATATGAAATGCAAAGGAATTATTTGTTGACAGGTGTTTATTGCCCTGAGACACTAAATGTTGATAAGAGGTGTAAGTCAGAAGGTATAAATGAGTGTGAAAATACCTACACCCCTATTATTTCATCTTACACATCATTATGTAATGTTGATCACATAGACCCCCAAACAGATCTTCAAGAAGTTTCATGCATTTGTAATCCTATTACCCATGTTCAATATCTCTCTTACATATGAAAACAAGAAGGAGAATCATCATATGATCTTTAGACAAGATTTATGGATACTCTGTCTTCATTTCCTGAATGTTATAGACCTAAAAATTCAATATGCATTGATTTATTTTAGTAATCTTATGAACCATGTTTTAGTGCTTTACCAAAGTAGTTGAAGCTAGTTAGGCTTGACCAAGTGTATGAATACATTTCTTGTTTTGAAAATATTAAAGATGATCATAAAAGGTCTACTATGTTTTCAATCTACAATGGTAATGAAATGTGTGGTCTTAATTCTTTTAAAGATTTAGGCACTTGTGGTCAAAAGGAAGACATAACATTGCACGCAATCATTTTGAAGATTTTGAACATAGTTTTAGCATTGATAAGTCTCCTTTTTGCAATAATAATGATGAAAGCATTGAGCATGTTCAATGCTCTGATAGTGAGGGTTTTCCTCATAAGAAAAAAATTGAATTCTTTGCTACAAATGAGGAATATGATAGTGGAAACATATGTTTGTTTGAGAAGGTACAACTCTCTTCACATGAAGAATTTTCAGAGTATAGGTCAGAGATGTTACTTGTAGAAGATGTAGAGGAAGTTGAAAATCTATCTATATGCTCTTCTAGTGGCTTTTGTGATTCTGAAGATAATGATGACTTGAAGGATTTATATATTCATAATGAAGAGGATGAAGATTTTATGTCAAAAATAAATGTAATGGAAAACATTTATTTGACGATCCTCCATTTTCACTAGAGATGAGAAATAATCATCCTAATTGGTGGAGAGAGAATCCACTCTTTTCTAAAAATTCTCATGATGCACTTGATATATGTCTAGAATGTGGCCTTGAACAAGCAAAGAAACCCATTATTTGTTGGATGTTTTGGTTGTGTTGTTGATATGTGGTTTTCATTCATGTCAACACTATTAGAATTTGATGTATTGAAGGCTGTATATGTCAAGGATATTGAGAAAATTATTAAAGGAAGAGTTCCAGGTTGCTAGTGGTTCAATGAAGGTCATGAATGTGTCTTGTTTTGTACATTGAAGATCAGTTGTTCTTGACTAAAGGGTTTTTTTCTAAGAGTATCTAGTTAATCTACCCGAAGTTTCAGAGGTTCGCGTAAAGATTTGTTCGAGTTATGAATATTTTTGTTGACAGTATTTATGTGGGTTTTATCAGTGTTCCTGATTGAAGTTTATGTGTTTCTGATAATTTTTGTTGCTATGGATATTTCTCTATTAGTTCTTGTTGTTTTTGGATTCCTTTAGATCATTCTCTATCCTTTTTGTATGTCTGCATTAATCGGTGTGCTCATGGTTTAATATTTTTCTCAGTATGTTTGAGCTTTCATGTTATTGGCCAGCATGATGGTTGTAGTATTTTGTGGATCCTTGAAAATTTAATTTTGAATGTTTAGCGCACTCGAGGATATTGTTTTTGGGTTGCATCATGATATTAGCTTACTGTGGTTGATCCACATTGAAAATTTGTGTGTAAATTTGGGCCAACATTGAAAATATGTCTTATATTTTGGCTGGCAAGGTTGTTCATGTAATTCCATGTTGTGGATATATAAGAGCGATTGTTTGAGCATTTTAGGTTACTATGTGCATAAGAGCGAATGTATGCTAGAAAAAGTGTAGATGTGCGAATAGTTTCCAAATCATTTGATTGTAGAGCAGAGTGAGAAGAAGTTTGAGCAAAGTGTGAAGAAGGTTTTTTGTGCTTAACTGGAACTATAATCAGGCTTGTGAAGAAGCTATTTTCTTAGTTCATACCTTGCAGATCTAATCTATATTACTGTGTATTTTTCGGAAGTGATCCCTCTTGTATTTGAGCAGTGAGCTCTATGCAGTGGGCCTGAATGCATGTGCATTCCCATTATTTCTTATTATACTTTTAATAGGGTATAATATTGTGGACTAACATCCACCGTGGTTTTTCCCCTACTAGGGTTTCCACGTAAAAATCTTGTTATTCTCTGTGTTCATTTTTTATGGTTTATTGTTCATTCATCAGATGTGAGATTAAGTTAAATAAAGTTTGAAAAGTTTAAATATTCTGTGACAATTGATTCACCCCCCTCTCAGTTGTTTGTCCTTTTTTTTTCCAATAATTGGTATCAAAGCATGTTCCTCTAAAGAAGTTTAAAAGATTGAGGTGATCCGAGATGGCATCATGCAAGAAGGACAGTCTTAGATTTGATGGAACAAACTACTCATTATGGAAAGCTAGGATGGAGTGTCATTTGAAGTGTATTGGTGAACCCTTCTAGAAAATTACAAAGAACAGATATGTTATTCCTCATAATGGTCCTTCCACCACTGATGAGATTAAAGAGGCTGGGAATAATGTCAAGGCTATGGAAGCTGTGTTGAGTGCTCTAATAGATTTGGAAATGACAAATGTGATAGATATGAAGACAACTCATGAGATGTGCATGAAGCTAGAAACTTTGTATGAAGGAGATGTACATGTGAAGATGGCTAAGCTACAGAGTTTGGAAGGAAAGTATGAAAATTTGAAGATGGGTGAAGATGAAAATATTTCTTCTTTTCTTCAGAGAGTAAATGAACTAGTGATGGGTATTAGATGTGTTGGTGGTATCTTGGATGAGGAAGAAATTGTGGCTAAAGTGCCCAGACCATTGCCTCCCTCCTACAAAGCAAAGGATAATGCTATTGAAGAAACCAAATCATTGAAGAATGTGACAAGGGATACACTGATTGGTAAACTTGTTTCCTTTGAGTTGAGAAAATTTGGTGATTTTTTTCCTAAGACTGAAACTGTATTCAAGGCTACTATATCTGGAAGGAACAAGCAAAGAGTACATGATCTGGGAGAGAGTTCTAGAAACACATTCAAGGATGAGGAAGAAATGAAACAACTTGAAGATGAAGAAAGAGAGGTACAAAAGAGTTGGAAGCACTAATTGTGAAGAAAGAAGGTAGAGGACAAGGTAAGTATAAAGGTCATTTTGCATCAACGTGTCCTGAAAGAGTTCCTAGATCTAAGTCTTACAAATCTAGATTCCAAAAGAAATGCTATTTTGCTAAAGAAGGTGTGACTAATGAAGAGGCTGATAGAGAAAATGGAAATGAAGATGATTGGGTTTTCATTGCTATCTAGGAAAATAGTCATGTGGCTACTAAATCTACTAAAGTTGAGAAAGCTCTTGCAGTCCAAATTGAATAAAACGATGAGTAGGTCATTGACAACAGATGCTCACAACATATGACTAGTGACAAAAGAAAATTTCTAAGTCTAGAGAAGTATGACGGTGGGATTGTAAGATTTGGAGATAACAATGCTTGTGTGATTCATGGCAGAGGATCTATTCGTCTTTGTGGTAAGCATAACACTGATGATGTCCTTTATGTTGAAGGCTTGAAGCACAACCTATTGAGTGTAGGTAAGATGGTGGATAAGGGTTATGATCTTTAGTTCAAAGATGGAAGATGCAGGATATAGGGAAGTTCTGGAAATATAATTGCTTCAGGTAAAAAAACAAAAGTTAATGTTTTTCACATGAATGTTGCCAGCAAAAGTTGTTTAATTGGTCAAGTAGATGAAAGTTGGTTATGACATAGAAGGATGTGTCATGTGAATTTTGATAACATTGTAAAAATAAGTTCTACTCAAGTAGTAAGAGATCTACCTAAGCTAGTGAAGCCTGCTTACACAATTTGCAAGGAGTGTCAGATGGGAAAATAGACTAGAGTCTCTTTTCAAAGAAAACAACATAATTCAAATGGATTACTAGAGCTAGTGCATATTGATCTATGTGGTCCCTCCAGAGTCAAAAGTCTCCATGGTGAAAGGTACTTTATGTTGCTTATTGATGATTACTCTAGAATGATATGGGTTGCCTTCTTAAGAGAAAAATGTGAAGCATTATAAAAGTTCAAAAGTTTCAAAGCTATGGTAGAAAATGAGAAAGGTCTGAAAATAAAATGCTTTAGGTCAGACAGAGGTGGTCAGTTCAGCTCCAGGGAGTTTAATTCTTTCTGTTAAGAGCATGGAATTAGAAATAGTTATCTGCTCCCTAAACCCCTCAACAGAATGGAGTTGCGGAGAGGAAGAAAAAAAACAATTCTGGATGCTACTAGAACAATGATGATTGAAGGAAATGTATCTCACATCTATAGGAGTGAATTTATAAGCACTGGTGTGGACACTTTGAATCAGGTAAATGTAAGTGGTAATTCTGGTAAGACTCCTTTTGAACTATGGTTTGCTTATAAGCCTACTATTAAATACTTTAAGATCTTTGGAAGCAAGTTTTAAATCAAGAGAGATGACAATATAGGATAGTTTGATGCAAGAAGTGATGAAGGAATATTTCTAGGTTACTCTACTAGAAGCAAGGCCTACCAGTTCTATAACAGAAGACTGAGAAAAATGGTTGAGAGTGCAAATGTTAGAGTTGACGAGGATTCTGCTAGATCATCCAAATATTGTGGATATGATTCAAATGAAGACAATACAAAGGGAAGAATGTTTAGACACAAAACCAACTTCAAATTGTGCCATATGTTCCAGTAAGAAAACTTCAATTTGTTCTGGTAAATCAAGGTAGTCAGAAAGTAGAGACAAGTGCAAGTGTAGAAGAAGGAATAGAAGAATCATAACTTCGAGAGAACCCTAAAACTCTGAGATATGTAAAGCTAAATCATTCTTAAAATCAAATTATAGGAGACAAGAATAAAGGTGTACAAACTAGAAGAACGACTGTAGAAGAGTATTGCCTGATTTCTAAGATTGAGCCTAAAGATGTTAATGAAGCTTGCAATGATGAACACTAGATGGAAGCTATGAAGGAAGAACAGATTGCAGGCATTTTCACTAAGCCATTGCCGAAAGATACTTTTGAGTATCTCAGGGGATGCTAGGGGTGATTACCCCTCTTGATTGTTAGAGTAATAAGTTATTTCACTTAATTAATTACATCATATTGGTTAATTCATTAAGTCACTTACCAGTTAAGGTTACTTAAGCTAAACTTAGGCACATTAATAATTAATTATTTATTAATTATTAAGTGTGCACACTAGGTTTCCTTTTAGGGTTTCCTTTAGGGATATGCATACATTTTTTTTATAAAGAAAATCACCTCATGTAATTGAATGAATTCTTGAGTATTATTATTTGCACATCTTCATGAAAAGCTCTACTTTTATTTCCTTTTCTCCTCTATGGAAGGATTTTCTGGTTTGCATGTCTGATCTTTGGGCTCCTATGATGCAATAAGTTCCTATGATGAAGAGGGCTTCACCTTGCCCATGCCAGCCAACTTGGTCTACTCTCGAGTGAGAGAATATGAAAAATCATCAAAAGAAGGCATAGTAAATCTAGTACCAAGTGCATCCCTAGTGGCATAAAAGGTAGATACAAAAACTGAATAATCTGGTCCAAGCTTAGAAAGAATGGACAATATCAACTAAGAGTTTTCTTTCTGAACACCACACTGTGACAACTATAATCTAAAAGACTTGAGTTTGGTGAAAAATTCCTAGATGCTATCAAAATCCATAGGATTTAAGCCAATAAGCTCATTCTATAACAGAAACCCTCTCATAGTATCCTGCTTCCCAAACAAAGACTCCAAAGTAGTCCATATCTCATTTGGTGTAGTGCAAGACTCAACATGAAAAATAAGATCAAAAGAAAGAGATAGACATCAAGTACCAAAAGCTTCATCAAACCTATTAAACCATTTTCTCTTTTCAGTGGCACCTGTAGGTCCAATTTTTGTACCCATGGTTACCCTATACAACCCTTTGTGCTTCAAATGAATCTCCATTTATTTCTTCCAACCAAAATAGTTGAATGGGGTAAGGGGTGCAATATTAAGTGTATCCATGACAAAAAATAGTAGAATATACTCTCAAAGAAAAAACAATGCTCTTTGATGTAAAAAAAAAGCCTGTTTGGACGTTTCCCAAGAAAATAACTCAAAAAGGAAAAATCTGAGATCAAATAAGAGTATCAGATACTTGGTTAATATTCTAGAAAAAGAGGTCTGAGATCTGTGTAGAGCACTAAACTAGCTTTCTGACACCTTTATTTTTTTTGCAAAATGGAGTACAGATGCAAAAGTTATGCCTCCTAGAGTGAAAACAACTTCAGACTTTAGAGGCCAAAAAAAGCATCAAAATAGAAAAATCAAAAAATCAAACTTCCACCCTTTCTCAACCCAGTGGCCACTGAATCAGCATTGCCCCTCCACCTTAGCTACTTTCGTGTTTTCCCCCATTGGCCCCCTCATCCGCATTCGTCGGTCACCTTACAGACCGAGACCTTCACCTACAAGCCCTGCTAGTTTTTTTTGGCCCCTACAACACGCGGTTGTATGGAGGACCAAGGGCCAGCCCACTAATTTTAACTAAAGATGCATTTACTTGCATCAATCTATGTGCATCATGGATATTTCCTAATCTAGATTGATTTTTCCATGGCTGCTACTTAGGGGGAGTAGTTAGATGTGTAGATATGTGGTTTAGAGATTGTATGTGGGAAGATAATGCTTATCTTTGCCATTGATGTCAAAGGGGGAGAAGAGTCATGTGAAAAATTGTTGCTTATCTAGAGTAAAGAGTTTTGTGGGGAGAAGACCATGCAGAAGAGGTCAAGGAAGAAGACTCGAAATCTAAGGAGGAGTAAGTGTTGATTGAGAGTTGGGTTGATGGTGTTTTTCACATCATGTGTTGCAATCAATGCCAAAGGGGAAGATTGTTGGATGCTATGGTTGTGTTGCTGATATGTGGTTGTCATTGATGTCAACACTATTAGCATTTGATGTAGTGAAGTTTGTATATGTCGAGGATATTGAGAAAATTGTTAAAGGAAGAGTTCCAGGTTGCCAGTGGTTTAGTGAAGGACATCAAGGTGTCTTTTTTTGTACGTTGAAGATCAATTGTTGTGGACTAAAGGGTTTATTGCTAAAAGTATCTAGTTCATCTACCGAAAGTTTCAGAGGTCTGCGTAAAGATTTATTTGAGTTATGAATATTTGTGTTCTGACAATATTTATGTGGGTTTTGTCAGTGTTCCTAATTGAAGTTTATGTGTTTCTGATCATTTTTGTTGCTGTGGATATTTCTCTATTAGTTCTTGTTGTTTGTGGATGCCTCTAGATCATTCTCCATCCTTGTTGTACGTTTGCGTTGGTCAGTGTCCTCATGGTCAAATATTTTTCTCAGTATGTTTTGGTTTTCATGTTCTTAGCCAACATGATGGTTGTAGCATGTTGTGGATCCTTGAAGATTTAATTTTGAATGTTTGGCACACTCAAGGATATTTTTTTTGGGTTGCATCATGATATTAGCTAATGGTGGTTGATCCACATTGAAAAATTGTTTGTAAATTTGGGCCAACAAGGTTGTTGATGTAATTCCATGTTGTGGATATATAAGAGTGATTGTTTGAGCGAAGTTAGTGTGTGCATAAGAGCGAATGTATGCTAGAAAAAGTACAGATGTGCAAATAGTGTCCAAATCATTCAATTGCATAGTAGAGTGAGAAGAAATTTGAAAGAAGTGTGAAGAAGGTTTTTTGTGCTTAACTGGAACTATAATCAGGCTTATGAAGAAGCTATTTTCTTAGTTCATACCTTGCAGATCTAATCTGTATTGTTGTGTATTGTTGGGCAGTGAGCCCTCTTATATTTGAGTAGTGAGCTCTATGCAGTGTGCCTGAATGCATGTGCATTCCCATTATTTATCATTATACTTTTAATAGGGTATAATATTGTGGACTAACATCCACTGTGGTTTTTTCCCCTAACAGGGTTTCCACGTAAAAAAATTGGTGTTCTCTGTGTTGATTGTTTGTGGTTTATTATTCATTCATCAGATCTGAGATTAAGTTTTAAGTAAATTTTGAAAATTTTAAATATTCTGTGACAATTGATTCACCCCCCCTCTCAGTTGTCTGTCCTTTTTTTTCCAACAATTGGTATCAGAGCAGGTTCCTCTAAAGAAGTTTAAAAGGTTAAGGTGATCAAAGATGGCATCATACAAGAAGGACAGTCCTAGATTTGATGGAACAAACTACTCATTATGGAAAGCTAGGATGGAGTGTCATTTGAAGTGTATTGGTGAACCCTTCTGGAAAATTACAAAGAACAGATATGTTATTCCTCAGAATGGTCCCTCCACTACTGATGATATTAAAGAGGTGGAGAATAATGTCAGGGCTATGGAAGCTTTGTTGAGTGCTCTAATAGATTTCTAAAATGACAAATGTGTTAGGTATGAAGACAACTCATGAGATGTGGATGAAGCGAGAAATTTTTTATGAAGGAGATGTACATGTGAAGATGGCTAAGCTACAGAGTTTGGAAGGCAAGTATGAAAATTTGAAAATGGGAGAAGATGAAAATATTTCTTCTTTTATGCAGAGAGTAAATGAACTAGTGATGGGTATTAGATGTGCTAGTGGTATCCTGGATGAGGAAGAAATTGTGGCTAAAGTGCTCAGATCATTGCCTACCTCCTACAAAGCAAAGGATAATGCTATTGAAGAAACTAAATCATTGACGAATTTGATAAGGGATACACTGATTGGTAAACTTGTTGCCTTTGAGTTGAGCGAATTTGGTGATTTTTTTCCTAAGACTAAAGCTGCATTCAAGGCTACTATATCTAGAAGGAACAAGCAAAGAGTACATGATCTGGGAGAGAGTTCTAGAAACACATTCAAGTATGACGAAGAAATGAAATAGTTTGAAGATGAAGAAAGAGAGGTAGAAGAGTTCCTATCAATTTTTTTTCTTCAAGTAAAATAGGTCATTTTGTATCAAGGTGTCTTGAAAGAGTTCCTAGATACAAGCCTTATAAATATAGATTCCAAAAGAAATGCTATTTTGCTGAAGAAGGTGTGACTAATGAAGAGGATGATAGAGAAAATGGAAATGAAGATGATTGGGTTTTCATTGCTATCAAGGAAAATAGTCATGTGGCTAATGAATCTGATAAATTTGAGAAAGCTCTTGCAGCCCGAATTGAAGAAAAGGATGAGTGGGTCATTGACAATGGATTCTCACATCATATGACTAGTGATAAAAGAAAATTTCTAAGTCTAGAGAAGTATGATGGTGGGATTGTAAGATTTGGAGATAACAATGCTTGTGTGATTCATGGCAGAGGATCTATTCATCTTTGTGGTAAGCATAACACTGATGATGTCCTTTATGTTGAAGGCTTGAAGCACAACCTATTGAGTGTAGGTAAGATGGTGGATAAGGGTTATGATCTTCAGTTCAAATATGGAAGATGCAGGATAGATGGAAGTTTTGGAAATATAATTGCTTCAGGTAAATAGACAAAAGGTAATGTTTTTCACTTGAATGTTGCAAGTGAAAGTTGTTTAATTGTTCAAGTAGATGAAATTTGGTTATGACATAGAAGGATGTGTGATGTGAATTTTGATAACATTGTAAAAATAAGTTCCACTCAAGTAGTAAGAGATCTACCTAAGCTAGTGAAGCCTGCTAACACAATTTGCAAGGAGTGTTCGATGGGAAAATGGACTAGAGTATCTTTTCGAAGAAAACAACATCATTCAAATGGATTACTAGAGCTAGTGCAAACTGATCCATGTGGTCCCTCTAGAGACAGAAGTCTCCATGGTGAAAGGTACTTTATGCTGCTTATTGATGATTATTCTAGAATGATATGGGTTGCCTTCTTAATAGAAAAATGTGAAGCATTAGAAAAGTTCAAAAGTTTCAAAGCTATGGAAGAAAATGAGAAAGGTCTAAAAATTAAAATTCATAAGGTCAGACAGAGGTGGTGAGTTCATCTCTGAGGAGTTTAATTCTTTATGTGAAGAGCATGGAATCATAAGACAGTTATTTGCTCCTCGAACCCCCCAACAGAATGGAGTTACAGAGAGGAAGAACAAAAAAATTCTGGATACTCCTAGAAAAATAATGATTGAAGGAAATGTGTCTCACATCTACTGGAGTGAAGTTGTAAGCATTGTTGTGGACACTTTGAACTGGGTAAATGCAAATGGTAATTCTGGTAAGACTCCTTTTGAACTATGGTTTGCTTATAAGCCTACTATTAAATACTTTAAGATCTTTGGAAGCAAGTATTACATCAAGAGAGATGACAATATAGGATAGTTTGATGCAAGAAGTGATGAAGGAATCTTTCTAGGTTACTCTACTAGAAGCAAGGCCTACCAGTGCTATAACAGAAGATTGAGAAAAATGGTTGAGAGTGCAAATGTCAGAGTTGATGAGGATTCTGCTAGATCATCCAGATATTGTGGATATGATTCAGATGAAGACAATACAAACAAAGGGAAGAATGTTTAGACACAAAACCAAATTCAAATTGTGCCATATGTTCTGGTAAGACAACTTCAATTTGTTTCGGTAAATCAAGGTAGTCAGAAAGCAGAGACAAGTGCAAGTGTAGAAGAAGGAATAGAAGAATTAGAAGTTCAAGAGAACCCTAAAACTCTGAGGTATGTAAAGCTAAATCATTCTTAAAATCAAATTATAGGAGACAAGAATAAAGGTGTACAAACTAGAAGAACGATTGTAGAAGAGTATTGCCTGATTTGCTAGGGGTGATTACCCCTCCTAATTGTTAGAGTAAGAAGTTATTTCACTTAATTAATTACATCATATTGGTTAATTCATTAAGTCACTTACCACTTTGGTTACTTAAGCTAAACTTAGGAACATTATTAATTAATTATATATTAATTATTAAGTGTGCACACTAGGTTTCCTTTTAGGGTTATGCATACATTGTTTTTATAAAGAAAATCATCTCATGTAATTGAATGAATTCTTGAATATTATTATTTGCACATCTTCATGCAAAGCTCTACTTTTATTTCCTTTTCTCCTCTATGGAAGGTTTTTTTGGTTTACATGTCTAATCTTTGGGCTCCTGTGATGCAATAATTGCCTATGATGAAGAGGGCTTCAACTTTCCCATGCTAGCCTACATGGCCTGCTCTCGAGTGAGAGAAGATGCAAAATCATCAAAAGAGGGGATAGTAAATCTATTACCAAGTGCATCCCTAGTGGCATAAAAGGTAGATACAAAAACTGAATAATCTGGTACAAGCCTAGAAAGAATGGACAATATCAACTGAGAATCTTCCTTCTAAACACCACACTATGACAACTATAATATAAGAGACTTTAGTTTGGTGAAAAAATCCTGGATGCTATCAAAATCCCTAAGATTTAAGCCAATAAGCTCATTCTCTAACTAAAACCCTCTCATAGTATCCTGCTTCCCAAACAAAGACTCCAAAGTAGTCCATATCTCATTTGGTGTAGTGCAAGACTCAACATGAAAAAGAAGATCAGAAGAAAGAGATAGACATAAAGTACCAAAAGCTTCATCACACCTATTAAACCATTTTCTCTTTTTAGTAGCACCTATAGGTTCAATTCTTGTACCCATGGTTACCCTGTACAACCCTTTGTGCTTCAAATGAATCTGCATTTATTTTTTTCAACCAAAATAGTTGAATGGAGTAAGGGGTGCAATACTAAGTGTATCCATGACAAAAAAATAGTAGAATATACTCTCAAAGAAAAAACAATGCTCTTTGATCTCAAAAAAAATCCTATTTACACGTTTCCCAAGAAAATAACTCAAAAAGGAAAAATTTGAGATTAAATAAGAATATCAGATACCTAGTAAATATTCTGGAAAAATAGGTCTGAGATCTGTGTAGAGCACTAAACTAGCTTTCCAATGCCTATTTTTTTCGTAAAACGGAATCTGGATGCAAAAGTTATGCCTCCCAGAGTGAAAACAACAACTTCAGACTTCATAGCCCGAAAAAAGCATCAAAATAGAAAAATCAAACTGCCACCCGTTCTCAGCGCAGTGGCCACCATATTAGCACCGCCACTCCACCTCAGTTGCTTCCGTGTTAGCCCTCGTCAACCTTGTCAGCCTCATCCGTCGGCCACCTTACAGACCAGAAGCTTCACCTACAAGCCCCGACAATTTTTTTTGGCCCTTGCAATAGAGTTGTATGGAGGACTGAGGCCCAGCCCACTGATTTTAACTAAAGATGCATTTACTTGCATCAATCTATGTGCTTCATGGATATTTCCTAATCCAGATTGATTTTTCCATGGTTGCTACTCAGGGTAGTAGTCAGATGTGTAAATATGTGGTTTAGAGATTGTATGTGGGAAGATAATGCTTATCTTTGCCATTGATGTCAAAGGGGGAGAAGAGTCATGTGAAAAATTGTTTCTTATCTAGAGTAAAGAGTTTTGTGGGGAGAAGATCATGTAGAAGAGGTCAAGGAAGAAGAGTCAGAATCTAAGGAGGAGTAAGTGTTGATTGAGAGTTGGGTTGATGGTGTTTTTCACATCATGTGTTGCAATCAATGCCAAAGGGGGAGATTGTTGGATACTACGGTTGTGTTTCTGATATGTGGTTGTGATTCATATCAACACTATTAGCATTTGATGTATTGAAGGTTATATATGTTGAGGATATTGAGAAAATTTTTAAAGGAAGAGTTCCAAGTTGCCAGTGGTTTAGTGAAGGACATCAAGGTGTCTTGTTTGGTACATTGAAGATCAATTGTTGTGGAATAAAGGGTTTATTGCTGAGAGTATCTAGTTCATCTACCAAAATTTTTAGAGGTCCGCATAAATATTTGTTTGAGTTATGAAGATTTGTGTTCTGACAGTATTTATGTGGGTTTTGTCAGTGTTCCTAATTGAAGTTTATGTGTTTCTAATAATTTTTGTTGCTGCGGATATTTCTCTATTAGTTCTTGTTGTTTTTGGATGCCTCTAGATCATTCTCCATCCTTGTTGTATGTCTGCGTTAATCGGTATGCTCATGGTCAAACATTTTTCTTGGTATGTTTTGGCTTTCATGTTCTTGGCCAACATGATGGTTGTAGTGTATTGTGGATCCTTGAAGATTTAATTTTGAATGTTTGGCGAACTTGAGGATATTGTTTTCGGGTCGCATCATGATATTAGCTAATGGTGGTTGATCCACATGGAAAATTTGTTTATAAATTTGGGCCAACAAGGTTGTTGATGTAATTCCATGTTGTGGATATATAAGATTGATTGTTTGAGTGAATTTACTATGTGCATAAGAGCGAATGTATGCTAGAAAAAGTATAGATGTGTGAATAGTGTCCAAATCATTCAATTACAGAGCAGAGTGAGAAGATGTTTGAGAGAAGTGTGAAGAAGGTTTTCTATGCTTAACTGGAACTATAATCAGGCTTGTGAAGAAGCTATTTTCTCAATTCATACCTTGTAGATATAATATGTATTGTTGTGTATTGTTGGGCAGTGAGCCCTCTTATATTTGAGCAGTGAGCTCTATGCAGTGTGCTTGAATGCATGTGCATTCCCATTATTTCTCATTATACTTTTAACAAGGTATAATATTGTGGACTAACATCCACTCTGGTTTTTCCCCTAACATGGTTTCCACGTAAAAATCTTGGTGTTCTCTATGTTGATTGTTTATGGTTTATTGCTCATTAATCAGATCTGAGATTAAGTTAAGTTTGAAAAGTTTAAATATTTTGTGACAATTGATTCACCCCCCCTCTCAATTCTATGTCCTTTTTTTTCCATCATTGATAAACTTCTAGAGGATGTTATATATGACTGTTTCACATTTGATACAAATTTTGCAAATGAAGGTGAGTATCATCATGCTGATTACTTGAAAGAATATGAATACTTTCAATTCCCAGTTCAGTTGGTAGATGTTTTAGTGGAGCATGACAATAAAATGCGGAGCAAAGAATGTTTTTTTCGATAGAGATATGTCATGTGATGATAACAAATTTAGTTTTTTCCTGATAATACAATACAAAATGACCAAGATTACACTAGCAATGATATATTTAGAAAAATTGAGAAAAGTGCTAGTAATGATGTTTGTAATCAGGAAGACTCCAAGAATATCCACTTTTTTTGCTCATAAGAAGAAGGATATACATGTTGCAATGGTATGGAAAAGGTAAATGTGGGTTGAAGGAAATTAGTTCTTTCAATAAATTGGTTTTTGATAGGGGCAAGAATAAGCCCTAATTTCCAATGGGCTAGCACCACCAAAGTGGAATTGAAGCCTGGTTGGATTGTAGAGTGCATACTCAAAATTTTCACCTCAAGAGAAGGTTTTAGATGAAGTGGAGATTGGATCTCCCTTTTCAGGCTTTTGGTGCGTGTGTAAAAAAATTGTGCATGTTTTGGTTTTGAACTGTAGATTTTTGGGACTAGGAATGCTAGGTCTCTTTGGGTCAATTAGGGTCTTTCACCTAATGAAAAGAGATAGATCCCACACCCAAAATCTAGGCGGTTCATTCAATCTAAGATATGTATGATGGAATTATGTCTAAATACAATGTTCTAGATGCAACTAATTGATAAGGTTGACTGATTAAATATGCAAAGCCTAAGAAATAAGGGATGTTTGAAAACACATTGTGTTATGTAGAAAACACCTAGAAATGAATGTAAAACTAAACATAAATGAACCAAAATAGAATTTTGCACCTGGTATTTGGAAGGAGGATGGAAATGACACTTCAAATTTTGCTAATGCTGATTTTTAGGCTTGGTGGGACTCATTCGCCATTTTGGGCGAATTAGTCCCAGTTCTGCAAAACTATTCTGGAATCCATTTCAGACAAAAGGGTATCTAAAAATGTAGAAAACTAAAAATTGACCTAGAAGTGGGAATCATTTTCCACTCATGGTGAATGAGTCCACTTTTGGATTTTTGAATATTCAAAAGTGGAATCTGGAGCTTCCGATCTGCACTTTGATTCTCTAAAGATGCCTGCTTCTGAAACTCTAATTTTTGAACCTAAAAAATGAGTTTTTGTTGATGTTTTGACTTGTTGAATGAAGAGAAGACTTGAGAAACCTTGAAACTTGATCTCAAATGATTTTGAAGCTTCCAAGAGTCCTAAATTTGCAAACACACAAGAAGAGAAGAAATAATGTTGAATGTTAGGGAATGGGGGTTTGCCTTGGTCAAACCCCTTTTAGGTAATTAAACCAAAATGATAAAAGAATGGAATGAAACATGTAGTAATGGAGTTGATTACCTTTCCATGATGTTTGATCTTAAAAGTTTGCAACAATGGAGGAAGATTCAACCCTTGAATATCTTTAGAATCCTTCTTGATGATTTGCAATGATGAAACCTTAAGCTGCTTGACTTGAGATGGAAGATTGGTGGATGAAAAAGGATAAGAGATTAGGATATGTAAAATGAGGAGGAAAACAATTTTTTATACACACTTGTGCCTTAGTAACCTGATGATACCTCATCATTGGCCAACATGAAGTAATATTAAACTTAAATTTCACTTTTTTCTCGCTCAAAGGTCAAAATTAGGCCAAATGGGACTGATTTGCCACACATGGTGAATGGGTCCCACCTAGATGGACTGATTTTCCATGCATGGTGAATGGGTCCCACAGGATCCATTCTAACAACTAAGATGCCAAGGGATAAGGAAATAAGGTTTAAACTGCAACTTTGTCGGTTATTTGATCTAATATTGCCTCGGGATGCACAATATGAGTTAATATGGGCCTATTAATCATGATACAAAGGTCAATTAGAGATTGGGACACAAAATTCAATGTGAAAATTTAATTAAATACACTTTACAACACTAAAATGAGGTCTACATAGCCTAGAAAGGCACAAGAACCAATGTGAATGTGCAAGACACATTACAACAATAGTTTAACAGTAAGTTTATTTTACAAGCCTTTTAGATTGATGTGATAATGTTATTAAACACATTTTATAATGTTGAATTAGGGAGAAATAGGTTCATTAAGTCTAGAAAAGCATGAAAGTCCTTTACAACACTTTACAACACCTGTACAAGACATCAATAAAAGCATATTATTTGATTTGCAAGGGTCCAAGACCTAGTGTGGATGTATAAAATGCCTCTCAACACCTTAATCAAGGCCTCATTAAGTTCAATTTATCATAAATTAATCCCATGTCAAGAAAAGGGTACTTTTTTCTACGACACATTTAGCCCCCACTTTAATGAGAGGATGAACTTTCTTCAAACTCACACTAAAGTAGACATTCAAGAGAGATCCGAGTGTACAGATGTAGTTGACAAAGGAGATGGCCAAGCCCCCAAGATCAGGGATCCTAAGTCAAACCATCAAGATACATAATCATGCAATGGAAATAACTAGAAGAGAAGAAAAAATGGGGTAGAAGATATGTACTTACTTTGGGGCCACAAAACTTCAGGTTGTCTACAAGGTGAGAAGTCCACGACATACTCACTCTGGGGCCACGAAACTTCTAATTGTCTATGGGGTGAGAAATCCCAAAATGTGAGAAGCATACACTAATTGGTATGCACTCAAACACATAGGTGGCTATGGGGAAGGTCGTGCCTCGGAATGGGCTTCCCACTCAACCATATCAAAGTTATACATCCTGATAACTTTAATAAGGCACCACAAAGAAGATGATGTCATTTAGAGCTCTATGAAGTAAGCAAAACTTTGTATGCTTGATAGTCATAGACATTGTTAATGCATAATTGTGTAAGGATTGTTCAAAGGGATCTTGCTTAGTTTGTGCAATATCTCATCTTAGGGAACATCATGCAAAATGTCTCCAAGAGAGGATAAGTGCAAACAGTCTCATCTTGTTTCCAAGAGAGGACAACTGCAATGTCTCATCTTGAATAACATTGTACCTAATGTTTCCAAGAGAGGGAATCAAAAGAAAAGGAAAATCGCACAATGAAATGTGAGTGGTGATGTATTCCCCCACTTTAAAGCAGTTGTGAACACCAGTACTATGAGCAATTGCTTTAAA
Source organism: Sequoia sempervirens (assembly GCA_007258455.2). Classification (NCBI taxonomy): domain Eukaryota; kingdom Viridiplantae; phylum Streptophyta; class Pinopsida; order Cupressales; family Cupressaceae; genus Sequoia; species Sequoia sempervirens. The sequence continues at coordinate 122,802,382 of VDFB02000363.1, read as the reverse complement.
GTAGAAGAAGAAGAATATGAGAGCTTACTTAGAAAGCCCTATGCTAAGTCATATGTTTTTGAGAAGCTACATCTTGCAAAAGGGTAGTATGTCATATGCGAGCCAACCTAAGACATGTCGTCCACATCCCAAGCTTGCTCTTATGTATTCATGATAGGTTATCGACTAGCCAAAGGAGGCAACCACAAGTGACATACGAGGACAAGGATGTCTAACCCCTTGCCCCCACTTAGGGCAGGAAAAAGGTGAGCCAAAATGATTGAGGAAATGCATGCTAGAGTGAAAATCAATATCAATTAGAGGAATTAGGTGCCCCCATATAGGATAGCATGCCAAAATCCTTAAGATGTTGGGTTATACGACTCAAAGCATGAAATTTATTAGTGAAGTGACTAGGAAATCTATGATAGGCGCATAATGGATTCTTCTAAGAGCATTTCTTTCAAGTTCTAGGGGGAAGAGCGATCATGTGATCTTGGAGGAGTCTTGACAAGATGCTCGATCGATGGTAGAAGGTGGTCTTGTGGTGTGTGTCAAAGATACATCTTTCCTACTATGAGGTGTCATATCTTTGCAAGAGTCTTTAGATTGTGGGATTTTGTTCTCACTCTTACAGGAGGAGGGAAAATCATAAACGTTTTGTGAGTTGACATTGACATTAAGTGAAGGTGTGTTTTTTTTTTTTATGTTTGGTAAAGAATGATGTTCAAGACCACTAGTGTCGAGGCATTCAGTTAAGAATAATTTAGGATTATGTGTTGTGAGATTAGTGATATTGAGTGAAGGTTTGTTAAGCTCGGTCAAAGGACAATAACCAAGACCATGAGTCATTTGTTGTGTGTTAGGCTCTATAGGGTTGTGGATACCTTGTTCTCGAGCACCACATCCTTTGCCACTATATCCAAGTTGTTTCATGAGTTCATAACATTTTACATAAAGCTTCTTCATTACTTTTGGATCGGGTGGTGGTTGGTCATAAGCATCATCAAAGGTGAATGTGTAGTTTACTTATTTGTCTAAAGTGGTTGAGGCAGATGCTTTCAAAGGTTCATCTGCTATTTCATTTCCCCTATTTCAATCTTTTTGTATGATCTCGTACTCACCCATGAAGTCATGTTCAAAATCCAAGGAACCCCAATCATCGTATGTAAGTTGTTCATTATTTTTTTGTGCGGGTTCCACTTGTGTGGTTGGTGTTAATGTGTTCAAGGGGTTGTCTTTGGTTTTCTTAAGTTGTAAGACAATATAAGGCTCATCATCAGTGTCAAGTGTGTACACTTTGTTGTTATAGATGTATTTCATTTTACGATGAAGAGTGGAAGGTACACCATTCATTGCATGAATCCATGGCCTACCTAGAAGAAGGTTATATGAAAGATCATTAGGCATAACATGGATTGGTGTATCTAATGTGGCCAGTCTAACTATAAGAGGTAAATTTATCACACCAAATGATTGTTTGCTTACATTGTCAAATCCCCTTATGGATAAAGATTCGGATTGAATGTTTGACTTATCGACACCTAGTCTATCGAGAAGGTTCACTCCACACACATTAGGAGCGAAACTAGTATCTACAAAATTTCTCTTAATCTCTTTTTGTTTGTATTGGGCAATAATCATAAAAGCTTCATTTTGGTTTTTCACTTCCAAAGGAGGAAGCTCACTTTGGTGGAAAACAATGCCAGCATTTACGGCTTGAATTATGACTGTTATATCATTTGGTTGTGTATTAGAAGGGATAGGAACTTGTTGTAAGGTTGTTTGGGTCATGTTATGATGGTGAGGGGAGGCTTGAATAATATCCCATAATGAAATTTTAGCAGGAGTATTCTTTAGTTGTTGAACAAGATTTTACTCCTTTACACTAGGAAGACCTAGTAAGATCGGTCTAGGGGGATAGGATTAGGAAAAGGTAAGGGTGTGGGGGTTGGTTGTGGAAATTGCAGATTATTTTGAGTATTATATGTATGAGAAATGGTATTATAACTCAGTTGTTGCGATACATTATTCTGAGGTGGATAGGGGATGAATTCAAGTTTGGGTTGTGGTGGATGTTTATATGAAGGGGGATAAAGGATGAGTTGAGGTTGAATAATGTTAACATCCCGTAACAAGTGAGAGTCTAGATTGTCTTTGAAGGGCATAATATCATTAGTTCCAATGTTTTCTTTGTCTTGAGTCATAATATCCTCCCTAGAAGGAGATTTATTAGGAGAATGACAAACCACATGTTTGTGACAATTAAGGCTTGGTTCATCCAAAATAACTTCATCGCAACTAAGGGAGTTATTAATGGTTGAATGTGTTTGATAATTGATAGTGGGGAGATTAGGGGAGGACTCTATTCGATCATTCATTGTTTCTAAGGTCTCATTCTCTTGTTCCATATTATCTACCCTACAAGTGAGTTTGTAATATTTATGCTCATCTAAGGGTGAAATTTGCAATTGAGCTTCATCACAAGTGCGAGAGGCATCAAGAGAAATACCATTATAATTCTCAAATAGATCTTCCCATGGAATATGAATATTAGGGAAGGTAGGGGAAATGGTCTCATGATATTGAATAGGTACATCTTCTAACACAAACCTATCCTCTTTGCATCGAGGAGGGATATTACGAGAAAAACAAGTTTGATTATCATGGGTATGGAGACTAGGTAACGTAATGTCTAGAAATGTGTCTATGATCTCATCTTCGTGTTGTGTTGTGTGATCGTCATTTTTACTTAGTGTGATGTCCTCTTCTTTAATAATGTTATGTCTAATAGGAGAGGTAAGAGGAGAGAAACAACTCAGATTGTCAAAACTCTCATCAATTGGTTCTTCTAGTACTAAAATATCTCCTTCACAAGTGTGAGATAATAGGAGAAGAAAAAATGTAAGTGTTATGATTATCCAAGGTTTCTTTCACTAAACTAACCTCATCCACAAAAGGGGAACAAGGAGAGGGATTTTTTATGAACAAAAAGAAAGGGGAAAGGCCCTCATATTCATATACTTTTAACAAAACTCTCTTACAACATGCAACAAAATCTAAAAAGAGAAAATGCAAGATGACAACTATAGAACTTTGTAATGAAAACATGATGGAATGATTATTATATACAAACTTGAAATGTAACAATGCAAAGATGCAAAAGAGGAATGTAATTTTTTAAATTTTAAAGATGACAATTGATTCAATATTATATGTAACAAGATGTAAATGCAAAATTAAAATTGAAACCATGCATGAAATGACCTAATTTAGGCTAGATTTAATGAAATGTACATTATAGAAATGCAACTAACTGATATAGGTAGGTTAAGGCACCAAAAGAAGCTTAAAAATAGATTTTTGAGTTCTGTAAAATGCAGTTTCAGGGGTCAAAAGGGACTGATTCGCCTAGGATGGCGAATGAGTCATAGTATGGAAATTTTTTAAGAATTTTCAAAAAAAATTGAGGGGATTTTATGGGTTTTGAGTGCTATGATGCATACCTAGGTGAAAAATGTAGAATCTCATGAAATCTAAATTAATTTAGATGCCAACAATGTAATCTAAATGCATGTTTTATGAATACAAAATTTGAAACCTAGTATGCAAATGAATTCAGGCAAGTCCTAATGCAAGATCAATGCAAGGCATATTTATGATGATGAAGGACTCCAAATCAGTCAACAAAGCATTTAGAAAGTAGGTTCACCAATATGAACCATAGATTTTTGGGACTAGGAATGCTAGGTCTCTTTTGGTCAATTAAGGTCTTTCACCTAATGAAAAGAGATAGATCCCACACCCAAAATCTAGGCGGTTCACTCAATATAAGAGATGTATAATGGAATTATGTCTAAATACAATGTTCTAGTGCAGCTAATTGATAAGTTTGATTGATTAAATATGCAAAACCTAAGAAATAAGGGATGTTTGAAAACACATTGTGCTATGCAAAAAACACCTAGAAATGAATGTAAAACTAAACAAAAATGAACCAAACTCACAATGTGCACTTGGGATCTGGAAGGAGGCTGGAAATGACACTTGAAATTTTGTTGATGCTGATTTTTAGGTCTGGTGGGACTCATTCGCCATTTTGGCTGAATTAGTCCCAGTTCTGCAAAACTGTTTTGGAACCCGTTTTGGACAAAAGGGTATCTAAAAATGCAAAAAACTCAAAATTGACCTAGAAGTGGGACTCATACGCCACTCATGGTGAATGAGTCAACTTTTGGATTTTTGAATATTCAAAAGTGGAATCCAAAAATTTTGATCTGCACTTTGATTCTCTACAACTATTTGCTTCTAAAACTCTAATTTTTTAACCTAAATGACTTGGTGAATGAAGAGAATACTTGAGAAACCTTGAAACTTGATCTCCAATGATTTCCAAGCTTCTAAGAGTCATAAATCTAGAAACACACAATAAGAGAAGAAGAAATGTTGAATGTTAGGGCATGGGTTTTTCCTTGGTCAAACCCCTTTTAGGTAATTAAACAAAAATGATAAAAGAACAAAATGAAACATGCAATAATACTATTGATTACCTTTCCATGATGTTTGATCTTGAAAGTCTGCAACAATGGAGGAAGATTCAGCCCTTGAATGTCTTTCGAAGCCTTCTTGATGATTTGCAATGATGAAACCCTTAGTAACCTATTGATATCTCATCATAGGATGACATGAAGTAATATTAAACTTAAATTTCACTTTTTTCTCTCTCAAAGGTCAAAATTAGGCCAAATGGGACTGATTCACCACACATGGAAAATGGGTCCCACCTGGATGGGATTGATTCTCCATGCATGGTGAATGGGTACCATATGAGCCATTCTGATAACTAAGATGCTAGGGGATAAGGAAATAAGGTTTAAATTGTAACTTTGTTGGTTATTTGATCAAATATTGCCTCAAGATGCACAATATGGGTTAATAGGGGCCTATTAATGATGATACAAAGGTCAATTAGGGCTTGGGACACATAATTCAATGTGAAAGTGTAATTAAATACACTGTACAACACTAAAATGAGGTCCACATAGCCTAGGAAGGCAAAAGAACCAATGTGAATGTGCAAGACACATTACAACACTAGTTTTACATTAAGTTTATTTTACAAGGCTCCTAGATTGATGTTATTCGATTTTAAAGGGTCCAAGACTTAGTGTGGATGCATAAAATGCCTCACAATACCTGAATCAAGGTATCATTAAGTTCAATTTATCATGGATTAATCCCATGTCAAGCAAAGGGTACCTTTTTCTATGGCACGGGTTGGTTTTGGTTTTTGTCTTTTGTGCTTGGTCTGCTTCACCTATGATTCTAAGATCTCACCATGCCTATTAGAGGCATGCGTCCCCAATAGGAGCCACTAATGGAACCTCTCAAAAAATTCTTGGTTCCATTCTATAATTGTGCAAAATTTGGCTCGGGCCCTCATTTCTAGCTTAAGGTTGTGTTCCTCATCACTGTGTTAGGATTTTTATATTGTTAAAACCCTTCAAAATTGGCCTACAAGATTTGAAAACCGCTTGGTTGTTTTAAAATTGCATTGACCTGATATTCTCAATCTTCGGTTGTCTAAGTTACCTCTTATGCCATTGATGTCGTTCTATTCACTAATTGCATTGACCTGATATTCTCAATCTCCGGTTGTCTAAGTTACCTCTTATGCCATTGATGTCGTTCTATTCACTAACCCCCTGATTTTAGGTCTGTCGGTCACCTTAGTCCTTCTTGATATTAAATTTCCCTATGATCGAAGCTTAATTTTATAATGACTGAAATCCTTAGCCTTTGTCCTTTATGGGTCAAGTTCCCTTTTTCCTAGTGATGGTTCCCTTTGAAGATTAACTTTTGTGGCATATGCAAGATTAGGACTTCATGCTGGCCATTCGATCTTCAGAAGGTGATCCTAGTCGTTCCCCGTGCACCCATGCTAATTTACTTCTTCGTATTTTCTTCACACGGGTTGACGGGCTTCAACCACATGTGTGGTGTATTGGTGGGCCCAGTATCCTTGGTAAAGGTAGCTAGTACCATTCAAAGAAGATCAATGGTCACAGTTTTAAAGACGTGGCCACATCTTGACCTTTCCCCGCATGCTCATGTTTGTTTATTTTATTTTATTTTTAACACATGGGCTAGTGGGTGATGGTCATGTGTTACTGTCAGATGGTGGGACCAGTATATCTAGAAGAAGCGTTAATATTAGTCCAAATAAAGACTGGTGATGAACACCAGGTATGCGCGCGCAGGACCGCCACGGAAAAAAATAAAATCTTAAGTGGCAAAAAACTAAAACCGAGTTGTGGAAAACCGACTTAAAAATTTTAAATGTTTATCCACTATTCAAACATGTGAACGAAACGGTAACAAAACGAATTATAGCCTGAACCTACTAGGCTCGGTTTAAAAAAAAAAAATAAAATTTATTTGGTGAGTACCTATTACTCAATGTAAGTAGCATAATTTAAATTTCGTAGGAGAGTACCGTAAGCAGTGGTGTCTATTCCGACCCTTGGATCCGGCTGCACTAAAATGATAACAGTTTTTTTCTTTAACATTTTAGATATAAGAAGTGGACCATGGGCCCTGAGCAGATGATTTTTTTTGTAATTTTTTCCAAGTGAAAGGAATGATTATGATTTTTAATAAGAACTCCTCTTAAAAGGATAAAAACTACTGTGTTTTGTCGGGACCAATCTTTAATCCTATTGGTCAAAACTTCATGAAATTCATTTTTTCTTCTTTAAATCCTATAGTATGTGACTTTGATGTTTTGATTCAAAAATGCATTTTGTCATCTTGTTATAGATAAAGCCTTTTTCAACTACTCATCGGTCTTCGAATAATTGCTAATGAACAGGAAAATGAATAATAATTATTTATTAAATCAAAGTAAAATAATTTTATTAGTGGAAAGTCGAGAATCTCTCTTTAAAACCCTTCGGATTTCATCAATCTTAGTAAAAAAATTCATCACCACATGCATCATATTTACCTGCCTGCTAATGATCCTGCACATACCCGGAACATGTTTTCTCATTGGGGTCATTCCCCATGTGCCCGTCCATAGAAAGAAGTAAGAAAATATTGTTACACGAGCTAGCAGGCAGTGTGACACCTGTCACTTATTGAGAAAACTGCCAAGCTCTAATGACAGAAATTGCTACGTAAGGAAGGAAATCGATGATTGATGGTAGGTGACGTGGATTGATCATGACCGCTCCCAGCCATCCCAAGAGGGCCCCGACTTTGTTTCATACTTTGCAGTAGGCAAGTGCCATGTAGACATTCTAAAATCACTTTGATGGACTCAAATGGAGTTGGAAGGTTGCTAAATTTGGCTGAGAGGGTACTAGTTCCAAACGACACAATTTTTGAAGTTTATTCTTTGAGGCACATGTTTGGGAGTTCGATCGTTAGTACTGATAGTAATTGGTATGTGTGGGAAGGCAAAAATAAAGTAGGATAATGTATGAACTCATATTTTGAGATTAGATCAAGATCAATCCCCGCTATTTTACTATGAAGAAATAAAAGTGAATTAATTTCCATGTGTAAGCAAGTGATTATAGCATGAAAAGTTTTAAATGATGCTAAGCATGTGGCTGAAATATGTGTACAGAGTGGATGTATATCTACTTAGGGCTTTTCTGATCAAGAAAAGGAATTTAAAGCATAATTAAAACTTGTTCATAATTATTTGCACCAGTAATCTATCTATTGATTTATTTTTAAAACATGATCAATGGTTGAGGTTAAAAAAGATCAAAGCAGACTATTGTCAACTCGCATGCTCGAGCTTTCTTTGAGTATTAATGGTTGGAACAATTGCATGGCTCGATATAAGGAGGACCGATGGCCATATTTTTCATTCTGAAATTACATCCAAGAGAAAATTTGGTGAATGTTTTTTGGTTCTTGTCACTGATATAATGAGTAAATCTGGGGAGTCTACTAAGCCAGTTCGAAGGTCTAGGAGATTGAGTTTTCTTAAGTCTGAGGATAATACTCCTAGGGATGAAATTGAGACACAGGGAGCTCCTAATACACCAAAGAGTAGAAGGGGATGCAGGAAATTCAAGAAGAATGGTGTCAAGAGTAACTACTGCCTGAGAAGTTGAACTATTTCAGAAGAGCTAGTCAAGTTCAAATGGAAAAAGTTGGTGGAATATGAAAAGAAGGAAAAGAAAAGGTGCAAGTATTGATAGACTTATCTAGGAGGACGCAATTCTCCCATAGAGGTTTCTGATAGCCCTTCAGATAGTGAGGGTAACACTACCCTGAAGTGTCACCACGTGCAAGACGTAGGCTAGTATCCTTTGAGGCTAATAACTTAGAGTGATGTCTCTTCCCCATTTTTGTTTTTGATAACACCATGGCTCTTTTGTTAGGACTATCCTATTCAACAAACATGTGATTTCTTGTTTCTAGTGCTGATGTGGATATTTTTTAGGTTGGTGTGTTGGAGAAGTGCCATACTTACTAATGTTGGCGACATGTAGGTTTCTTCTGGGTAGTATGCAATTTTTTCTAAGGTTGCGAGTGGAGAATATTATTTGGTCAACAAGGATGAGGATTCAGCGTTGCTACAACAAACTCTTCCTTTTGAGGAGTTGGCATGTCTTCATGCAAAGGATGTGGAATTTAGTCTTTTACTCTTCCATTTTTTGCAATGAGTGTATGTAACTAACTAAGAACTTCTCAAATTCTAGTGCAAATGATATTCAAATGAAATGAAATGTAAATGTAATTGAACCTGATGCTTGTTGCTCCCTTGTTCTATAAAAGAGATTTAAGGGCTCATTACAGAGGGTCAGACTTTTAAGTCTCAATAGGGTTTTAG